>JAWQUT010000546.1:147652-168179 GCA_033807755.1 Ellobium chinense | reverse complement strand
ACTTGTATTGTGACGTACTTTCTCATATCGACACCAAAAGGCAAGCGTTGTACATAAAGATTATTTAGATTCATTGAAATATGAACTTATTTTCTCTTGTTTGATATACTTACCTCGTCCATTGTCGGTCTCAAGAGCTTAGATTGATAAAAAACAATGAAAATAACAGCGAGCTCTTCAGTGTGTTACTTCACAATGCCAAACAAAATACAGGCTTGACGCATCACACGGTTTCGGGCGGCCAGTGTGGGCTGTGTCATCAGCGCTAAAAATAGAGGCGATTTCGCGCGCTTTACAGCCCTTATTGAAAGTAAAACCTATCTCATCAGATTTTCCAGTTTCCATTCCTTAGAGTCGTATCTTCACATTAGTTTTGTTACGAAGTAGCATGTGTAGAATGAAACTTTGGAAGCAAAGGATAGTAACTCAAAATACGACACTAGAAATGTGATGTTGATGCCCTTAACTGGTAACCAAAAAATCGTATCTTTAGTTACGATACTTTTGGCACTTTTAATTTAGAACCAAAAAATCGTAACTCGAGTTACAATACATTGGAAGCTAAATTTTGCGCGGAGACAATATACGACTGTTTAACTTTTATCCACAACTTTTTAAATTTTATAGCCACAGGTTCGTCCTTTTGACATAAGGTCCGCTTGGGGATGGGCTATAACATATTTGTTAGTTCAAAAAAGTCGTATCTCGAGTTACGACTTTTAGGAACCGCAGCGACGGTATGCTTCCCAGGGAGTTGAGAAACTCTTAGAGTGATCAGGCCAGTTAAGATAATAATAGTGTTCAGTCGCGTGAGCGGGCATTAACCTGGATAGGAGACTTATATAAACTGCATTATTATTACTGTCCTTTAACAAGCTGTCATGGAGGCAACGTCCGCAATGACAAGCAATTGAAAAGCAAAAATTGTCGGTCATTCAGATAACAAAAAGTAAAAAAAAAAAAAGACGTCTCTGAAGCCTTTTAGTAAACAAATCAATTCCCTAAAAGATCCCAGTTTGTCACAATAGCTGAGTGAGACTTAAAAGCAAAAGCAGGGGCAATGAACCCCTAGTATGTACTTCAGTATATAAAAATATGAATGTATATATAAAGAAATAGTCGTCATGCATCAGTTTCTCCCTGGCCTGCCCCAGTGGTAACTGTGCTGTGGCCGACTTTTGGCCGGTGAATGACTTGCTTCGCTGGTTTCCATTCCAGCATAATCTTACGCAAAATCTGAGGGTTTATTATTATCACAGTCGGTTCCGAGTCAGCGATGGCTCTGTAGAGCGATTGCATCTAATCTAGTCTAGGACAAAGAGAGTTAAAAACGACACTTCTACCCTCTTTGATCTATGGTAGAAAGGCATAATAATGCCGCTGTGGTACAGTTAAAGATATTCTGGAGAGATGTATTAAAAAAATAACCCCCTTTTCATTCTTGCTAGGGCACTGAAGCGACGGGGTAGAAGCAGGGGCGCTCCTGTCTTAAGAGATGTATTGGGGTTGGGGGTGCATAAGAAAATGAGGAAACAGTAGTCTAGGCCTTGTGCCCACAGAATCCATAAGTCTGTGGCTAACAGTGCAGTGTTTGGGATAGAACAAAACTGTGATCTTAAGTGGATCTTTCCCAACGATCCAAAGAAGAGAGGGGATGTAAGTAAGTACAGAAACTTGCAGTGCATAATCATGCCGTCTCTAATCAGACAGCACGCAGTCTATGGGAAGGACCATGGATATATATATATTGTGTTGTCGATGTGGGTGACTTACCTGCGCCTTGTTGCCGTATGGTACGTTCTTATAAGAGAGATCTAACAGGGATAAAAGCATTTTGACACATATTCTATCAATGAAAATGAGTAGCCTAATTCTGTGAAAGTAGAAAGAAAAAAAAATCAGCGCTTCTAAGGAGACAGTAGGTGTGGGGTCATGAAATATTGTTGCATCCAGTAGGTTGATCGGGTTATTTTACAGAGATTTAAAAAAAGATAGATTTGAGGTAGAGAGCAGGACCTTAACTGAAAGACAATGTTAAGCCTTGGGATCTCAGTCGAAAACTATGCATTAACGATGGGATCTCTTACCATCATAAGGATAAATAAGAATAGTGCGTGAGTGCTGAATGCATCTTTAGTAGCATTGAGTATTCTGAGTGAATGTAATTCTTGCAATGGTAGCAGATCCCATCCATGCCCAAGTTCTTAATTGTTAGGTGTGGCATTATCCTATTAGTGACCAGTAAGACACTTATGATCCTTCATTTCATCGTATTTTTAGTTTCATCTCAATTCATCCCCCCCCCCCCCCCCCCCCCNCCCCATTCCTTTCCCCCGAAAAAAAGCAATGATTTAGTCAAAAATAGATGGTGCTAGCTCCGTCGTAGAAATCGATATTGGATAATGACCGTTTCAAATTTTGCAGTCTTCCACCCGTTTTTTCGTGCCACCTCATTCAATTTTTCTACTGCACCATAATGATAATGCAAGGATCTTCATGTGACAGACAGTATTATTCCAGTCACCTGATGTCCCATTTGGGACCCCTATGGGTATCCACGCTAACAGGCTACATGTATAAGTATTGCTCTCTCGCTGTGGAGGTGCGCTTAAGTGAAATCGATTGCACCATACAGCATGGCTTTAAAGTGGCTTAATGCTACTCCACAGATAATGCTTTTCCGTAAAGGACGAACTCCCGCTATAACCAAAACACTTCTTTTTCTCTAGTATCGATTTACCCTTCTACAATCTGCTGTGGGAAAGCCATCAACATTGCTAGGCTGATAAGGCAGTTATGGGAGNGGGGGGGGGGGGGGGGGGGGGGGGGGGATGAGGGCATTTGCAAGACATAATACAGTGTCAGCTCCATTTTAGCACCGATATCATGTTTTCTACGTTACAATGCTTTACAAAATCTCGCGGGTCTAATACTAAGATATCTTGTAGGCAGGGAGGACGTAAGTGTGTTCCCCCTCCTTCGCTTTTTGTAGAGCCTCCTCTGGAGCTACGAGGCGATGGGGCTAAATGAAAACACGCGGGACGTCCGCGTATGTACTATTACGCTGGAGTATCTCCAAGCTCTCGGCTGTGCACTCCAAACCGGTAGGTGTGAACCGTTTGTTTTCACAACAGCTTGCAAGAATCTTTTTTGCCGATTTTCAAAGAACATGCTTATCTATAATTATTAAGTTCTAGATTGGAGAGCTTCTCATTAACACTCTCACTAGTAAGACTTGTGCGTTGTTTGAGAGCTTGTGCATTAACAATGGGATCTCAGTGAAATCGGCTTTAACTCAGCCTATGAACGCCACTAAGGGTGCATTCAGCACCAGTGCACTAATGGAATTCTTACCTTGATGATAGATCCCATCGTTAATGCACGAGCTCTGAGAAGTTTTAGCTGTGTTTTAATGTGTTCTAGATTGCTGGCCTTACTCCGATTTGTCCGAGACAGACTTTGATGACAATATTAGGTATTTTCGGTTCCGTCATACATGTGACCCAGGAACTGTCGCTCACACGTTGGTTTGTTTACATACTCTGCGAATGTCGATCTACTCTTGATGAATGGTGGGCAGCCATGTATGCCCTTAAGATGTAAACAAACCAATGTGTGAGCAACAATCCCTAGGTCACGTGACAGCTGAAAATACCTTATTCTATCCTTTTAAGGGAAAAGACCATAATATTTAAATTAAATAGGTATTTAAAAAAATGGGTAAAATTCACATTTTGACACCTTCGTACAGAGCTGGATATTCTCTGTCTTTCCATTTGGATTTTTTATCTTACAGCGTTTATCCTATAGTTTCCGAAATTTGCCAGCATTATGCACCATATTGCTCAACTGATACAGCTGTATGCGTATCCTGTACATTGTGTTTCTGGCTTATATGATCTTGTTTTTTGACCTTGTAAAACACAAGAGTTGATAAGTTATCCCCTCCTCCTCCTCCTCCTCCACATCCCAAGTGCTCATTGTAGAGTCTTTACTGCCTGCTTTTATGTCATGAGGCCAGCTGGGTCCTTGACCCCTTTGCCATATAGGCCAAGTGAATGGGCAGGTTTCATATTTGTTTTGAATGAGTCTTAGCCTTCACCTTCGGTAGACATATATATTTATTTATCTCTCCCCCTCCGTCCCTCCCTCCTACTTCCTTGCTCCCAAAAGCCATCAGGATGTTCCCAGACCGCGTTATCTGTGGGTGACATTCAATTATCTTGAATTACACGTATTCACAAGGCTGAAAATGGGATGATGATACTGACAGAACAAACGACTGAAGTAGCGAAATTGCCCGGTGTTTTGTGCTGATTTCAGTGTGTTCCTTCTGGACAGTACTGTGCGCGATGCAGTTATATGTCTAACTGCTCTTATACTTGTATGCTTTACTATGTTCTGAGAAGTGCATACCAGTATAAAATAAGCTGACGTTAAAAGAAATGAGCGATGAAACTCTTAGGAAGTGCAGTGTCCTAAAGATGCTTGAAGTAATTCAAATCACTATGTAGATTATTCATAAAACTAAAAGGCCTTGAGACTGCACTGGAAACGGTAATGAAATATTATAAGTAAAGTCTTAGTCCTCTTTTACTTTTAGTTTACTATTACCATCTTTATATTTGTTGTATGCTTTGATAGTGCCTGAAGATTTAAGTATTGTTAGATGGAGCGACTGGTTTCCGATGTTGCTGGGTATTTGAATATTTCACTCTTTTATACGCGCGTGGTCAAGACTGAATACTTAAGTTTCAATAAGGTACTTTTCAGGCTAGAAGCTCGTAATACTGTATAAAGTTCACATTTTTATGACCAGCATTGGAAGGTTAAATGCAGCTGGTCTGAACCCGAATAATGCTACCCACCAGTTAGCCCCATGTTAATCTATAGGCCAGTTTGTACCAGTACGTTTCGCCCTTCGATTGTTACGGTACCGTCGTAAGGCAAACCCCGCCTACAAATGGCGGTGGACACTGCTTGACTAAGAAGATATATTAAGCTTAGCAATCACATTTCAAATACTAAACATCTTTATATCAATGAATCAATGAGCTGGTTTTTGTTGTTGTTGTTGTTGTTGTTTTTTTTTGCCGTAGTATCGGATGGATAATAAACTAGCAATCTGCAAATTTTCTATGCATTATGAGGTGTTTCTCTCGTGATATTTGGACAAAAAAATAACGCTCCCCTATGTCGAGTGGGCGATTGAATTCAAAGAAGTGGAGTATCCCATTATGTCTCTTCTCTCCTTTTAGACCCAGAGCGGGTCTTTCAGCTCGCTGAGAATGCAATAAAATCATATAATGGTTGAGCTTCTTTATATAATTCCAAAGCGTGTTTCCAACACTGAATAAGTGGACTCTTAAGTGCCTTTGAAATAAAGGTAAATACATGTAAAGAAAAAGTGGCTGCTCTTCTCTATTGACGTTTTATTTATATAAATAAAATTTCATTACCCCGAGGGATGCAGTTATCAAACTCAGCTCTACTTTGAATTGATTAAATATGAAATGCGTATGAAAGTGTACAAGACTGACAGAATTTAGGACAAGCTCTCGTCATTTTATAAACCTACTCTATGTCAGTCTTCTAGTTTAACCCTGTAGGACCCAATGTTCCATATTTGGCACATTAGTTTGGAAACGTATTTAATTATGATAAGCGATACAACGAGCATACTCGTATAATATGGCCTCTGTTACCACAAAATTAAGATCTGTACTTAGATTTTACATTTTAGCTCTAATATTGCATTCAACAAAACCATGTGCACTGTTTACTCAGTACTTTGAAAAACTCATTTTCTAACAGTAAATTCACTCTTGGGACTTAAAGGGTTAAGACAGCACCTTGCCTTGCTTAGACCTATTCTTGCCATTGCCAACATGAGCAAAAAAAGAAAAAACGTGTTCATGAAATTGATTATAGTTTTGGTCTAGCCCTGATCGAAAATGTGTGCCCTAGATCTATAACTGGAGTTAATCGAGGCTTGAAGCTGAAGAGGGAGACATCGACAAATAGGGGATAACTAACATCATCTTTACTAAATACTGTTTTTGAGAAAACTGAATGGTTCTGTTTGAACACAAGGTCTTTCCCTCAACAATGCTCTTGTCTCATCTCTGTTATTTCATCAAGGACATTCGCGGTTTCGCAGAAATATTATTTTGTTGGGAGATAAGTATTGACAAGAAAATCACGAATGTGCAAAAGAAAAAAAAAAAGAGTGATTCTGACGGAAAAACCAACATAAGCCTTTTTGTCTTAAGTTGGACATATTCAAATCAACAGTTAGATGTCAGATGGGTTAAAGATTTGTTCGCAGGAAAGTTGCATGTACGAGAATAGGAGCATATGTTTTCGTGGAACAATTTTCCTTTTTATAATTTTGAATAATAAATATAATAACGTGAAGCACCAAACGTGTTGCCAACGATTTCAGGGGGCGGATTCAGACCAAAAAAAAAAGGAGAAGGGGGGGGGGTCCCCACCTTACTGTCCCCACCTTAAGTATCGTTTTAAACAATATACAACTCTGGATTTCATAATAAACGCGACACTCACCTTTTTTAAAAAAAAATATTGCTTTATACATCAATAATAATATAGAGTAACGGAAGAACAGCTTCTTAGAACTACCGGTGAGCGAAGCTGAACTTTATGAGTAGGCCTAGTATGTAAAGCACTAATTTTAGACAAATTCGGGGAGAGGAGTGGGTGCACGAGCCCCCTTCCTCGGATCTGCCAAGTGCCAACGGACTCTATGATCCTCGGAGAATCTTGCAATGTTGGTCATTGACCTGCGAGCTCGAAGCCTACGCAAGTGACTTCCCTAACTTTACAACACATTAGTGGTACAGTCTTATCATTATGGCTTATTTTCTGCCACTTAAATGCTCTTTAGCAACGATAAAACCTCTCTAGTATTTTAACACTATCCACTGAGTTTAAATAGGATACAGGTTAAAAGTGTAGAGGTGTTACATAGTTTTAAAGAATATGATAACCGAGTTTTATGGCCTTGAAGAAGAGACACCAACACCTTCAGTGTGAACTGACCTCCATCTATAGAATTTCGGAACAGATTAAAGAATTTCCTGAAAATCATTTTGCTTGTCTGAGATAATTTTATAGCACTTTAGCATGATTTCGGCTTTTAGATCTGCTCAGTTGGTTTGCTCGCGAGCAGCTTATCATAATATGGGAGGTACATAGGCCTAACTATTTTCCACAACAGAAAACAACATTCATAGTTGAAACAACTTTAGTCGCACGCACGCACGCACGCACGCACACACACACACACACACACACACACACACACACACATACACACACAAAAAAGGTTTACTGACCATCCCAAAATCCTATTCCTCCATATCACCACTTCTACTATTGCCGCCACCACTATCCCCCCTCCTCCCACACACACTACATTACCAACACCATCATTATCTCGTCCATCACCACTTCAGGCATTACTTCCACCACTATATACCCATTACCTTCAGCATCATCTGCAAATTCAGGCTTGTAAGTCTTAAAGGAACAAGGGGTAGATATCTGCTTCACAGCCTAAAAATCCACATTATTTGCTTTCAAGCTTTAAACCGTGCACATTTTTCTTCGGCCTGAACATTTTGGTGAGAAACACCTCTGTAAGGTCGGGATTTGCGCCCGTTAGCGCGCCGCCATTATTCGCACCGCGTGACGTCATGAAACGAGAAACACTAGCAAACATTTGATCCAGACACATGTTCTCAATGTTTGGATCAATCGTCTGGTAGCCTATCTCTTTTCTTGATATCACGCAGCACGAGTAATGGCAGCACGCGCAGGGTGACAATCCCAACATTCCTGCGGTGTTTTCTCAGAAACTGTCAGGCGGAAGGAAAAGTATACACTGTTTAAAGGATTTATTAGGCTGTGAGGCAAATAACAAACCGTGTTTTATGGACCAGGCAGAGAGTGTTCCCGTCATACGAGAGGTTTACCAGTGACAGCTTAGTATCTAAGAGGAGGTCACTAACCACAACCCTTGGTCTCAGATAACGTAATATGATATCATCTTGTGGACATAGTCCTTGGATTCTGGCCATAGTGAAATCTGAGATAGCGTAATATAAACTACCAAGCAGGATTTAGGTGTGAAATTTTATAGCTAGCTCTCAAGACTTGCCTACGTCCTATGTTGTAATTAACAAGATAAGAGGATCTCAGAAACTGAAAGCCAGGGTACATGTTTTATAACACAGAAATTGTCAGGTCGTCGAGCTGGTGAGTATATTTTAATTTTAAAGAGACTAGAGCTAGAGCAATACACATTACACAACACGATAGTTTGTGTGTGTGTGTGTGTGTGTGTGTGTGTGTGTGTATCCGTGTGTATGGGTATGTTATGTGTGTGTGTGTGTGTGTNTGTGTGTGTGTGTGTGTGTGTGTGTGTGTGTGTGTGTGTGTGTGTGTGCGTGTATGTATGTAGGTATGGGTTCATATATGTACATGNTGAATATGTTGTAGCCCTCAGAAGGGCTGTGTGTTAGCCCTGAAAAGGGCTGTCTCGGGCGTTAGCTCCAAGAGAACGCGCTTTTATCAGTGCGCGCGGACCTCCAAGAGCACAACCCATTACCTCCATAATTGCCCACCAATCAAAAGTGGTCCTTTTGGTGGTTAAATAGGTTACAGGTTCCTGATTGGTTGAATTTAAGCTGTTATTATACACCTTAGGAAGACAGTCAAAAATCTGTTTTTTCGGACAGATTATGCAGAATGGGCCATGATTTCTGAACCTGCCTGCAAATGAGTTCACTTTCTCTCTTGACTTTGTAAGCCAAACCAGAAGTCTGGCTCATTTCCTTCTATGTTGCTGTGGCCTTCTGTGCGGAACACTGGTCATTAAGTTAAGGAACTAGTTAATTTCTTCATGCCTTTCCATATGCATGTATTGATCCGCAGCTCTAAGACGAAATGAAAGAGCTACAGTATATCTTAAACATTATTCATAATAAGGTCATATAACGCTGCAGACTATTAAAGAAGACATAGAGATTGTGGAGTTTCTTGTAAGTGACTGTAGAGAAAACAATTTTTGGCTGAAAGAGGCAAATCGGATTGGGCTTTTGTGATATTAATTTCCCGTTCTAGCCGGCACAAAATATCAGAATGATATACTTAGAGCTCAAAGGCTGAATGTTGAGAGAAAAATTGAAAACAATAAAAAAGAAAAATTTAGATATCGTCCACAACAGTATCTCGATCATCCTTTGCCACTGGATCGGTATTCGCCCGTTTTTGTGACTTTTGGGTTTGAAAGTCACGCAAAACTTCGAAACTTTGGATAAAGCGAAAATTTAGATTTTTCACTTTAAGCGGATTCAACTGTGTCATTCAATGTACTTGTAAGCAAATTGGGATAACGGCATTACATTACAAAGAGCAGACCTATGCGGATGCTTTATTACATGAGATACAGTTGACTTCGCTTAATTAACGTTTATCCAGATAAACGCAACTTTCACTTAAACGCAGCACCTTACACGAAAACAAACAAACAAATAGGGGAACGAAGGGACGAACGAACTAACGAACGAACGAACAAACGAACGAACCAACAAACGAACCAACAAACGAAAGAAAGAACGAACGAACGAACGAACGAGCCACATGGACAACAACAAAATGCCATTTCTTTGAAAAGTCACTGAAGAGTCGCAGCTACTTTCAATCGCAACTTTCATCACACTTCCGAGGAGCTGTGATTAAACGAAATGGACTATATTAGAACGTAGAACATCTCAGAAACTGAAAATTGTGGACTGGGCTCCTTTAAGGTTGGAGTTCAGAGGGGTTCCACTGTACAGTAAGTCCCCTTAAATGCAGATTGACTTTTCTCCTACCTTCTGTCTTTCACTGTTTCGGTCTCTCAGGTCACTTGCTTTGTACCTTGCACGCTCGTTCCAGCTAGCAGCAGGTCGATACTTGAATCTTTCCATCTGGCGATACTCCGCCTTCGAGTTATGAAGTATGGAGAGTCTCAATGCTACTTCGGACAGGNATATATGGCTGTGGTATGGCTTTGCATGGAGAACAAGGTGGGGAACAATTACACAAAACAGTCAAGTTGATAGAAAAATGGGCCCTTAGCATTAGAAATGCAAAGACACAACTGGGATTTGTCTTAACAACACATTTGCTACAAAATTTTACATCACTACAGTCATCAAATATCATCAGAAAGAAATCAAAACAGGGTAAAGAAGCTGTCCATGACAAAAGTGAATGAGTGTTTGCTGTCCTTTGTTACCTGTAATTATTCAATATGCTTTTGTTTTACCGTGATATCAGTGCTGCAATTGCTGTTTTTACTTTTGCCTATTGGCTGACTGACCTATCTACTTTGACTTAGTCATTGGTCTGAAGATAAAATGATACAGCTATTCAAGAACGTGTGTCACGTACTCTATTGTAAAGTGAAACTGTATACAGCATATTGTGTTCCGTGACCTGTATCTCCTTTTAAATATTTGGCCGCAAGCAACTGTCTTGTCAGAGATGTTGTTCAGTGTCCCCTTTTACTTTTGTCAAAAAACCAGATCATTCGTATTGCAAATTCACAGTAAATTAGGGAAGAACAAAAGATCACCTAGAACTCACGGAGGGGAAAAATTGTATATATTTAAACCGTCATCACATTTCTGTAAATTAAGATAGAAACGTCAGAATTTCACAAGTGTCAAGTCACAACTAAGAATTTTTTAGGGAATGAAGTACACAAGCTGTGGTTCCTATCAGTTTTTGTAGATAAAGCTTTTAATGAGCCCTCTCAACCCAAGCCAACAGGTGTCAAGCCCTCCCTGTGTGCGCTCAGCCATGACGGGTGGTGACAGGGCCGGGTCGCCGACTGGCGCGAAAAACTAAAAGCGCGTTTGCAAGCCGCCGTGGAGGAAGAGAAAGTGTTGGATTTGAGTTTCAAAAGCTTAGATAGTTGCAAATAGGTGAAAAGGTGCGGTTCAGCCATTCAGGTTTAATCTGTGTGGTTGTCGTTCGGTGGGTAAGATTATCCTGTTTACTGTGTGAAAAGGCCTAAAATATTCGGTAGCCTAAATGACTGCCAAAGCTGGCCGGCAAAATCTGTGGGGTCTTGCAGCATTTGTCTGTGTCCAAATGTGGAGGAAGAGTTAAAGAATAAGTATGTATAGGCAGCGTTTTGGCATGAGGCCCCTGGATGAGTTAATGAGGGGTGTAAAACTGTGTATAGCCAAGAGTGGACAAAAACCTTATATACATTCATACCTGGAGAGTAAAAACCTTGGCTGCACTGAAGCATGTGTAAAATGAAGTTGAAGCGATAAAGGAAGCAGCAAGCTGCAGCAAGTTGTATCAATGCAATGTAATTCCGGGAGGACAGGAAAAGCGTTGCGATGAAGCGCAGTTTTGCCCGACCACCTATCGTAATAAAGAATGGGGTGAGAATAGGGTAAGGGGAGGGGGAAGGTAGAGGGGGTAGAGATAATCTTTTTCCCTCTGAGTTTGAACGGGCTTGGGACCGTCACAGGGCTTCCGCTGTGGCCTCATTAAAAAAGATTGGTGGCCCTGAAAAGGGCCTTTTATCTGTTTGGCCCTGAAAAGGGCCCACTGCTTGTTTGGCCCTGAAAAGGGCCTTTTATCTGTATGGCCCTGAAAAGGGCCTTCTGCTTGTTTGGCCCTGAAAAGGACCCTTTGCGTGTTTGGCCCTGAAAAGAGCCTTTTATCTGTTTGGCCCTGAAAAGGGCCTTCTGCTGCTTGTTTGGCCCTGAAAAGGGCCTTACATATGAAAATGTTGTAGCCCTCAGAAGGGCTGTGTGTTAGCCCTGAAAAGGGCTGTCTCGGGCGTTAGCTCCAAGAGAACGCGCTCTTATCAGTGCGCGCGGACCTCCAGGAGCACAGCCCATTACCTCCATAATTGCCCACCAATCAAAAGTGGTCCTTTTGGTGGTTAAATAGGTTACAGGCTCCTAATTGGTTGAAATAAAGCACTGCGGTAACCAAGGGAAACTCCCAAACATCAGTAGTGTAACACTAGTGTTCACTCAGTTAACGCAGTACGTTAACCAACTTGTGGGTTATGTTTACGTCCCCAGGCCCCGCTCATGTGTATCTAAACTCGAAAAAAAATAAAAAAAACCAATGTCCTACTTTAGAGCCACGTCGCATGAACATTCAGTCTCAAGTGAAGTCGAAAAATAGGTGATTGTAAACTGGCAGTCAGCCTTGACCTAATATTTGGCCTTCATCTTCTTTGTCAATATGCTTACTATTTTTTATGACTGTTGAAATGTGTGTCAAAAACTGACAGGTTTAGAGAATCGTTTAGTATCATTTTAAACAGCTGAATGAAAACCATTGAAGCTCTGCACAGAGGTTCTGATTTCACTTGACAGATACTTTTCTTCTTCGATTAGTTGGTTATTTGGAGGTACATGTAACTTATTTATTGTCTCCTTGTAGCGGGATGCCCTATTCGGAGACTTCCTCCAGGCAATCCTCAAGAAATGCATTTACCTTAAATGTAGAGCACCAGGAAAGTACGGAGGATCGTTTCGTGAAATAACGAATATTTTTCAGAGGAATAACGCAATGTACTTTATGTAAGAACACAGTGCTTTCAGATTCTGAAATGTTTACAGTGAATGACAAAGAGACTACACACTGCAGATTTAATTTTTTACTATCCAGTGGTCGTATAATGAAGGCGATAAACACGTAAACAGAAAAACAACCGAAAATAAAAACTGAACGAAAAAGACGAAAAACAATGCAGTTTTATCCCAAATCGTGCTGGATCGATCTTGAGGAACAACGATTTCCATAGAACTATACATGTAGAGGACCCTTGTCTGTGAGGGTCTACCGCTGGTCAGTGCAACTTGTCGTGGATAGTTTCAACGGTTTCCATTCAGACATTCAAAGACAATGCCACTTGTTTCGTCAAGCTTTTTTAAACAGTACCGGTACTACTGTACAGCTGATCCCTAAGCTCATTTGCGAATGTACTGTATAGATTTTTTGTCAACATAAACAGGATAAGAGAAACTGGGACACACAGTGTAGGGAAATTCCACAAAGGTAAATGGAGGGCAGCAAGAAGATTTTGAAGGTTAGGACTAAAGGTTTCCTCTCCCTACTAACTTTATAAATTGCTCGGTGTTTTTGTTTTTTTCATTAAAAGGTTAGCGCCCTATCTGTCCTTTCACACATTTTACTCTTTTGCTGTCGTCATTGCACTGAGCGAGGGAATAAAAACTCTGGCGTAGTTGACTGAACTGCACTATTAATATTATATGAGGGGAAAATCACGATGGAAAGTCAGCGGAGCGAATGGCTGAGAGGTGCCATTTTGTAATATTCGTCTGATTTAATTTCATGGGTTGTGTATTTTTTATTCTTTTGCATTTGCTATATTGTTTGCTCCCCATCATTATATGTTTGTACAAGTTATATAACTTGAACTGAACTGAATGGAATTGAACTGATAATTAAAGTGGTGAAGATTATATACAGTTGATAACTATGAGAAAATGAATAAAGAGGTTATTGTAAATTAGAAAAAAAAATATTTACAAAAACAAAAAATAATGAAAAGGAAGGCATAAAATGAAATAACAATCTGAAATTTCGACCAAAAGATCTGCAGGGGGATAGAAATGATAAAACAAAAATCTCGTAAGATGTTATCTAAATGGAGACTTTAAGTTCTGAGTTTTATTTATATTGTGTTTTTGTAAAATATCTTTTTTTTTTCTATTTTACACACATTTTAAGGGCCTTTACTCACATTATGGTTGCATTAAGCGTTCGCAGTGGTTTATACAATGATGATGATGACGACGATGATTGTTATGATAAAGTAGTAAATATAGCCTTAAAGGAGACACATTTTCCTGTAAAATCTGTCTCATGTATTTTTACTTATATAAACTCTTCAGCCTCATCGGGTGATGTTCTTACAGTTATAGTATTTAGACTCTGTCACTTTTGCCCTGGTAGACCCTTGACACACGTGTGCTTTGTTCGTTGTGGATGAAATGGTGTAACGTTGGTGGTAGAGGGATGATGTCTGATGGTGGTTTATATGGCGAATTAAAGTCTCTTACAGTGAAAAGTCAGGTGGGTAAAAATGCCGGGTCCGCTCTCTTTTCATTTTTTATTTTACCTTATTTTTTTCTGTCAGAATAATCATACCGCCCCCTTTTAAAAGTGTTTGTCGATTTTTGACACACATCTGTGCCCTTTGTGTTGGCGTATAACGTCGTATTTCATATAAAGGCGATTTGCACAAAACCAGGATGCCATGGAACATTTCTACACGCATGACGAGATCAAAATTCTTATTGCCATGCTCATTCAACATTTGCCTATGACATATTTTTGAGGTTTTCAGAAATAGGGCGCACTAGCCAAACTACATCTGCCTCAATAGCTCAGAGTCAAATATTGAGGCAGATGTAGTTTAGCTTGTTAAATTGGGATATAATAACAAGTGAAAACTCTACACTGTTTTTAATAGGAAGACGATGATAAATGGCAGATCATAGTAATATATGCAACTCAAATCATCATCCAAAAAAAGAAAACCTAGGCAAATGTGAAATGAGCGTTACGTTATGAAATCGACCCGTCCTTAAATGTTAGAACTCATACACGGATTCTGATATTGTTCATTGTAATAGGCTTAATATTCTGCACGAAATGATATCAAAATCTGTACTTTTCTTCATTTGTGGAATACTTCCTTATGCGACAGCAATGCCGATTTCAAGTATTTCTACAATACAATTTTTTTCTACCTTTTTTTTTTTCGCACCACTGATGACAACATGGTGTGTCATTATGTGTAACAGTAGGTCAAGGCCATCTACACGAACAGATGGTCGATAACCCTGCTTGTCATGCCACTGCAATAATGTAACTGAAAAAAAATAGACTACATTCATTGTGAGAAGACATAAAGCCACGCGGAATAAAATGTAGAGGTGTAACGTTTATCTGAGTGCGGTTTTGGGGNAGGGGTGTCGCTATACACGATCACATTGGCAGCTGTGGTAAAGTAACAGAGATATTCCCCGGCCTCTTGAAGCACAGATTTGTGTGTGCGTGCGTGGGTGCGTGCGTGCGTGTGTGCGTGCGTGCGTGCGTGTGTGTGTGCGTGCGTGTGTGTGTGTGTGTGTGTGTGTGTATGTGTGTGTGTGTGTGAAGGGGCGTACATAGTCTCTCACCAGACCTAACACATCTACGCCAATGGCTTTGAGGTGACTTTAAACTAAAAGTCATTTTGAATGTATTACAATGGATCGCCAAGAACAGGAAATGTTTTCGAGTGTGCACATTTGTTTGGGGATAGAATTAATGGGGCCTTGTAACTTGTACCAGCAACACAGCATGTGCAACTACATTAGCTATACCTGTACTTCCTTATGATAAGTTAAAATTGTGTCCTTGTTTTCGCATTTTATCTTTGGAGTTGTTTTTTGTTGTTGTTGTTGTTGTTGTTGTTGTTTGAATTAAAATGTTGAAGTTTTAGTAAAATCTCAAGAGATCAGTCTATAAATTCGAGTATGTGAGGAGTCAGGAGTCAGTGAGGGAAATATGGTGCAGAATTTAAGTGACTGTGGATAAAAGCAATATAGTAATTTCAATGGAGTGTGGGGTTTTCCAGGATACAAGGCGCAAGACTTACTAGCAAAATGAAAACTAAGCGAGACTTTGTAGTTTATTTTACTCTTCTAAATCGGAAAGTGCTGTACCTATTAAACAACTTCAAAAACAAAACAAAAAGCTGTAGCCTACTCAGATCTAATAAAAAATCCTAAAGACCGCAGTTACTGAAGTCGAATAAAGTTTCTTAAAAAGCATCGCCATTCAAGAGGCACAACTCAGTTTTGAAGCTGGACTTAGCTGATGTCCTTTATGCCTGTGGACTTCTGACATGAAGCTGACTTAGAAATAGTTCATAAATAAACCCCAAAGGGAAATGCTATGCCAGCCAATGAAAGCAAATAATAATAATGCAGATTGCAGCACTCTTCGTTCTTTAATTCATTGCGTTATGTATTATGATCGCCTTTACAGTTATGACTGTAGTAGGAGGTCGTGTTTTTACTTCTTACTTATGTCACGTTCATAGGCCCTGGGTGAGTGTTTCAGGAGAGGGAAAACTCTGCAGTAGACTATTAATGAAAACAGTGCCAGTCTTTAGTGCTTAAAAAACAAAACCAACAGTTATTTTGTGACCTACCTTGTCTGTGACATTTGATCAATCTGTTGGTCTGTTATTTTCTGTAGCAAGCACAAAAATTATAGCCCAGTTTTCAAATTGCCTATCTCTGAGATAGCCTGTCTGTTTATGACTGTGACGTCATGCATCGTGTTTTATGCCATAAATTGTGTGGCTAGTTCTGTGTCTTTTCCATTTGTAGGTGGTTGCTGTAACTCATTAACATGGGTCAAGGTGCGAAGCTGCCCCTGTTTCAGCAAGAGAAGCTGAAGTATTATTTCAATTTCTTCGGTAAGTATCTATAGCTATTGAATTCATAGAGTAGCCCATGTATAAGTGGTAAAAATAGCCTTTCATACAGACAGACATATTTATTTTTGTTTGCTTTGTTTTCCTCCAACAACCTTTTGTACATATATTATTTATTCAGGGATTTGTACTCAGTCCCAACCAGTAATAATTATAACTTTTAAATCTATGAACCTGTTCGTGTTTCTACAGCTCCTCTAGAGACATGACTCCTTATGCCCAAATCGTACACATGGCACTTTGCAGTTTTTATTGACTATAAATATACTTCTAGTGTCATTGTATGCTCTACCAGTACTCGCCTAGAGATTACATGGAAAAAAAATGAAAATACGATTTTATTTAACGCGTAGGGAAACTGTTTTACATTGTCATACAATGTTATATATCTTATTCATAATACAAAAACATAAAAAAACACACATCATATATGTAAATATATAATATTACTAATGAAAGACATAACAAAGTCATTGCTGGTCGCCAGCGATGCAGCGCCCTGGTCCCCCCAGCTCTTACGCCAGGTACTCATTAACACCTGAGTCGAGTGAGGAAATGGAAGTGAAGTGTCTTTCCCAAGGACACTACAACATAAACCGTCCAGCTCGCCAGTCAAACACATAAACCTTGGACTTGAAAGTCTTCAGCTTCTGAGTACGACTCACAATCCGCACGGCCACGCTGCCTCCCATGGCATTGGAAAGGAATAATTCTGCGGAACTTCTCGAGTCATTATGTGAAAACAAAGATATATAATTTATCACGAAGAGCTTATTATAATGTGGTCATATTTCACTTCACTTGTGTACTTGTTTGTCTCAAAGTATCAAGTTCACGTGAAACTGCTTTTGACATGGCTTTGTTGTAGGTCGAATGCATGAAAGAGTAATGCTTTTGAAAACTGATTAATTCCCTTGCGTGTCTCTAACTTCCGGTTAAGTATGCAAGGGTGATTAACTCCCTTATGTACTCGCTCCATAGCCAGTCTGAGAGGTAGCTGACAAGACGCGTTTCCATTGAATAAACTAAACCGTAGTCTAAAGCGAGTGCCAGATTTACATAATAGCTAAATACGTTACCGCTTAGGGTCTCTTATTCTGTATGGTCTTTTAGATTTTTGTTGTTTTGTTGTTTTTGCTTTAAAAATTTTAATAATTTCAATTTCTAGACTTATCAGTTTTATCAAGCATTTAAAAGACGTAAGACGCGGCACACTGACCCCGTTGCAATATTTGCATAACTAGAAAAGCAAACAAAGTAAATTACCAAGCACGTTACATGTCACTGATTTCACATGATTTGTAATTTTCATCTGAAAATATATTTTCATAAACATCATAAGGATTAGATCTATTTTCAACTTATGTATGTGCTAATGCCGTATGGTCACGCACCAGTGCGACACTCTCAAGTGTAAAGTTTGAACGAGAGGCTTAATGCGTTCTGTAACTTGAAACTTCACCAAGTTTATATCCAGCATTGTCTACAGCCCAGCATTACGCATTCACTTGCGTCCTTTTCACATTTTTCTAGCCCATAGCTCAAGAATGCCTGCTATAAAGATTGGCTTACCGTGCACCTTTCTGACTTCACCTTGGTGTAACCTTAAAGCAGTTACTGTAGTAGAGACTAAAATCTCAAATCTATGCTCTACATCGCACATTGCACGCTACGACGCTTTTTCTTTTCAGGGCCAAATGAGGAGGGGTACCTCGATAAGAAGAGCTTGGAAAATTTCATGAAGGTAACTCTAATTTCTTCCGACAAAAGCACTTATCTTTGCCAAATCTGCTTTCGAGAGACTTGAGTGGCTCTGTCTGAACATAGCTATTTGCTTCAACAAATTTCTTGTCTAGTATCTGTAAGCACACGTACATCAAGAACATTTGCTATTTGCAAAAAGAGTCTATTAGAAGATGAATATTGACATATATAGTTATCTAGATCATACATATGCAAGAGAGTAATTTTGGTTTGAAAAACCAACATAAGCCTTTTTGTCAGAAAACGTTAAGAACGGCCTAGATAACTTGGATGTTGACGAACTCTTGCCCCAGCATCCGGGTTGATCTGTAACGTCGTACATCACAAATTAAGTGAAATGCAAAGTTTTAATAATGATAAAAATGATAATAATGCGTTTTATAAGTCTAGTATCCATGCTAATGTTGGCTCAGGCGACTTCACACTTTTATTAACCCAGCAGGCTTGATCACCCTAGAATTTCCTCAACTCCCTGGGGAGCATACAGTGTCGCTGCCGTTTGTAGGCACTGATCACTAACATTCTGAGAATATCTTCCACTGCACATGGCCATTTATCCAATTTACAGACAGGTCGACTGAGGTGAAGGTAAATGAAATGCATTCCCAATGCACCTACAACAAGACCGTGATTGGGAATCGAACCCACGACCTTTAAATCTTGAGTCCGACGCCGTCACTTTTCAGCCACCTTGCTCCAGTTTGATACTATCTTGTTCGGAAAGTTTGGCTGGTTTTGATGACAAAAGTGAGTGTATGTAACAGCACAGACAAAAAAAGAGTACGTAATGATTTTATGAGGAATTTAGAGTCTCCTCTTGATAATAAACTCGTTGCACATTGTCTTTTCGTGTTAGAACTTTGTTTAATATGGGATACATCGTTATACATCAACAAGACCGATATGCATCCTATTTCACAACCTAGGCAAAATATATTTTGGACTCAGAATTGAGCACGCACTGAAAATTATGTATACTCATGGTAATGTATTTTTCTTCTTTTGTGGCTGTAGTTGTTGTTCTCAAATTTTACGTGCACACCCGAAATTGAGGGCTTTTCTCATTAGCAGATTTTGTTTTGAATCGCAAAGCAAGAAGAAAAAGAAGAAGAAGAAGAGGAGGAAGAAGAAGAAGAAAGAGAAGAAAAAGAAGAAGCAGCAGAAGAAGAAAAAGATGAAGAAAAGGAGGAGGAGGTAGAAAAAGAAGAAGAAGAAGAAAAAGAAGAAGAAGAAGAACAACAACCATAACAACAACAAGAACGAAAAACCGTGCACCTTACGTCAAATTAATCTAGTGTAGGCCAGACGTAAAAAATATTTTCTTAAATCTTTTTCAAGTCTGATAATCACTTGCTCGGCTTTACAGCAAAAACAGCACAAAAACATAATTTGAAGTTTAAACTATTCTTTTAGGAGCAGTTTGCCATGCAAGCAAAACTGCTGATGTTTACTGTGCTCAGTCACTGTTATGCTCATTTCTATTTTCACCTATTCACAATGTTCATCGACAGCAAGCTATACAATGCTTTCTATTTATAAAACAAAATAGGTTGTTTATAAATAGTGCCGCTTAAGTGACACCCTCTGCATAAGTGCAGGTGTTCGCGTGCTGCCGTCGGGTATCAACTATTAAATGCCGTCAGCCATTATATCCTTTGATATTTATATATATGCCATGCGAGATGCTCTTAATTCATTTGTCACCAAAATGAAAAAAAAAACAGTGCCTTTTGGCCTCTAGCAAGGTGTTAAGTGTAGAATATCCTTCATATTATCTCATTCACAAAACATCTCCTTGTGATCATTATTGTCTCGAAGCGACCGTTTTTGGGTAGATGTGCGGTGTAGCTGAATGCATAAACTCCAGTCATGCGAAGCCAAACCTTTCCCCAGCGTAACAGCATGTGATAATAATCTTGTTTTTTTCATAATGGATTATTATATTTTTATCGGGTTGGATCAGACGGTTACATGACAAACATACATGGCTGTTGACTGTTAAGGAAGGGAAAGGTGGGTGGGGGATCACAGAGTTACAGTTTTCGTTCACATTTTGATTGCTAAATACTGGAACGCTTCAGTATGCAAATCTGGTGCAGCTCTTTCAGGATTTGACGTGGAAGGATGCACGCCAAAGTGCAAAATGGTGCACTGTCAGTCGAAATGCAAATGAAATTTGGAGCCGTGTGATCCCACCCC
>JAWQUT010000546.1:109554-147639 GCA_033807755.1 Ellobium chinense | reverse complement strand
CAAAAAAAAGCGAAAAACAAAACAACCTCTTTTTTTTCTTCTATGAATGTATCTCTACAAGATGTTAACGACTGGGCTGCTTGTAAAAAAAACAAAACAAAACTTTCGATTAAGTGTATGACTATGAAGTCCGTTAAGTATTGTAAGGTTTACTTGAATACCGTAAGCGGGCAATATCCTGGGAATCTTCTTAAAAGTTCTTAAACTCTTTCCTTAACCCTGCTCCTGGCCTAAACCTAACCTTGTCCCAAGGCCTTACCTGTGGACACTGTACAGTTTAGAGAGTCGTTGGAGTACCATAACCAGCCGTTCTGCTGAGGATCAGTTCACAAAATAGACTCTCTTTTTTCTATTCCGTGGGTCAGTAGGTGCAAAGAGAAGGAAATTGTAAGTTAAAAACGATAGAGGATTAAATGCACTGATTCACTGTGCAGTAATGTTTCCATGCTTGAGAAATTTAATGGCTTCTTCCTCCGCTGTTACTAGTCAACCATCTAGGACAGTCAGCTACGCTTATTTGCGACTCTTCGGAAGCATGGAAAAAAAAAACTGCGATTAATAGGAGTTGCCATTATCCTGCGACCTCTTTACGGTGGCCTTTTGTACTACGGATTGTGATTAAGCGGAAGTTGCGATTATCCGGATCGCGATCAAGTTGACCTGGCTGTATGATTTACATAATAGGGCCCCACAACCTCAAACTCTAAGCTGTGAAGCAAGTTTAGTACGTTACTGGATTACACCAGTCTCGAGCCCCTTGCATATAAGACGGATCTGGTCTAAATCCATTGTTACGGATAGTAACCTTCCTCGTGTTGTCTGCCTGCCAATCAGCTGACACCGAGCTGCAAAGTTCGACTGTCGCCTGTCGCGCCCAGCGTGGTGATGTGAAGGTTAGAACTGGTTCTAGATCTATAAGACGAAATTACTCAAAAACTCGAACACCTGACACACTCGACATTTTGGACTGGTCCCCTGGAATTTGCCTTCATTAGTTACAGTGACCAAAGGGATAAGCCATACGTATTAGTTGATGTACTGCGTTAAGTACATTGGACACTGCTGATATAGGACACAAAAATTATCATGGAATGTCAGTGTGTTTTGGATGTGGAATTTAGAATGCCAGTTCAGCGGAGCTGTGTGAATTTGTAAATGAAGTTGTAAAGGTGGTTTGTAGACTGAAAGTGATAGCATGTAAAAATGTTTTGAGAGTTCCTGCAGTGTAAGGATTATGCATACAGCCACAGGATTCATACAGAGTCTGGAAAGTCTAGAAAATAGGAATCTGAATCTCAGATTTTAAAAAAGTCCAGAACACAGGGGTTTCTGAGGCCATGGCTGGAAAATAATATGTGGAATTCAAGTAAAGTCTGAAAATGTCAATGAATAGAGTCGAAAACTTACGCATTAGCGATGGGACCTCTTACCATTGTCAGAATTATATTAACTCTGCATGTTGAACGCTACTGAGGGCATATTCGGCACCGATGTACCAATGTAATTCTAACGATGGTAAAAGAACCCATTAATAATGCGCAAGCTCTCAGGTATCCGGCAAAAATTTCCGAGTGGAAGAGCGAAAACCGCAAGCACGATAAATGTTTTACTATAAGCCGAGAGAATATGGACGGATGGCAAATTAGAAACATGTTTGTTGGTGCAAGATTACATAGATGAGTGAGAACATTGTGGAAATGACTGAGTTAGGCTAAACGAAGCAGGATTCTGTGGTGAAAGTTGATGTAAACCATAGACTAAATAATTATACAATCGCCGTCACACCCAAATAGGGCTACTCTCCTTCTGTATGTATGTGCAGGGCGTAGAGTCACAAAGTGCCGTGTCATATCATGTCATGTCATGTCATGTCATGTCACAATAGGATGACATGTCATATCATATCATGTCATGTCATAATTATTATATTACTTTTACAGTAATGATTTCGAGTTCCTGGGTACTGGTTTATATTTGCCCTATATATGCAAACCAGCCTGATATGTCCTTACTTAATTGTCTTTGCCTTAGGTACACAAAGCTTAATACATTGTCATGTCATCCTATTGTTATTGTGATACACTTGAGCAAATGAGCCTACTTCTTGTCTGTACGGTCTTGATGTTATGTTTAAATATAAAACAGTGCACGTCTTTTTAAAAAAATATCCCTCATGATCTCGAATTCCTTGAGCCGGTTCCTTGGAATTCGAGGTAATGAGATTCTCCTGTACATGATTTTGCGATGTCTCCTGAAAACGAAATTATCTGTCCCAAACAGAGGGTGCGGGATTTCACAAGATGGAACCCAACAGACTCCAAGTACTTGCACTGTTATGAGATCCATGAGAATTTCTTTGAGATTCTTTTGGACCAGTCCAACGAAGAAGGGAGGAAAAGTGAGTAAACTGATTGGTATGAAAGTGAGCGGTTTTGAAACGGGGTGAAGGGATGGATTAACCAGAAACAGCGTGATAATCGCCAGGTCACTTCTGCTCTTAAACAGGAGATCACTGTATGTGGCAAATTCACAGTTTTACAGGGGATACAAAAAATGAAAACAAGACAAAAAAACAACTTTCACTGGCCTTTCTTTTTATCCACTTATCAGTGTTGCATACGGGTTGATTATCTTGAAAGCCACGTGAAAGCTACGAGAAAAGAATTCAGATGGAAAGATAAAAATTATTATTATGTTCTAAATAAAGGTAATGAATCTGAATTTGGGCTAATCTGGTCTTTTCGCATAAAACAGCAGATTTGTAAACAAAATGAACTGGGGTGATAGCCATTTCTCTCTTAGGCAAGCTATTTTTAGCTAACCTATATTGCTTTTCTGTGTAGTTTTCTTGGCCTGTCATCTGCATTTCTATAATCTTGCAAACTATAGCAGCAACCCAAACCATGTCGCCCTTATCCCTCAGCAAGGTAAGTTGATTAAAATGATATTCTTTGGACAGTGCAGGCTCTATGGCTTAATATGATCTGACCTTACGCTAAACCTTGAAAAAGCTAGTAAAAACAATGAATTTCATATTATTTTGACCGAAATCAGACTAACTTGGGTCTTGAAAACATCTTCTTTGCTCGAGTTTTTAATTGGTGACCAGTAGTTACATAAATAATGTGGTCACTGAAAGTGTTGATTTTGTGCCCCATAATGATGTAAATCTGACTTAAATCAGTCTAACCTTGGCCTTGAAAATGATGCCCTTGACATTCCACAGAGGATGTCTTCAGCCTGGATCAGTGGTTTGATATGTGGGCCAAGATTCTGCCAGGGTGTATGGGTATGGCTAACTTTCCTGTCTGGCTTCGACTGCTGCCCAAGACACTCTTTGAAATGATGGATCGCAACCGTGAGTTCCTGCTATAGAGTGCACTACAGAGTTATTCACCCTACATACTCAGTGGAAGGTTTGTGACACCTGTAAGAGGGGCAAATCACTCACTGTGTACAACCCAATTAATCCGCTAATATATAAAATCCAACTTTTTTGGGGCCCTGCCAGCCAGTGTCAGAGTGTAGAAATGTGTAAAATGACCTGTGATCTAAATAAAGCATCCAATTTTTAAGTTTCAGGTGCAATTTGAGCCTTCTAGGTAAAAGAAAATAAAGTGTGTAGGCCTAAGTATTCACACGCGGTCAAATCCAGCCAAATGAAAATTTGGGGACCAAATCAGAATTCGAGGTGATCTTTTTCGAAAGACATTTGTGAAAAATATTTGGCGTTGACCCCCCTTTTTCTTCCCATTAAAAGATTGGGCAAAAGAAGTACTTTAACCTCCATGGAAGAAATTTCCCGAAATCACAGTGGTATATGCAGAATAACACAAATTGTTAATAGGGCCAAAAGAAGAAAAAAACAATAGATGTCAAAGACCAGAAGTTGAAGACTCACAAAGAAAGTAATAATTTAATTCTCTGGTAATACCAGAATTTAATTCTCTGATGCATTCAGATTATACCAGAATTTATTTCTCTGATGCACTCAGACTATACTAGAGTGCATTGAAGTTAACTGCATACTTACTGGAACTTAGATATACGAGGGAATTGGTTATCATCATTATACTTTTAAAAATTAGTATAAAGTTTGTGTGTAGCAGAGCATCATAATTGCTGTGTGAATCGATGGGAAACTTGATATGTGCCTTTCTCCTTTTATGAAGTTCAAACATCAAAACAAACTCTAGGTTTTTGTTTTTTTGAAAATAGTTCATTTTGTAAACGCTCACCCACATGTACCAATTATCAGTGTATGTGACCTCACAGGTGGTAGATGAAAGGTCTTATCTGTCCGGTTTTCAATATCTGATGAAAGTAGAAGTGGCATTTTCTTTGGGTCATTTGCAACTGGGTTGCAAATGAATGCTTTGGCGGGCTAGGCATATCATTAAAATTGTTAATCTTCATGTACTCTAGCTCTGCAAAATTTGCGTGGGGGTTTTGTATGAAATATATTAGGCTAACTTTTATGTGTGCAGCCTGGCATCATTATCTCTGCTTGCTTCAACTTGAAACTTGCTATGTGCCTTCCTTTTATTGTGAATAATCATTATTCTCTCATGAGTTTCAGTGAGCACAATGATCTCTACATATATTTTAAAAGTTATATACTCTATTTTGCTAAACTAATAGCTTGCAGTTATCTGTTTCACTGATGCAACCTCAGAATAGCTGTGGCAACGGGCGCAAGATAAAGCGAGCCTCATATCTATTCTACAGTGGCTGACAAGTAATAGGAATGAGATTCTGTTGTGTAATGTTCCACAGGGCTAGAGTGAACATTGAGTTTCAGTGTGCTTGTTGTTGTTATGTAAATCTCCTTTTGCTGTGTACAGAATGTGTAAATTATGCAAAGATTTAAACATTTTTTTTTGCTTATTCATAAATGTTATACAAAATAATGAAAGTAGGACATTTATTTACTCAGTAAGAATACTGGTGTATGATGCCATACAATGTTATTCATCTTAGTCATAATACAAATACATTGAGTTTATTTACATCCGAGTCGAGTGGGGAAAAGGGAGTGAAGTGTCTTTCCCAAGGTCACTACACCGTAAAACACCAGCCAGTGAGTTGCACACACAAATCTTAGACTTGACAGTTTCTGAGTCTGATTTACAAGCCATATGGCCATCCATGTAGGGTTTATCTAAATGTTTAAAAAATGATGCACAAAGTCCTTATACCAATGCATTAAAAATTTTACTATTCTGAGACACTCATCAGAAATTAGAGATATGCAAGGGAATTAATAACTTTTCCTAGAATAATGTCTTCTTCAGTACTCTCAGCAACAGAATTGATGAGTTTTTCTTTAAATAATTTCCTCTACAATGCACCCCGCCTCTGCCTGAATGCAGTTTGAAATGTGAAACCGTGCATAGTCACCAGAAGGTAGAGATACATAAGGGACTTAACCATTTTTTAAAAGATAAGCCTGCACCTGGCTTTTGCTTGTGTTGCTGAAGATGGCCTTAGTGGCAAAGGTTGCAGATACTCACTCGATAGACTCATACTGCAGTTCTGTTACTTATGGTCAGGAACATAAGACAGGACCACATTGTTCTTGTACTTTAAAATCTGCACACTGGTTGCAATGCTCTGCTCCCCAGTCTGTGTTTTTACTAGGACTAATGATTGTTTACTCACAAACTAATTAGAACTTCCAAAGAGGAAGTTTCATTTGTAATGTGAACTTTTCTTTCTTTCATTCTTTCTTTTTTTTTTTCTTTCTTGCTTTCTTTTATAATGATAATGTGGTTTATAAGTTTCATATCCATGTTATTTCCTCCTCATGCGACTTCATATTATTATTAACCCAGCAGGTCTGGTCAATCTATAACTTTTCAGCTGCTTACAGTTGAGCATTGAGTGCCAAACATCGAGTGCTGTAAATAGGAAACTTTCTCACTCTAAGAGCGAGGCAACAGAAGATCATCAGAGAAAGATACCCCCGTCTAACAAGTGTTTCGGTCCTTTGACTTCCTGACACTCTAAACGGGCTGGGCATTGACTCCCAAATGTCCCTCTGTTGATTTTTTTGTTCCTGCCTAGGGTGGGATTTGAACCCGCAACCTACAGTTCCTTAATTCCTTGCTTCATATCATCTCTGCCACCCTGAAACCATAGTGGAAGTTGCATTTTAGTTATATTTAAACTTACTGTGCAACATTGCACTGTTCAATACGCTTGGTCCATATCCATGCTGAGCTGTTTTCCACAGTCTCTGCCAGATGCTTCAGAGTATGTGATCGCACCCATCCTCGTATTCTGAGCAACTTGAGTAGGTCATAGACCAAGGTGCTCATTACTAGCATTCTGACAATATCTTGCTCTGTCTGTGGCCAGGTAGCCATTTTACAGAGGGGTTGACTGAGAAAAATGCACAAAATGCTTTCCTATGGCATTTAGAACATAGCTGTGATCAGGAATTGAACCCTTGACCATTTGATCTTAAGTCCAATGTCATAACCATTGGACCACCTGTTCCACAATCTTTATCCTTTTATTCTTGCCTTCTTTGTTTACTTCACTTCTCTCTTTCTTTCTTTCTTTCTCTCTCTCTCCTACCTCCAAAAAGGGCCATCTTATCCTAGATTTTAGGTTCAGATGCAGATCTTTCTTTTCTGTTGTTACAGTCACTGCAAAATATAGATACAGCATAGCTGCCATTGGACACATCAGCTGACAAAATGGCAGATGGTCAGACAAATGGACAGACAGTGAGACAGACGGAGATGCATATCAACATATCACATATCATATAGATACAACCTAAAAATAGGAGAAAGATGTAAGCCTGTAGAGATCAAAGGAGTAATTCAAAACAGTTGCAGGAAAATTAATGGTGATAATAATTAATGTCCTAATAAGCGATAGGGGATGTTAACTAATGCCAGCCCTATTCCTTGTGATTTATCCATTGTTATTGTTTTTAATTCCCTCTAATGCTTTTCTCTCCCTTTTGTTTGGTTTGTTTTCTGTCAACCTCTTTTAATGATGAAAGTGATGATGATTGTCCTGACAATGACACTATCTATCCTCAGTTGATGGACAGGTAGGAGAAGATGAGTTGATGACGTTTTACAGGGAGATGGTTCTAATCCCTGAGTCAGAGGTGGACAGCTTGGCACATGAGGCGTACACACAGATGACTGATGTGAGTGTGAACATACAAACAAGAACTCATACAACCACATTGCACAAACTCTCTCTCTCTCTCTCTCTTGGTCTACCAGAACGATTGCGCCGGATGCATAATTTGTCAGATTTCAAAAATGCTCTAGCCGGCTATGTGGAGACCCAGAATTTGTGAAACAGGCCTGGCCCAACTGCTGCACTTCATTTCGACTTGTTTATAATATGCACACTCTGAGCGTGAGTGGGTTTGTACATGCGAGAGTGAGTGAGTGAGTGAGTGACCGTGAGTGAGTGAGTGAGTGAGTGAGTGAGTGAGTGAGTGAGTGAGTGAGTGAGTGAGTGAGTGAGTGAGTGAGCGAGTGAGTGAGTGAGGAGTGAATCAGCTAGTGAGTCTGTCAGTCAGTCAGTCAGTCAATCAGTGAACTGATTAGTGGTTGAGTGGGTGAATAGATGAGTGAGTGAATATTTTTTGTTTCTTTTCTTTTCTCTCTCATTAGATCTGCATGAATATCTTAATTACTACTTTTTTGTTCATTTTGTATTCCTGTACATTTTATTTAACAGCCAAAATGTAAACAGGCCATAGTGCCTATTTTGCGACATTACCAAATAAAGTTTAATCAATAAATCTCTCTCTCTCTCCCTCTTTCTCTTTCAAAAAGAGATACATGTATAAGCATTCTATCAGTCACATCGCAGAAATGATGATCAGAGGCTTTCACTGGTATTTGGAATTGTTTTAAGAGAAAATGTCCCACAAATCCTGGATTGATACATACACACCTGCCTAGCTTCCTGAAATCAGATCTATTAAGATATTTTCTATAGATACTAGCATAACTGAGGAATTTGATAAAGAAAACACAAAGCAGACTGGGAGAACAACAGCAAACCCAGAGACAGGAAAAAAATTGCTACTAAGACACACCGGCCACCGTCTTAATGGAAACTCCAGTAAACAACTGGCACTGTCTAACCTTGCCATGCCTAACCTAAGTAACTAAACACTGCTACTGCTGCTAGCTCTCTTGACACAGCCATAAGCATACCTATCATATTAGGATGATTGAGCTCATCACAGTGAAATAAGAGAGGCAAAAATTCCATGCTAACAAATTTAGCAGGGCTTTTGCTTTTCTTTTGCAAAATGGCCTGACAGATAAACACATTTGGTTATGCAGACCTCATAGCTTATTACAATAACATTGCATGGCTTAATGCCAAGAGGTCAGTCCTGGCCTTCTGCTTACAGCATAATGCTAATAGTGTCTTGCTTATAGTGCATACTGAAGATTCTTTGCTGCTCAATTTCGGTCTACAATTTGGAGATACCATGGAGAAGGGCGAGGCTGCATACACACTAGTACATAGGACAAAAGAAAATAATCATCCACTTGTTCCCACTTATATTATGTCATCAGCTGGGTTTTTCCTGTTTGCCAGATTTCAAATTTTCTCTTCCGGGACTTGCTGGATTGTCCAAAATCGCTACCTTGTGCACCGTGCATTCATTTCAGTGTTCCCATTCAAGAGTGTAATTAGTGTATTCAGAAGCAGTATGCTGTCACAAATATTATAAGGGGCAGTTGTTATGAGGTGAGATAATATAAACCCTTTAAGGCAATATCTCCACTAAAGAAATCCTTATCAGCTTAGTAACAAGGTTATTCAACATAAACTCTTCACTTTGAAGACATGAATGTGACATCTAAAATCACTGCTTTTCTCCACCAGCGGATGTACAAGGTCCACCTAGAAAAAAGAGCTTGATTGCATTTACATTCATGCACCCTTCAAATATAATGTGCAGCATCAGCAACAACAACAACAACAACAAAAACAACAACAACAACAACAACAACAACATCCCATTCCAAATGTTCTTCATCTAGGGAGATTATTTTTGAGTTGTTGCAAAAAGCAACCATTCTAAGGAATACAGTGGAGCATGCATTATGTGTACACCTTGGGACCAACCAAAAGTGTACTTGTTAACAGAAATATATATTAACCATACATGTGCCCTTAGAAAAGAAAAATCAGGATAAAAAATACTGTACTCATTATCCATGTTTATGTACTAAGCGTAGCTGTATAAAGTGTGCTGTACTGTACCTGCCAAAGTCCAGCCAGCCAACCAAATGAGCCCCTGGCTATATTCGCCTCCCAGAAATAATACTGTCAATAAGTCCCAAGAGTCATTTAAGGTCTTATAACAGTATAATTAATCACAGGCAACAAACAGGAAGGCTGCAAGATGTCACAAGCTTAGGCAGATGTCCTATGTACGAGACAGATAATTCGCAAACTGGGCATGTTTTTATAATGTTTTTCTACAACCCAATACATACATCCATAAATTGTCACAAAGTGAGTCATTGGTTAAAAAACAGCACCAAAGCTTGAAATTGGCATTATTTTCTTGTGTTTTCTAATTTGGGTTTGTCTTTTTCTTGAAAAACTAACTGAAATGAAATAGGTAATTGCCTTTGACTGTGTTGAGGAGTCAGGGAGTGAGGCTAAGCATGTAAACCATGACCTTTGAAACTTTTATGTGGGGAATCAAATTGAGTAAATTATCAGATTTGACACATGTTCCATAACATTGTTGCAGTGATGGCATATTCTTTATCTAAATCAAGTATGTATGTTCTCACCTTGTGCTACCCATTCATTTGTTTTTCCTCTCCTGATGCCCATAGGGAGGAAGATGGCCACTAAATTTGGAGAGCTACGAGCAGGTTTTTGCTAACTTCCTCATCGGCCAAACCCCATATGGACCAGGTCGTCATATTTTTGGCTGCTTTGAGCACACTGTCAAGAAATTCCAACTGATCCAGCCGGCTAAGGATGATGATGAGACAGTGGGACGCCATATTGAGAAAGCAGCTGAGAAAGTGGCGGTACATTATGAGAAGCCCCGGCCATTCAGACAGAACTCCAGAGGCAATCTATTTGGCTAGACTAGTTCAGCATTTACGCGGTTTATGTCATAAAAATGTATTACTATATCTGGTTAGGAAATGAAACGATATATAAAGCTTTTGAAAAGACCATGTCAAATCCTGCATTTTGAGCGGAACACCTTTCTCAGAAAAAATTTAAAAACTGAGATCAAACATGAAAATATTGTTACCAAGAAGCAAGAAAATGAAAAACTGAGTAAACTGAATGACAGTACAAATAAAAAGCTTTAAGAAAGGAGGTGATGGAGTTTTGGATCAAAATGACCTCTCCAACGATAAAAAGCAAAAGGGTGAAACAAAATGCAGGAAAGATTGAAGAAGCAAGCTCATGTAAAAAAGAAAGAAAACTTCTGTGGAACAACAACATTTTGTTTCATTTGTACTGTCGATAGCACTGCCTAGTTTATGCTCATTTTTGTTTACCAAGCCAAGAGCGCCTTTACTTTCCCTCACACTCTCACTCCTTTTTTTTTTAAAATAAGAAAAGTGATGCTTTAGTAAAAGCACAATAAGTTACATGAAATCTGTTCCTGTGTATCATTACATTCATGCTGGATAATATCAAGCAAAGCTTGGCTGCAGAGAAATATCTCATGTGTGGCTGCAATTACAAGTTCAACTTATCCTCAGTCTTAACCTCTTTTATGTTCCTTGGACTCCACAGTTCCTGGCAAGATCTCTTTATCATTACAAAATCATTTGTATGCTTATAATAAAATGACAAGCTAACGAAATCTCAAAAACGTATATGCTGTACATTATTTTGTTGTTATCTCAGATATTATGCGGAAATTGTGTTGAAGTAGATGTATTTAGATTTCCCTGTGTTGTAATCATGGATTTGGCACATACATCTACCTCTTATAATCTCACAACATACCAATGGGTCATTTTCCTGAAACTATCTCCCTGGAATCTGCTAGGTGGCACTCCAGATGTTCAGGTATAGTTTACAGTTTTCATTTTGTGTCCACTGTAACTTTAAATATCAATAGCATATCTGTTTCATAATTTCATGCAAAAAAATGTAACCCTAAGGGTCCTAGAAGTAATTTGCTCTATCATGCTAAATTTGGCACCCCATCTCTGGAGAAAAGTGCAAATCAAGTGAAATTAGTTTGTGTAAATCGAACAATATGGGATCACTGGCTGCGGAAGGTAACTTGCACAAGGAGTGTTTTGTTCTTTATCTTTGCTAATTTCAAGACGTTCCTGATAATATTGTTCAGTTAGCATTTTTCTGAATTTTAGATAATTTTGTTATGTTATCCCAGAAAATACTGATGTGCAATCACCAGGCTGTACAGTATGTTTATAATTGGTTCTCAGATTTATGATGCCAAACAGCAGAAAATGGCCATAAGACCTTTTGGCTTAGTGTGGTTTGAGAGTTATTTGAGAAAAATGACCCATTTCAATGAAATATTTTTGGGTTGTATTGCAGTATATTTGTTATTTTTGGTGGGTAACACAGTTTTTACTAATTAAACTGATATCTATTTTCTTTTATCCACACCAAGTGACAGTTGGTGCCTGCCATTATTACTGTATATATGTAGTTTTAGCCATGCACAAATCTTTCATGATGATTGTTGACATTTGTTATTGTCTACATGTGGAGAAGCACAAGACCGTACTTCATGCAATGATTGTAGTAACAAGCAAAGATATACTTTGATATAAAATTGTTACATTTTGAAGTTTTTGAGGATATCAGCTTTGAGAAAATGAAGAGAAAATTTGCATTTGACCTAGTTGTGAAATAGTACTTTATATGAAACATGTCTTAGCATTCTGTTTTATCTCATTCTCAACAATTAGGTATAGGTATCGCTGCTGTTTTGATTTTTTGTTTTAATTCACTTTGTCAAGAACTGAGACTGTGACTGGAAGCAAACTTATTCAGCAGGAACTATACTTTATGATCTATCCCATAAACATAAAAAGTATGTTTCAAGTACGTATCTCACAACTTTTAAGAAGAAATTCTTCCATGTGGCTGAACACCATATTGCTTTTTATTGTTTATTTTACATTATATTGTTGTTAAGATACAAGGATCTTGCAATTGATTTATCAGGTTAGAGCAAAACTGCACTATCTCAAGAAATTTGGTCCATGTAAAAAGTATTATTTCTTATAGAGTCAATAGCATATTTTCACCCTACAAAATATGTCTTGGAAATTCATGTATCAAGCATTACATCGATCTGAACAGACGAACAGATTTTAGATGCGCTGCACCAGCGCACATGTTTTCACTAAACCACACGACATTATGGACAAATCTTTGAACTTCCTTAATTGTACTTGGACTGAGCTTGGGACAGGGTATTAGAAGAGAAATTATCCTTTTGCTACAGTTAGATATTGTTTAGGCACTTTCTCAAGCCTTTCCCAACCTTACCTCTTATCTAGGCACACCAGGAGAATTCCAGGTTTTGCTTATCTCAAAATATGAAGCAGAGAGCATAACAACACAATGAAGGTGTCAGCTATGTATGTTTGTAAAATGAATGAGTGTATGAGATTGTTATGAATGATGTTCTATACAAATGTGTATATATTTACATATTTTATAAACATCCTGTTCCTATAACGTGAATTGGGTAAAGATTATAAATCATAAATCATTGTACTCGGTAATGTGACTTAGTCTTCTTTCTTTCGAGGTGGTAAATATTTATTTGTTTCTTATTTCTATTTTCTGTTTGTATGGAAATGAGAAAATCAGGAAGTGAAGCCAGGTTAAGAAGATTACTTGAGAACTCTGGTAAAATAATGAATATGAATAAAGAAATAAACACAACAGGAAGGCAATTAAATATTACTTGCAACCGGTCAAAATGAGTCTGAAAGTCACAGAATGTGTGTACTTTCATAAGGTGAACACATTTTTGACCTATCATTTCTCCATTCTTCTAGCCCAAGATAAAATTGCAGTTTGTCTCCCCAAGTGAAAATGTTAAAAATTCTGTGAAGATGGCAGTTGAAGAACAATTATATACACTGTTTAATTCAGCTTATATGCCTTACAGAAACTCTAGTCTATCCATAATTACTGACCATTTACCCACACAATCAAAACTGTTTTTGTTTCAGAAGTGATTATATTCTCAGTTTCTGAAAGAAACAAAAAGTTGATACCGAATGTCTCTATTCAACTTCAGAGCCTATTTCTGTGTAACAAAGATGGAAAGGCATAAAATGTTGTCTAATCAGTATCAGTGGTGGAGTGGGAGGGGAAGATATGGTATTTTTAATATATTTTCTAGCTATTATTTATTATCTAGGGAAGTGTGTCACCCGGGATTTAACTACACTCCTGTGAAAGATCCTTTGGAAACGAAGGGCTGAAAAAACATACATCAAGAAATTCTTTGTCCCTACCAGGGATTGAATCCAGGGTCTGAAGGTGCTACCACTACACCACGGGGACGCTAACTTCACAGCAGTTTATTCCTTTAATACCTAATTCTTTAATATTGTTCCCCAACCTCCTGGTGTAAGCCTTGTGGTTACCCATGATCTTGACCCACTTCCCAAAAGCTCACATCAGTTCCTAGTTTAGCAATATAAGTCTTAGTTTGACAGGTCACAAGACATGTTATCTAAACTAGGAGCTTGAAACAGGAACAAACTCCTTCCTTTAGGATGCCCTGCTCATGAGGACATGCGTGAGTTTGTCTAAAAATAACCCAGGAACCAGGCAGCGAGTAGATGGAGTTTGTGAGGATGAATCGACAAGTGCAATACACTGAAGACACCACGGATAACAATAACACCATCAGTACTCCCAACACCTCAGCTAACAATAACAACATCAAAAATCCTTCAACAAACTTCATCAATATTCTCAATAGTGCCACTAGCACCACTACAACATTTCAACACAAAAAATTACTTTTGAGGTATATGATCCGTAATTGTGGATAAATTTGATTTTTTAAAATTTTTGGTTTCGATTGAGGCATATTACCTGAATTGTGTAGTACAGTATAACATTGATCATCACTTGAGATTTTCTCAGAATTGTTTGTTTTTTTCATCGTTTGGGGTGACCTCCTGCTACCTGAAGACGAAGATAACATAAGAAAAAAAGGCTAAATCAGGGATACTAAAATGCTGGCTTTCGTGCCAAGAAATGACCATTAAAAGACTACTAATATAATGAATAAATGAGGAATTTGAGTATGTGAGATTTGAGATTGTGGGGTTTTACTGTAGTAATTTAGTGCCAAATCTGATTCAGAATGGACAAAACTGCATGTCTATTCATCTATAGGGAAGCCCCGTTACTAAGTATGAATTTGATATGTACTAATTCACTAATATTTTATCATTTCGTATTATTCAAGTGGACCTTGATATTAAGTATACCTCAGTAACAAATAGGCTTCTTCCATGCACCAAGGTTTACTTTATATCAATGTTCTGACATAGCTGTCATTTACTTCTTGTTCTAAGTTTATCACATTAGAGATGTCAAAAGCAAACTATGAGTAGGTCTATCCACCAGTAATAGAGACCCTAACCTGATTAAGGCCCACTCTTTGTTCACGATGAAAAGCGGTCGTTTTAGACTGGTGGCCACCTTATGCAGGTTGGGATCCAGTTGAGAGAGAGCAAAATACATGGCAGAGTACAGACACGAATGCTTTGTGTAGTTTGACTTTATTCCTCAGTACATGCCATTTTCTAAGACAGAATAGTAGCTTAGATCAATACGTGACATTGATGACAGTGACTTTTAACAATTTTATTGGACACAGTGCATGTCGCCTATGAGAAAAAAAATATATATGTATATATATATACAAGTACATATTATATGTGGAGATGTAGATCTCTCCTCCGAACAAGACTGCAGTTGAAACAACAAATTCAATAGCCCCAACGTTATTGTCAGCAACAACAGCATCAATAATCCCAGCACCAGCAGCAGCAGCAGCAACAACAACATCAATAACAAATCCATCACTATCTCTAGCATTAATGGGCACCACAGCTATCAACAACACCATCCATAAACCTGATATCAATGCCAGAAACAACAGCATCAGTACTGTAATTCCAACACCACAACTCACAACAACAGTATCAATCATTTCAACATTATCGCCAGCAGCAGCAGCAACAACAACAATAATCCTTATATCACCGCCAGCAAGTGTACCATCAATAATCCCAAAACCACTGCTAGCCACAATGAGAAAATCATCAGTAATCCCAACATCTAGTTTTATTAAGGCTTGTTTGTAACTTTCATGCTAACCAACCAACCAACCAACCAACCAACCAACCGACCGACCGACCGACCGACCGACTGACCGACCAACCTAACAGCCAGCCAGCCAGCAAACCAGCCAGCCAACCAACTAACCAACCAACCAGCCAACCAACCAACCAACCAACCAACCGACCGACCGACCGACCGACCGACCGACCGACCGACTGACCGACCAACCTAACAGCCAGCCAGCCAGCAAACCAGCCAGCCAACCAACTTACTAACCAACCAGCCAACCAGCTAACCAACCAACCAACCAACCAACCGACGGACCGACCAACCTAACAGCCAGCTAGCCAGCAAGCCAGCCAGCCAATTACTCAACCAACCAGTCAACCAACCAGCCAACCAACCAACCAACCAACCAACCAACCAACCAACCAACCAACCGAGAAAGACAATGAACAGACGCTTAGAGACTACAAAGAGAAGTAAGCTGGTAAATCAAAATAACGTGGGAACCATAGGTCACACTTATGCTATGACCTGCCTGGAAGAATGGAATATGACTCATTGAAAGTCTCCAGATGTATCAATCGTACTACCAGGATATTGCAACCCGCCATTTTTATTCAAACGGCGATAAGTGTCTTTCTGAGTTGGCAAACTTTAGTGAACCTTCCAAAATGTCCTTGCAAATTATATCACCATCGTCATGTTTGTTCAAAATGGCAACAATATAATTGAGAAGGATACGAAACAGGTTATTTTCCGTGTCACTCTTGTTCTCTACAGCCGTTGTCTTATTGTTCTGTGAAGCCTCTCAACTGTCTGTGTATCCTCTGTCACATCATTGTTATTATGTGGAGCCTCTTTCGTGTTACTGTTTTGTTGTTTTTTTTCCTGTAGATCTGCTGTCCTATTATTGTTCTGCGAAGTCTCTCAACTGCCTATGTAGCCTCTGTCCGATCATTGTTATTCTGTAGCCCCTTTCGTGTTATTGTTTTTTTTTTTATTTTGTAGATCTGCTGTCCTATTATTGTTCTGTGAAGCCTCTCAACTGTCTTTGTAGCCTCTGTCCCATCATTGTTATTCTGTGAAACCTCTTTCGTATTACTGCTTTGTGTGCAGATCTGCTGCCCTTATTATAAATTATTGTTCTGTGAAGCCTCTAACTGTTTACCCTGTTCGATGAAACCGCTGTCTACTATTTATTATGCCAAGCTCAGCTCGCGAAATTTATGAAAGCTAGATCCTCCTTGGGAGGGGGCGGGGGTGGTGAGACCTCTTATACAGAATTTAAACATCTCTTCTTACTCTCATCTTATAATCCTTATATCCATGCCTTACTGTGTCAACCTTTTCCCTGTTTCTATCCTGAAAAACTAGTAGCACGGCGGTTTAAAAATTCTGATGTTGAAGGAAAAAGGGGCTTAAGATTTCAGAATTCTGATGGACTGTCAGATTACCATTATATATAGAAATAGTGACAAGAAGCGAAGTGGATAACTTTTATTGAAGATTGTCTCTCAAGTAATAGATTGTACCGTGTATCACACAACCTACTTCTTTATACTATTACAGCCATGCAAAAGTTATGAGAAGATTAGAGGATCAGTTAATTCACTTTGGAAAAGTGAGTTCAGATAATCTAACAGGGCGAATTTGCTCATAGCAGTTACAGTGCCATTTGTATTTGAATATTATTTAGACGGCATTTCTTGACCATTAGCTTTATATATTATACTCAAAGTAACGCTAAGTAGCCATAGATTACCAATAGAAACGTGTAAACGGGATGAAACTTGCTTGGTGGAAAGATACTGTGGACACCGTAATAAAGCTATAGATGATGCCTTTCATTATTTATTTGTGTACCCTGTCTTTGAAAGTCAAAGAAATAAAATAAATCAAACCATGCTACTATCAAGAGACCAAATATGATCAAATTTCATGGACTGTTTAGCCTATTACTGCAAACATTCAAGTGACTACAAATTTAGCGAAGCCTTGGAATGTAATCATTTGTTATTTCAAATAGGATCAGTGCCTCATTTGCATTCACACTATTTCATTGTAGCTTTAACAAGATTCATTGTTATAGTGTTGTACTATATTTTACCTTTCCATGTTAAAGCATAAATATATACTTTTCTATGAAGTGTCTGCAGTGGAGGTACTGGCACTGTCACTGTCATTATCCAATCACTGTTGTATCTAACCAGAGACATCATGTTGATGTAAGGCCTCTGATCTCATAGACCAAAGGTTACAGGCCTAAAAATGCAGTTGGAGCCTTTTCTCCTCTTTGGGTTACATTAGCCTTTTGAACTGCCCTCTGAACCCACAATTTTAGCTCACTGTGTGGCCCAAATTTTAAGTCTGACCTAAACTCAGCAAGTCGACTGAAATTTTGAGCTTGGTTGCTATTTGTAAACACACCCCTTTCGTTTTCACTGGTCAAAGCCGAACCCCTCCTCTTCCACGCAGTTTCCCATTAAATCAGAATTTGCCACATGGAGCCCTCACCACGGGAAGCAGGGCATGCCGAAAGAGGGATAAAGGGAGGTCAAAACTCAAATATAACCACTAAGCTGCAGGACCTAATAGTGAAAATTAAATTACAAGCCTGTAACCCAAAGCAACACACAACGGTCCCAGGATTACTTAATATCTAGGATCTCGTACCAGGTCTTTTCTAAGGATTCGAACTTCCCAGGGAACCTGACCTTGAACCCCGAACGAGTTCACACCATAAGATATCATTCTTTATCACGATTATCAGGAAAGCAATGCGGACGTCGGGATACTTTGGCCTAGTTGTAGAGTAATAATTACAGCAAACATCAGCTCCGCTTAAAGTCACAAAGTGTGGCAGAAAACCGCGCTCAATTTTTATAGGAGAAGGCTATTGAAGTGTTGTTCTTTATGTTAAATCTGTATGGCCATATTCTGAAATGTGACTGTGATAAAGAGAAAAAGGCAGTTAACTGAATAGCGATTAAGTAACGTCGCCAGTGCAGGTGTATTTGTTATGTTATGATACAGGTTGCGGTTTGTGGGTTTTGCTTCTAGTTTCAGTTCGGAAGGAGAAGTTGAAGTTGGCGATAGTGAACACTGGTTGTGGATTGTATACACTGGGCAGCTTCATGGATCAGTGAATATTCATGTGCTTTGGATAAGCAAGAAAGCAACGAAAGTGGTGCGAATAATGTCTGGTCAGGAACGCTGGAGATTTTGTAATTTGTGAAGTGGTGCAATATGTGATAGAAGTATACTTCATTCAGATGGCAAAATAGGTACGGTAATAAACGCTGCAGTTATGTGGACAAATACTATCATAGTAATCTGACTATTGGCCAGAGATTGGTTGCAGTCTGTTTCAGCAATTGGTCGGACAGAATTGGATGCCCGCTCAGCTGCAAGATACGGAATCAATAGGTATGAACACTCGTTATGTTTATGTTATCACCACCGCTTCTGTACTTGATGTTGTTGTTACTGTTGTCGTTGTTGTTACTGTTGTCGTTGTTGTTGTTGGTAGTGGTGCTGATGATGATGAGGATGAGCATGATAAAGCAATAGTGTGCGGGTTTACATTTGTACAGGAAGCTTTGCTGAAAAGTCTGACTTATGATATTCTCATAACACAGTGCGGTGCTTTTGTGATATATAACTTCATTTACAATGTTCCTACACATACCCACCAATAGCAGGCATTATCTGTACTACTGTGGGTACCGTTACTTATTTGTACAGGAAGCTCTGCTGAAAAGTCTGACTTGTGACATTTTCGTAGCACAGTGCGATGTTTTTGTAATATTATATAACTTCATGTACGATGTTCCTACATATTCTGCCCACTAATAGCAGGCATTGTCAATTATTATTGCAGTGGATACCGTCACTTATTAGGAAGCTAACTGCTCGGACAAGTTGCTGATATTGTCGCTGCCACTAATGCTGGTGAATTTTAGCCTGCTCAGCCGACTCCTGCCAATTTTTCCTCTCCAAATCCTTGATTCTCTTTTATTCACCTCGTATCTCTCCCTCGTCTTTGTAAATTATAGAGCTGTTTGTGCCATATTAAATCCTTGCAAATATTCCCTGAACACAAATGGGCCTCTTTCCATTCAATTGGACATAGACACAGAATCACGAAAACACTTTGATGCAAAACGATGTGAAGTTTGTGCCAAGACAGAAAATGCAGAAAAGCCCATGTATGAATATGCATAGAGGTATCTAAGAGACACAAATTAAAGTCGAAATCAGACAACTGGTGCTATCGCAAATGACAACTGCTCTAAAATCATCACTCTTAATGGGGTAAAATGCACTTTTCTGCACCTTGGTGGGCAATTTTGCATAGGGACTCCAATGCAAGTGAGTTGCGCACCATTATTTCTGGATTACAACCTTTCTCTTTCTTCGCTTCTTCAATTGTCAGACTGTACCTTTGCAAAGTACTATGTTGGTTCTGCTAGTTCCTTCGTTCCATTCGTCATTCTCCTGTCTGTCTGTCGGTCTGTCTATCTGTCTGCCTGTCCATCCGTCCGTCTATCCGTCCGCCGTCTGTCTGTCTGTCTGTCTGTCTGTCAGTCTGTCTGTCAGTCTGTCTGTCTGTCTGTCTGTCCCTTCCTTTAAGCATATGTTCCAATTCGTGATTTCTTAATCTCTGTCTGTCCCTTCCTTTAAGCATATGTTCCAGTTCGTGATTTCTTAATCTCTTCTTGTTAATTTCGATTTCAGAGATACGTTCTGAGTTGAGAACATTCAAGAAATAACATCCCGACTGCTTGTTTCGCTGACAGTTCACAGAGTATTACAAGTTAGTCAGTTCCAAATAAATGTAACCTCCACAATATGATGCAGCCCTGCGGAGACAGACCTTAGCCTACACTTTTTTTTTTGATTTCCGAGTACCATTCAACCAGCATCCTGTATCTCCAGCTCTTCTAAGTACAGTAAAGTTTACGCAGCCAATCGTTAGTGTATATCGATGTCCTGGTTTTGGGTTAAACCAGCCTCAGCAAATACGGAAGTTAAAATAAAGACCTTTTCTTGAAAAATTTTCCGAGAAATCAGTCCTGCAATTCCGATTGGACAAACCATCTGAGATAATCGGAAGAAGTGTACGTTTATTTTTTTTTTCTTAAGAGAGTGTTGCTTCCTTTATAAAAGGTGAATTTTAAAATGTTTCCAAGCATATCACTCATTTATTCTTCTGATCTTAGCTCAGCGCATTGTATAGGCATGAAAGATGTAAAGAAGTATGTAGGCTAAAACCATTAGGCAGTCTTGATTCACAAAAACTTCTGCCAGCAAGGAGCCAGCAAAAGACAACGCTAAAGGCAACCATCTTTAAAGCTGGAGTAGGATAGGAAAAGAAACAATGTCCATTGCGCACGTAATTCAAATTATTGGAACTTTCATGCAGTGCCCAAATCTTCACTAAACAAGGTGATACAGAGACTTCTGGTGTAAGTATCTTAAAGCGGAAGCCACATTTCCATAGTGATCTGGAAGGAACGGCTCACAAATCAGCTGCAAAAGACTCTGGCCCATGACATGACATCCAACCAATCGTTTCTACTGATCCATTCAACGGAAGTCTTTACCAAATGCAGACAAATTTTGAGACTGGAAATATATCTTGAGAAGATGTAATAATACGAAATCTTGCAGGGAGGAAAGGTGAACATGAGCATGGAGATGCTGCTCAGGTTTACTGAAATCAGTGTGGAGTTGGCATGATCTTCAACAGATAACAATTTTGATTCCATTTACAGCCGCAGCAGCCCAGGCCACTAAAAGAGGAGCAACACCTCGGCAACAACAACAAAAAAGAGCAGCTACAATAGCATTGATTTTTATCAGGGACGAGACAAGGAGCGTCAGCAGCAAAGTAACGAAACACAAACCGAAATAATAATGACAGACCATTCTTCTACTCCGATTCCAATGCAATAGTCAGCTTCAGCAGAAAATAAACCGGACTTCAACACCAGTGCTTGCTTCCAGCCTTTTGATTCGCAGTCGCAAGCTGGAGTCCGAAGTGATATCATCTTACATACTCAGTCCATGAGAAAATCTTCAGGTGCTCCTACAGAAAAGTTGATATCAGTAGAAGTATCATCCACCAAAGATCTTGTTCCCAATCAAAAGTAGCCAGAAAATTTACCTTCGGACAAAACCAGAAGTGTTATTCCTGGCAAGTTTCGATAACCCGGACCGTTTTCAGGAAACACAATTCCAGCCATGGATAAAACAAAAGCTGTAAAAAAATCCTCGGAGAGGCTTGAAATTGAGATTGGAGAACAGAAACATTCAACGAGAGTGGATACTCAATACAGAAGCATTGGATTTAGTTGTTTTTTGTCCAGTGTCAGCTATGACAGGCTAATGCTCATAATGGTAGTTGTTCTCAATCTTGGAGTATGGATGTTATATTCCAGAGTACAATACTTAGAAGGAATGGTCAGTCTGGCGTCAACAAAGCAGGGTTGCGATTGCAGTCAGGCCCATATAGAACCAATGAGCTTTGAGAACCTGCAAAATGGGTCGCCGGGCTACCCCACAAGCGGTGTGGTTCCATTGTCAACGACACGGCGCGGCAAGACTCTGGAAATAAGTGTCAGCTCTCCAAGGAAGCTACGAGAATGTCTGAGATCATTAGGTATATCGGGAAGCGCAAAACATTCCCCTGCATTTCCGGTACATCTACTATTTAGACAACGTCGGCATCTGGCAGAGAAAAATTTAAGTTCTCGAAGTGAACTACGTCCAAGCTATGAAGCAGCTCATTTTCCTCCACGAAGCATGGAGGCTGCACCTAATGATGTTTCTGCAAGAGTACAGCAAGGACAATCATCAGCAGATTTCGTTGATGTCCCTGAGGAAAGTGGTGTGCTTTCGCGGCATACCAGGCAGGCTGAGAGATCTTCCAAAAAAGAAAAGAGCTGCGAATGGAAGCATGCACGCTGTAAGGAACGAGAAGATAGGATTTCTGGAGGTGAGCCTCATAATACGTTATCTTATTTTGAGTTGTCTATGGACATAACGTGGGGTTTGAAAGGGAAAGGTCTGAGTGTCAGCAACATCTTGTTTTGTTGGGAGGTCGGTGGTGGTGATAGTGGAGGGGCATTTTTTTTTTTTTTTATTTGAAGAAAAAGTTAAAGGGAGAAGGCACTGGATAATACGTATGAAATTGAAGAGAATGTATTTTCGAATGTTTGGAGTGGAATAAGTAAGATTTCCAAGTTGGTGATGAAGGGAGATAAACTATTAAAAACGACCGGAGGACTTTGAAAATGGTAGACAGTAGTTGGGGGAACAGGAGGCATATAAGCTGCATCAATACAAAAGAAAAATCTACAGACTTAACGTCATTCGCAATTCACTGAACTCTTTAGTGAACATCGGCTGAGGTATTAATAAACTGAGGAGTGAAGAGAGCGAGCTTCTTTTTTTTTTTTTTTCGTCTCATCAAGAACTGCATCTTGTTTGGCCTGTGTGGGAATGCCGTTCAGAATCGTCAAGCACATAAAGAAGTTCTCGCAAGGCCTCTCCCCTCCACCCCCGCCCCGTCTGCAGTCCCTTCCTGCTCACAAAAAATGCAGGTGGCGAGAGATGCAGTATACAGGGCTTCTCTGGCTTGAGTGTTAAAGAGGAGAGCGGAGCATTATGTTAAGAATATTGAATTTATCAGAATTCTGATAAATTTCGTGAACAAGTTGAGAAGTTGCAGCTTCCTTGAATTTACACGAAAGGGAAAGAGTGCCATGGGCAGATGCGATACACTATTTTAGAGCCCAGCAGAAAGATCTTTATCACTTTCCGTTGGTTACATCATAGCCATGTTTTGGGCCAAATTCTGCATATAACATTATAATGCAAAATCCCCATCTCAAAATCCCATATCCTTACATGATATGAAAAAAGAAATAGGTACAAGGATGAAAATGTCCAGTTTGATTGTGCTTGGTCAGTCTGTTTTGTTATCTCGTAAATGGATCAAATTTCTCTCCTCAGCAGCCTCTCAGCAACCTGCTATTGAACTGCCTCCTCCAGAGCGTAGGCCTAAGTATTTCGCGCTCAGCATTGTAATGTTTTTCCTTTTGCTATACTTGGTCTTCCGATAACATATTTCTAACTCGAAACGCTCACTTCTACACTAATGTAGATTCGTGATTGGCATGGCTATTAAACTGTTGCGTTTACCCTGGAAATGACATAATACACTGATGGAGGATTTTTCTTTTTTTTTTTTCTTCAAATCTATGTCATTCAGATACACATCTTCTTACGACACATAGATAGTTTTTTTTTAATTGACTGTCATGGAAAATGATCATTTTTACACTACAATAACATGGTCTTTATTCGTCGATGCTTTGCTGTAATAGACCGATCTCATAGTTTTCATAATCAACTCCAGTGAGACTCACTTCCGATATCGAAATAAATAAATAGAGATTTTGAAGAGTTTGCGAAGAAACCGGTTTGTCCACAAAGTAATTTAATTACGAAGTAAGCACGTCGCGAAACTTTGGCTGAGAGTCGTTATATTAAAGAATTTGTTGTTGCTATTATTATGATTAGTTACGTCATCCAGATGTTTGACTGCTTGGCAATTTTGAGCCTGTATTTTTCTCCATCTTTTCCATTTCAGAATGCCCAGCAGTAAGTATTAGCTAGAGATCTTGTCAGAGATATATGGAAGTACAAAAAGACTGGTCACAACATAATAATAATTAGCTGAAACAACAAAGGCATAAAAAGATGACACACGGAGAGAAAGAGGAAGAGACAGCTCAAGGAATGCGCAAACATACCAACAATAAGATCATTGCAGGACACAAGAAGTATTCCCTGGCTTACTTCAAACCAGAAAGTGAAAGGCAAAGGGAGAGAAAAAGGGACAAAGTGAAAGCAGAGCTTCAAGAGAGTAGATCCACGAAACATGTCCTGTCACCATCAAGGAAGAAAAAAATCTTGAGCTGAAAAATGTCTTTCACTTAGTCTACTTGTGATATTTATCTTTAGAAATTTCCGTTATCTTCTCATTTGTCAGAAAAGACATAATCGTTATGAATGGCTTTTCTCAGCACATCCTCGCTCGGTCAAATGATGGGACTTTTTTTTTTTTCGAAATGACCCATGAGGTAAACTACGATACGAAGGAATAGCAGTAACTAATGAGGAAGATGATAAAATTAATCAGGATGTGAAGCGAATCAGTTTTACGACAATGACAATGATGTCATTGATAATGTCTTTAATAAAATGTTCATTTTTTTCCCTCTCCATTTGTACAAAATTAATGGCGATGATGCTAACGCTGATAAAAACGATGGCGACTCAGATAATCAAAGTGATCGGAAAATTGCACTTCATTTCGACACTAACTATGCTTATCTATGTAAACAGTATTTTGCGGTAGTTTGAACCTGAGAAACAATAGATGCGTTTGTTTGATCTCCACGGTGCGTGGAAGGGGCCGTCCTCTTATTCTGAGGGCTTTTCTTTGCAAAAGAAGTATCAGTCTCAAGACAAGCCAAGGTGGCTGCGACTGATGCGGAGGAGCTAGAAAATAATGCACTGACTTGCAGGTGGTGTTTACTTCATTCATTAGCATGCATACCACGGTTGATTCTTGCCACATCCTTCTCCGACATAATAGTATTTATGTATGAAACGTTCCATTAGAAATTTCAAACCGTAGATGGGTGCTGCCATTTTGCCAAGCTCTCACTTTAAGTCTTCGCAATAGGTGACATATTTCTACCGAACTTTGTCTAAGCTCGCACACTTCTTCAATCCTCATCGCGACTAACGCGCAGCGACCAAAAACTAACCCTAGCTCTCCTCATTGATAATGGCATTGTTGGTGTGCATTATGACAATAGTGATCATACAATTTCAGAGTGGACGAATGGTTATGGAGTTGGACTCAGGATGTTAAGGTTGTGAGTTCGATTCCCGCCATGATCATGCTATAAGAACTTCTGAAATATTTCACTTACATTTTTGTTCAGTCCACCCACCTGTAAAAAAGGTACCTGGCTGCAATGGAAACAGTGAAAGATCTTGTCAGTTGCAAGTTATGAGCGCCCATAGGTGGCTGTGGCACTATATGCTCTTCAAGGAGCTGGGAATGTCTTTGAGTAATCCGGGTTGCGGGGTAATACTACAGTGAAGTTGCTTGAATTGGGACTGATTTGGATACGAGATTTGTTAACTCCATGATCATCGCAATATGAAAAAAAGACGGAAGCAGAGACCACAACGCAGTCTTATCATAATAATAATAATAATAATAATAATAATAATAATAATGCGGTTTATAAGTATTATATACCTTGCTAATGCTCGCCCACGCGACTTCACACTATTATCATCCCAACAAATCTGACCTTTCTAAGACTTTCTCAAATCCCTGGGAGCCTTTAGTGCCGCTGCCATTTAATTTAAAGGCGCTGATCACTATCATTCTGACAACAGCCCTGACTGCTTACAGCCAGGTACCCATTTTACAGAAGGTTAGACTGAGCAAAATGGATGAAATGCTTTCCCCAAGGTATTTACAGCATGACCAGCATGGCGAGGATAGAACTCAAGACCTTTAGATCTTGAGTCCAACGCCGTGACCTTTCTGCCATGCCTCTCAAATTTTCCAGAAGATGCCTAAACCCGCATCGTCTATCACATATGAAGCTGAATTCTATAAAATTTTTGACTACGACAAGCTGTTCAACTCATCAGACGGGAGTGGATCGCGCGTCGGAGAAGAAAACAGTAAGTAGTCTAGGCTAGTAATGGCGACTCGTGACCCTGAAACTACGCATGCTTACTTATCTTCTCTCCCCCCTTTCTTTCCATCTTACGCGAGCAGGCCAGCAAAGGAGTACATGCCTGTACTATGAGCATATGCAAAAGCTAAATGGCAATTTGACTACATACAACGAAACAGAATAAAGGCGTCTGGATTTGGCTTGGTCGTTGTATCTTTTTAACCAGTTTCTGTATTTTCATAACTTAATTTTAGCCGGCACTGCATGGATTACACTTAATGATGATTCGCCACTATTAGTCTTGTTTCAAACTGGTTGTTCTGGGAAACAAAAAAATGTTTTTGTTTATGTAGTGTTGGTTCATCCTCTCGATCGCTGATGGATGTCTTTATTTTCCCTGAGATGAAAACAGATCTAGAGTACATATTGCGACCTCGAAGACAACAACACCACCAACAAAAAAGATTGCAGTACGTAAGCAAAAACAAAACTTCTGATTGATTATATCCGACAAATGAAGTTTTGCCTTTGTGGTGTTGATTTCAGTTGAAATTCACTCTGAATAAGTGTTACATACCACTTGAGGTTACCGTCCGATAGCTCGCCGAGTTCTACTTTTTGACTTTGTGAAGGGAAAAATGTCGGCTTCCTTCACGACGTTTTGCACCATTGCGCACGAATGCACTGGATGATTTACATTGACCTCAGAATGTAGTAGAGCCTCTAGATCCTTCAAGAAGGACAATATCTGTCTGATTTCATAGACCTGAGATTATGTTCCTTCTGATAGTGAAATTCCTTTATTTCTTTGATGACAGCATTTTATGATTGCAACCAGCACCTGCATATCTCTGTGCTGATGTCGGCCATATTTATGCATACAGTACCGAAGTACTGTGTTGTGACATGACGCGATCTCTTGTTGAAATCAGCATAAGAATGAATATCAAAGAAAGGGGAAAACAATGGAAAGAAATCTTACAGTGAAGAGTTCATTGCACAATACCAGATACTTGATGAGGAGCACTCAAAGTCACTTCAAAAAGCTTGATCTTGAACGGAAACAGATTTGCTCACAAAAACGACGTCTTTTCCACGTTTAAATGACATGACTGCTTTTGTCTTTAACCATTCTTAACTTTCCAGAGAAAATGTGTGGGAGCATGGAAAAAGCCATCACATCTTTCTAGATGTGAAAATTGTCTTATTGATAGAATATTAATTCCTATTCATTTCTGAACATTTTGCATTTTTATTTGAGGTCAATATCTTTATTAGTTCCAAAGTTGTGGACAAATTTGTAAACTTACGGTGTTATCATATTATATAGATTTTGAGAAAATTGAGATTAAAGTCTTTTAACCGCACTTTCGGGCGAAGGTGCTTCATTAAAACGCTAAAAAGCAACTTTTGAACCTAATTTTAACTAATAAAATTTACTTGAAATGAAAGATAAATGAATGAACTATCTGATTCCGTAAAAATCTCAGTTTGACCTAGGAAGTCAAAATTCGATTTTTTAAGGCCCTGGCTCAAAATTATCCACAACGAGATCCGACGGTTTTCCCAGACGGCCAATTAAATCCTTTTCAAAGGTAAATTTATAACACAAAACACGTTGTTATGTTCTCACTATAATATTTGTGAAGACGGCATGCAGTTTTAATTTTTCGCATCTTGTTACCTGTAAGCGTAGCACGTGTGAGCAAAACTTTCAAACACGCCTATGTACAGTTTTCTTCGGACTGACCTTCTCTCTTGTGCTGTAAAACGCCATACGAATTAAAGTTATCTATGAAACATTTAATTTGTCTAACTTCCTTAAGAAACAATCTTCCGAATGGAAATTTTTGCATGAAAAAAAAAATATTTTCCTAACAGTAACACAATCTGAAGTGTATCTCCTGTCATTTCAGATTTTAGACATCTGACCAAGTGGAACACCACACTCAAGGTTTACATGGTTGGGGTCATCCAGTTTGACAAGAGCGGTAATATGGGCGGGGTCATAATGGGAAAAGGGGCGGGGAGAGAGAGAACAGAATGGAGTGGTAAACATAAAAATAGGGAAAGAGAGGGACAGAGGGAAGGAAGGAGAGAGAGAGAGAGAGTGAGGGAGTGAGAGAGGGAGGGAAGGAAGGAGGGAAGGAAGGAGGGAAGGAGGGAGGGAAGGAGGGAAGGAAGGAAGGAAGGAAGGAAGGATGGAGGGAGAGAGGGAAGGAGGGAGCGAACACGTGGATGGGGCTTCAGGCAGACAATATCATGATATATTATAACATTTCGTAAAAAGGAGATCGTATTTTCATTTTTCTGCCGAAGAGATTGCTCTGTTCCACCTACGCCCTCTTTTTCCCCCATAAATAAAAAGACATTTCGTCGTCCCGATGGAAAATTGTGGTAACTGAAGTACCAGCCAAATTACCAAGTGTGTTAACATACGTCAGTATACAAATACGTTTTTACCAACCAGAGCAAATTTGAAAATGCATTAGTCTATGAGAAGTAGTGCCCTCATCTTTTCACCAAGACATAGGAAGCATATTCTCTGGCTTACTTCAGATCAGAAAGAGAAAGAGAAAGAAAGAGAAAAAGGGACAAACTGCTAAATTACATTTCGCCAGATGTGACCACTCTTTGTTCAAGGTGTCGAAAACTATTTTGGACCCAAACTAAGTTACAACAGTTTTCCAGCGACGGCGACAATTTGTTTTTTCAGGCTAATTTTTAATTGTGCATAATATTGTTTGACAGGAATAGCACTACCTTTCTACGACACTAAAACTAAACCCAACAAGAGACTGTTAAACTCAACCACAGGGAACCCAGGTCAATTCAGTGTGGAACAGTCTGGACTCTACCTCCTACTTCTAAATGTAAGTAACTTAAAGGGACAGGAATAGTTATTTTCTTTCCTGCCTAGCGAGTCCACATTATCTTGTCATTAAATTTAAACAGTGTATATTTTTCCTTTCACCTGACAATTCCTGAGAAAACACCACAGGAAAATTTTGATTTTCACCTTGCGCGCGCCGCCATTTCTCGTGCTGCACGACGTCAAAAAACGAGATAGGCTGGCCGACGACTGGTCCAGGCAGTTTGCATATTCGTCTGCACTCAGAGCTTTTTTTTTTTCCTTTTCTCGCTTTATGACGTCACATAGCACGAGTAATAGCGGCGTATAGACGGTGAAAATCCCGACATTCCAGGGTTGTTTTATCAAAAATAGTTGGGAGGAAGGAACATGTATTTAAAGTTTGTTGAAACAATAATGTTGATTTTTTTTTTAGGCTGTGAAGCAAATATCTACCCTGTCACTTTAAAGTCTTTTCATTATGAGTTACTTTTCTCATTCTCCGATACATGTCGAGTTGCTAGTATTATAACCTATCCCACCTTATAGTGAGGAAACTAAAATTCTCTCGCAAGATATCATTTGAAACTACATTTCATCTACATTTTTTTTAAAGTCCATCTAACTGCGAAATGGGTACCTAGCTCTAGATAGTAAAATACAATCGACTCCGCTTAATCGCCCATCCTCGGGATCACGGAAAAAGTGGTTGATTAAGCGGAGCGGCGATTAAGCGGAGGAAGTAATTTCGGCCATATTTTTGGTAAGAAGATTAAATTTCTTTGATGTCGTGGTTTGATATCGTGCATTGACACCTTCTTGTCGCCAGACTCAGGACAAACTCGAGACGGTGTTGTAGCGTACAAAATGTTTGATCTCCGCGGTCTCTCTCATTGGCCACCTCGCAATAACCCAGCAGACAATAAGGAGTAGGATGGCATGGTCGGGGTAGACCGTTCATCCACATGACACGTTCTCTGATCTAGCCGAAATCCACCAGACAGGCGCAATCAAGGCGTGGGGGAGCAGACTATACCACGGCTTTCGGCGCAGTAGCATATCGGACGGGCGAAGGCGGTGATGCGTAGCTTAGGACGAAGGGGGACAAGGGGAGGGGGAGGTGGAGAGGAAAGGCTTATCACACCTATTTCGGGGTGGCAGCTGTCACTCAGTCAACCGGTCTGCCATCCGTCGAGCAGTTAAACCGTCTGTGTACATTGTTTGTTTGTCAACTGTAACCCTTCAACCGCTGATCTTTGAATTTATGGGCGCTGAAGAGTGGTCGATTATCCGGAGTGAGAGGCGATTATCCAGTGACTTTTATATAGAAAAAATTCGGCTCCCTAGGAAACGAGGCGATTGAGCGGAAAAGGCGATTAAGCGGAGGACGATTAAGCGGAGTCGACTGTATATTACTGTTGGATTGCCAACATAAAGGCAGCGGCACTGTTTCCTCTCCAAGAAGTTGGGGAAGTTTTGGATTACATGGTCTGCTGAGTTAATAATAACAAGAAGACGCATGAGCTGACAGTGCCTTGATACAGAACATGTAAAACCTTACGCTTTTGATTATGCCGCACTACATTTCCAAATTTAAAAATTAAAAAAAAAATAATTGTACGCAGCATTCATCCATCTGTATCCATTGAAATTCATCATTACTACTCTAATTCGCAAGAAACACTTCTCATGAACAGGCAAGAGAAAAAAAAATAACATCCTACACCTTTTGTGAGCAGTCGGGAAGTGTGTTAGGGTCACGAATGGACGCTAGGCTCGCAGGGGTGTTTAAGGATTAAATTGCTGAGAAGTAAGCGTCTCTATGGTGTAGTGGCAGCACGTTCAAACTTGCGAGCTGAGAGACCCTGGGTTTGATTCCCGGTAGGGGCATGCAATTTCCTAGTGTTATGTTGTTTTTTTTTTCGGCCTATCTTCTCAGATTTGATCCTTCACAGTAATTTGGTATCATTTCTAGTGACACACTTACTTAGATAATGTGTAACATCAAAAATTATCAGACTGAGCTCACACTCTCCTCCCTTATACTATATTTGCCCCTCCATCCGGTTACACTTTGATTCCAAACAAAAACTGATCTAGCACCTGCTGCGACAAATCATTTAAAAGTACGTCGAATTCATTCTTGTTGCTGTCAAACACCTGACATGGACCACAGGAGATGTAAACTTTACAGATTTGTGCAGTGCGCTTAAGCAGGTCGAATATGACACTTTCCCGTGAAATACCTAAATAAGTCTCTCGCTGTCTTACTTTCTATTTCCCCTGATCTAGATTTTTCAATCAGACTGAATAATAATTCTGCGCAGGTTTCGAAGCCGAGTACTCGATACTGCATACTTCCTGAGGTATCGGTATCGGCAAGTACCTGTTGTAAAGTCTTCCATTGTTTACCGTTCTCCCTCGCAGCCTAATAAGTCTAACATTTTTGTCGCCTTCCTTTTGTCTCATGTTCTCCCTTTCCCCTTTGGAGACACTTGCAGGTCTGTGAAATCTCAAGAAGACATTTCTACATGGCTCTGAAGGTCTCACTCCAGAAAGATTAGGTAGCTGGGCTAAGTTTGTATGGTTCCTGCGATTTGACAAAATTGCAAGTCAGATCCCTTCCTTAGCAAAGGAAGTATCAGTCTCTAGGCAAGCCAAGATGGCTGCTGCCAACGCGGAAGAGACAAGAAACAATGCACTAACTTGCATGTCGTATTTGCTATTATGACTTTGCCTCAGTCATTAGCATATAGACCGTCTTTGATTTCTTCACAAGTCCTCTCCGATGCATGGCCGTTGATGAAATTTTCCACTAACAACTTGGAAACCGTAGATGATTGCAGCCATATTGCCAAGTTTTTTCTTCCGGTTTTGTACAAAAGACAACATATTTCTAACAAACTTCTAGTAGTTGTGCAACCTTTCTCCCTGTGATTATCGCGCATCAATCAAAACGTAATCTTCGTTAAGGACTGCCGACAGATTATCAAAAAGGGGAGTGGCTTCCTATTTTGCCACATTGTAGGAAGCAAACAATACAGCGTAATTTATCTTTGCCATGTTTTCACAAGTTTCAAGTTTCAGATTTGTTTATTTTAGGCGAAAGCCAACCACATACAATACAATTTCACATCAGTTCAAAAGAATGAATGAAGAGGAAAAAAATATATGCATAACTGTTATTTACATTCAGTAACTGACATCTCTCTCTCATTCTCTTTCTCTCTATCTCACTCTCTTCCTAACTTTCTCTCTCCCTATCTCACATTCTCTTTAACTCTCTCTCACTCACTCACTCTCCCCATCTAATGTTAACAGTTTCAGTTACAACTTGCCCAACATCCCATTTGATCAAGCACTTCTGTTTTCACAGTGACCAATTTTTCTTATGATCTCCCCCTCCCTCTAAAAATGAACAAACTTCCCCACCTCCCGTGCCAGAAAGAGAGCTAACACATGTGTCACTTGAACTGTTCACAGATTACAATTATGGACAAAGACTGCACGGACTGCCTGACAGTGTTTCATAACAACCAACCTGTCCTCTCCTGCCAGTTTGAAGGATTTCAAACTTCGAGAAAATATTCCAGAGTCTGTAATCTGGCCGGTAAGTGAAAAAAAAATAAACAAGATAGAATACCACGGTGATTAATGATATGTGTGACCGCATGGGAAAACCCGTCGGATCTCGGAATGGGTAATTATTTTGAGCTAGGGCCTTGAAAAGTCGAATTTCGACTTCCTGGGCCAAATCGAAATTTCTGCGGAATCAGTTCATTCATTTATCTTTCATTTCATGTGAATTTTATTAAAAATGAAGTTAAAATTTTTTTCAGTGTTTTAATGAAGTAACCTTCGCTCAAAGACGTGGTTAAAAATAAAATCTCGATGTTCTCAAAATCTACATACGGCAATGTTCACAAATATGTCCATAACATTGGAAATAATAAAGATATTGACCTCATATAAAATGCAAAATGTTCAGAAATGAATAGGGATTAATATTTAATCAATAACTCAGTTTTCATACTTGGAAAGGTGTGAAGGATTTTTCCATGCGCCCACACACATATTTCTGGGTAAAACTGAGTTCCGTGTGGCTGAACTAACCTGCCGAGATTTCCACATGACTAAAAGTAGGAGCTGCAGTTGATGAACATGTCGTGGAAATGTCAATAGGAACATGCTGAACTCTGGCTAACTTGTGAATTTTTGAGCAGTTGGAAGTGTGTTAACGTCATCAGTGAACACTAGGCTTGCAGGTAAAAGTTACAGAATAACATTCGGGCAAGAAGCATTCGGTATTCAAGGTGTAAGTTGTAGTGAAGTTTACTTGCATGTCATATAGTGGTAGCACATTCAACTGTAAAGTTGAGAGGGTCTGGGTTCAGTCCTCAGCAGGACGTTTTTTCTTTAAGGTATTAAGTTTTTCGGCCTTTCCTCTCAAAATTGATGTTTCTTTTCACATTGATTATAAAATATAAAATTCCCAGTGGCACATTATTTTCCTGATAATATTATCCGGGCTTACATTCTTCCTCTTTAATGAATAGAATCATTATGCCCCACCACTTAGTAACACAGTGGCCAGTCTTGAGCAATGGAGTCTTAAATTCTTAGTGTTGATGTATCGCCATGGCTAAGTTTGTTAGGTCTTCTTTACATCATTTCCAGTATGAATTGGCATCATTTTCAGTATGAATTGGTGTCATTTTCAGTATGAATTGGCGTCATTTTTCAGTATGAATTGGCGTCATTTTCAGTATGAATTGGTGTCATTTTCAGTATGAATTGGCGTCATTTTCAGTATGAATTGGTGTCATTTTGAGTATGAAGGGGCTGTCCCGCCAACAGTAGATTCCACTCATTGACTGTATCGCCCACATTATCATCCTCAAAATGATGTCAATTGATACTCGAAGAGGATCTAATAAACGTAGCCCATGTTTTTTTTGTTTTTTTTCTGTGTTCGTAGGAAGTCTAGAGATGAAGAAGAAAGACGTCTTAGAGATAAGAACAATGGCTCCTAACATGGGAATGCGTCTTATCAAGGAAGTGAAGTCTTATTTCAGACTGGTGCTGGTAAAGAACGAAAGGAAGACAAGGAGGGGAAGGAAGAGAAGGAAAAGAAGGCACAATCATGATTAAAGAAAAGGTTAAGGACTATTGTGAATAATATCTACTATATTGCAGCAGTGATTCTTCTCACACGAGGATCTAACTTTTCGCAAATTTTGCAAGCTGAACTTGACTCGCAAATAATACTTCCCGCGTAAAACAAAACAAAACAAACAAAAAAAACTACCCCGTTCACAGTTTTTCAAAGGGCTTACTACTTGACTGTTTTGTCGGTTTTTCTTTTATGTTTGTCTGTTTTATCAGTACAAAGCGGGGTTGCCAGTTTGTCTGTTTTAGTGCAAATTCCAGAAATCTGGGAATCCTGATTCGAAACACAAGTACTAACACTTGTATTATTGTCTTGGCGGACTTGGATTCTCGCGAAAAGGCAATTTTCTGCAGTTCTACTTTTAAGTAGCAGTGACAAAATGGACTTGACCTCTGGACTACCTTTGTATATTCATTCTCCACCCTGTTATTATCCTTGCAATTTCGTTGCATGGCTTCATTGTCTGTAAGTAAATGCCTCTAATATAAAGCGTTTCTTCAATATTCTTTTTAGGTTTGTTTTTTTTTTGTCTTTAAGCAGTTTGAAATTATGATATGGTTATACTAAATGTGGACAAACGGTATGTTTTAGTTTGTTACCCAACGGGTTTCCTTAGATATAATAGTTACCCAAACTACCAAACGGGGTAAAATAAAACAGTACACTCCTATGTCCGACCATCTACGACATGCCCGTGTCTGTTGTAAATACAGAGACTTTTGGTCGTGTTGATGGTAGTAAGTGGCTTTGACACTTCCAGTAAAGGAAGTTGTAAAAAAAAATGTCTGATGTCAATTTTTGAATATGTTTGGTCTTTCTTCCAGTGTAGCTTACATGTCTTCCATTCTTGGCAACATATATATTGTTCCGATTCGAAGACTGCGTTAACTGTGGCGTTCGGTTTCACAAATGGGACTATTGATGTTGCCCATTCACTTGTTCGCACTTTTGTCAGGATTCCTTGTTTCGCTAAACTGTCTATTTCTTTCTCAACTTTGCTTCTCAGTGCGTAAGGAACTGACCTTGCTTTCATGAACTTTGGTTTTGCTTCATCTCTGACCTTCAATGTTCCTTTCAGGCTTTTAGCAGTTCCTATTCCGTCACTGAAAACTTCTCCGAACTCTTTTATTAGAGTATCCACCTTCCCTTTTGGGCGAGAGAGCTGTTGCAGACCGAGAACGGGCCAGTTGAATTTAAGAACAGACCGCCAATTTCTGCCACATATTGGATTGTTGCCATTCTTGAGGATGAGAAGGGGAAGACTCTTTTTCTGTCCATCCTTTTCTACAGTGACGGTGACTTGACCCAGTGAGTGGTTTAACGATCTCGTTAGTCAACGTTAGTGTATGTCCTGAGTTTGACATGTACTACTTGTAGCTGACGGGTCTTGTTGAAGATTCTCTTGTAATCAAAGAGTGCCATTACTGAGAGAGCTGAACCTATATCCAGGTCCATCTACAGGGGTACCGGAGTGGACTGTTCTATTTTACCTCATTTGGTAGCTTGGGTAATTAACTACTGTATTATATCTATGGAAACCCGTTAGGTAATAAACTAAGGTATACCGTTTGTGCACAATAAATAGATATATACCATGTCGACCAATACGTTTTCTTTAATGTTTATATTTTCAAGTTTCACACTGTATAACTATGTCTGTTTGACAAAAGTATCTATTATCTTATACTGTATTTCCATAATGTTTATGAAGAAAATTGTTACCACTGACACAGACAAGACGTGCCAAAAAAAAAAAATGTTAAGACAAATTGTTTTAGAAGCCTTTACAAAATTTGGAAACAATCAATTCAGTATGAAAAAACTAGTTTTGAAAAACCGTGTCCATCTTTTTGTGGACGCACTATGGTAGAAACTACAATAAATCTCTTTAAAACAGAATTGTCAGCTCTATTGTTAGATACACCAACTGTGATTTCTACTAAAGGAAGCTGCACTTGCACTCTCTACAGGTAGGCTTGCCAATTCTACCAAATTGTTCTCTCTACATTGACATGTACAATGAAAGGATAGAACTTTATGTGTCGTCTGTGAAATGTGTTGATTCTCGATTTTCTCGACATCATAGCGCGGCCTTCTAGAGCGATGTAGATGCAGTTTCTCCTTTCTAATTTTTTGCACCAGGCCTTCTGTGAGCATGATTTAGTTTTTCTTTGTAGTTGATATTGATATACTTGTCTCTAAAGTGTGCTTTGATCTCAAAAGCAGGTATACTTGAAATGACTGTGTCTGTGTTCGATTGAATTCATTTTCCGAAGTGATTTAGAACTTGTTATTTATACAAAATATTTGCTAGTCTGTACACGTAATTCATTACATAAATATGCAAAGTGTTACTGGAGAGCCATATATCAACTGCTTTTAAGAAAGTACTTTTGTATCTCTTGCTGCGTGGGGAAAACCGGCCACTATTTTTCTTAGTTTCGGCTTTTGAGTCTTCCCGGAAGTCTTCATTTTAACGTGACAAAATGGCGGACAGACTCACTTCATTGGTATGTTTTCTGCCTGTTTATTCTCTGGAAAAATCGCAGGTGTCGTATCAATGTTAACGTATTTGACAGCAATTTTATAACGACTGGAGGTAAAACGATACATGAATAGTTTCATGAAAAAGGACAATTCATTTACCTAGAATAGTTTTTCCTTACCTTTTCAGTGATGTATGTAATTACGGGCTCCTTTTTAAAAATTTTTATTTCATATCATATTTTACTCAAGAGATCTAACATGTGATAAACCCTAACTTGCGAACCGATTTTCTAGAATTCGAGTTCGTGAGCTGCATTAATACTGTTTTGCGCTTTTTGTAGCCTGTATTTTTTTTTTTTTTAGTTTCAGAAATCCATAGCTTATCAAAGTGGTCACAAGCATTGACTGGTCATCCTGTTTTTTTCTTCAGATGGAAAACTAAAGTAAATAGAGCATTTTAGAGAGAAATCGAAAGAGTAATGGCATTATAAAAATGACACATTTGAGAGATTGGACAGATATTGATAGCTGCACGCCCTTCAGTATCACCGCAGAAGATCAAAAATGGAAATCACATCATAGCCACTGTATTACATGCTCGGAAAATGCAAACTATTCTATGCATCTTATTACAGACGTGGAAGTATGAGTCTGCAATTATTCATGTAGAATACTTTCTTAATATGACTTGCTACCGCTTATTATGCCTGCTGATTCGCAACCCACGTGTCTAGGAAGCGCAAATATTCGCACGCATAAACCAATGCATTAGTATCGGTTCCCGTTGTCGGCTTTGACTGTGTGACTACATACGGAAGTTGCGCTTTGACTGTGTGACTACATACGGAAGTTTCGCTTTGACTGTGTGACTACATACGGAAGTTGCGCTTTGACTATGTGACTACTTACGGAAGCTGCGCTCTCATAAAACTGAAGTGAATGACGTATCTCACAATAGGGCAAGTCAAAGTATTTACCATAGTAATCCTAGAAATGTTGATCTATTGGTAAAAGTAATATTCGTGACATGTTTGCATTTACTTAGTATTTAGAGATACTATTTTGTGCCTAAACTCAAGGAATGGCACAGTCATTGTTCACGGCTGCTTTAAATGTTTTAACTACCTTCAATAGAGACATAAGAAGGGTATATCTCTCATTATATGTATTGTATTGTGATTTGCTTTGGCCTAAATAAACTTGAACTTGAACTTGAACTTATATTTATATCATCACGTATTCATGCGAGTTATGTTTTACTGAGAAAATGCTGTAAATATTATCTGGAATATAACTTTTTTTTTTTTTTTATGAAATCAGTGGATGTCTCTCTTTTATTTCCTCTACACCCCTCCCCTTCCCCACCCCTTCCCCCACCAACACATACACAAATACAATCAGACAAGCCCCCCCCCCCCCCCCCCCCCCCCCCC
>JAWQUT010000546.1:99297-109539 GCA_033807755.1 Ellobium chinense | reverse complement strand
CACACACACACACGCACATAATCACAAACATAAACACATACAGACACACATATCTACATGCACGCACATACACACAGACACACACAAAGAAAAAGAGTGTGTTTGTGTCCGATTGATTGATTGATTGATTGATTAAACTTTTATTTGGTAACGGAGCAAAATAGGCACTATGGTCTGTTTACATTTTGGCCGTTAAAAAAAAAAGTACAGGAATGCAAAATGAGCAAAAAAAGAAAGAAAAAAAACCAATAGTAGTAACTGAAGATGTTGAAGCATGCAGATCTAATGAGAGAGAAAAGAAAAGAAAAAAATATTCACTCACTCATCTATCCACCCACTTAACCACCAATCAGTTCAATGACTGAGAGAGAGAGAGAGAGAGAGAGAGAGAGAGAGAGAGAGAGAGAGAGAGAGAGAGAGAGAGAGAGAGAGAGAGAGAGAGAGAAGAGTTAACGAAAAACAAGGCCATTATTTAAATGTCTAGCTTCGTGAGCACTTGAGTTAGAAGTCTTATATCACGTTGCTGTTCACTGTTTCCATTATCATGTCTGTCAATTAAGGTTCCCGAGAGAGTCTATTTACATCATTCATTTCTGCATACGAGATATGATCCAAAAGTTCTTGCACTGTGCCTATAACAGCTCGTACATTGCCTTTAGGTGCCACATAGCTCTATTAGTTAGCAAGAATGAAAACAGGTTAAGGAAGAAGAAATGAGAAGAGGATGGATGGAATAAGGAGAAGAAGAAATAAAAACGGAGGTAAATTAGAAAAGGGAGCCAGGGACTTGGGAGGGGGGGAGAGGGGAAGGGGTTAAATCGGGAGTCCTCGTCAGTGTTTCTGCTCAATAGACTGATCTCAGCCGTTGCAAGCACCCCCCCCCCNCCCCCTTCCCCTCAACTCCACCTCCGAATCAAGTGAGAAATTGGAGTTACAGTCACCTCCGCTCGTTTGCAATTCTTCGGGAGCATGATGACTTTAATTTAGAAATAAAGCAGTGTATTTGAAGAAGGTATTACCGTCTAGCGGAGATTGCCATTATCCGGATTGCGATCAAACAATGTCGACTTACAAAAATGTCCATTCCATGGACTCTAAAATGCAAACCGTCTGACGCTGAATGGACACTAGGTGAAGACAGGTCCAGTGACTGTTCGTTCTCATGATAAGTCATTCTGGGGTCTTGACTTCATTAGCTTCTCCACAGCTGCAGCGGATCTTCAGTAACTAACATCACTGCCACATTTTCTTGGTCCGCACCATTCTTTCAAGGACTGCCTACCATGCCGGAACTTTCCGCACCAAATGAAGGGTTTCATGGCAAAACGCGTTAACCACCAATATGAATTTTTAGCTTATTCTACATACTTCATGTAGCAGTAGGAGTATTTAGTATACATGTATATTTCCATTCCATAGAAGGACATTTGATCTAAATTATTTAAAACTTAAATTTCGCCTTTCACATAAAAATATGCTTTGAATCTGGTCTGTTTTGCCACAACCCCCCGAATGGTGTATAATGCGTTTTGCCATGAAGCCCTTCAAATTTATACTTGACTGATTGATGAGGCAAAGTGTCTAAAAAGACCATGTTAGTTTGGTGCCAATTAGATGGTTTATAACAGGTTTATAAATAATATTCTCCTAAGCCAAGGGCCAATGAACAATATCTTAGTAACAATATCTTAGTAACAATATCTTAGTAACAATATCTTAGTAACAATATCTGACATAATAGCAATAAGTACATTTGCAAATATTTATCATAACACTTATCCAGCTTTAACGGAAAAACAACGGACAGACTAGCAGACACACAGACTAGCTGACAGACAGACAAACAGACAGACAGACAGACAGATTGACAGACAAACGTACAGCTAATCAGAAACACACACACACAGCCAGTCAGCCACATACACACACACACACACACACACACACACACACACACACACACACACACACTCATAGACGGACAGACAGATAGACATAGACAGACAGATGGACAGACAGACAGCTAAACAAACCTATCATAATCATTATACTATCTCTTTCTTGCTGCACTCATCCTTCACAGCGTCACAACCACACTCACACGCAATCAGCGCACTCACACACAACATGCACGTCGTCTCACACATCCTCCCACCTCATACCAGAATAATATAACTACCCTACATACTCACTGATAAAACTTTATAAAAAACTGATAACATACTGATTAAAAAAACTGATAATAAACGTTATAAAACACTGATAAAAACTTTATTATACTTTGGAAATTTTGCCTTTTAATAAGTGCAGAACATATAATACATTTAATAGTCCCAGTTTAATATCAATCGTAAATGTGATCGAGAACAGATACATCAATGATCACATCTCTCTATCACCCCTCTTAGGTGATCAGATAAAATTATAAAACACCTCGCCCTGAAATCCTGACGTTCGAGCTCCATGATGACTTCTTGCACCTGTCTCAGTTGACGGTCTTTGGTCGTTCATAACTTGTGAACTAATACACCTATGGCGTTCTAAATTTATGGCATTGCCCCACTGATATTATCCTTGAATGTGTGAAAAAATATCAAGTTTCTAACTGCATTCGTTTTAAATGATTCCGGAAAAATATATATATATATATATATATATATACACACATGTATATATATCAAGTATGCCTAGTAAAGAAATCGGACAAGTAAAGGAAATTACGGTTAAACTGACAGAATGTTTTTGAACATTACAATGAAAGTGTGGATTTGTTTCGAATATGGATTTTTACGTATGTGGGCAGAGGGCATGGCATGCCAAAATCTTGTCTCAATATTTTAAAAAAAAATTCGACGTCGGCAGGATTCGAACCTGCGCGGGAAGATCCCAATGGATTTCTAGTCCATCGCCTTAACCACTCGGCCACGACGTCTCTTATTTTATATCTAACTTATATTTAACTTAAATCCTCACTGCATGAAGATTACTTTCATCTGTTGCAGAACGAATTTTCTTTCCGATCCTAAACCGCTCACTTGAGACTATCGATCTGCTTACACCACACTGAACAGCTGTTGGTTTCTGCAGGGAGGAAAGAGTTTAAGAAATTTTGCCTTGTCGTTAAAGGAGTTACTTGCCATTATTATTTAGGTTTGTGACGCTTATTAGAGGGGCAAATCACTGATTGTGTACAAGCCAATTAATCCGCTAATATATAAAATCCCCCTTTTTGGGGGATCCTGCCAGTCAGTGGCAGGGTGTAGAAATATGTCATAAATTATGACTTGTGATCTAAATAAAGCATTCAATTTTAAAGTTTCAGGTACAATTTGAGACTTCTAGATAAAAAAAAAATGTGTAGGCCTATGTATTCGCACGCGGTCAAAACCAACAAAATGAAAAATTGGGGACCAAATCAGAATTCGAGGTGATCTTTTTCAAAAGACATTTGTGAAAAATATTGGGCGTTGACCCCTCTTTTTATTCACGTTAAAAGATCGGGCGAAAGAAGTACTTTAACCCCCATGGAAAAAATTTCCAAAATCACAGTGGTATATATGTAGATTAACACAAAATGTTAATAGAGCTAAAAGAAGAAAAAACAATAGGTGTCAAAGCCCTTCATTGAACGAAAATAAATTAAAGCGCTGAAACATTCGTAGATCTATGGTGATGTCACTGTAGTAGTAACTTACAGTGGTGTGTGATTGTGTGTGGGGGGAGGAAGATGAATGATATCTGACACAAAAACATCAATGAACACATCAGTGCTATATGAGAAAAACATCGCTACGTGAATTTTCCAAAAGGTTTCAGGCACCTGTAAACACGCCAAATCAATCCTATTAATCCNGGGTTGGGGGTCTGCCAGCCAATGTCAGGATGTAGAAATATATAAAAAGTCATGTGACTTAGATCAAGCATCCAGTTTTAAAATTTCAGGTACAGTCTGAGTCTAATTATTATAATTATCAGTTTAGTTCAGTTCAGTCGTTTATTGTAGGCACTGCGGCCAATTCAAACATATTTACAAAACAAATTAAGGTACAATGCAATACAATTATAATAATAATAATAATAATACAAGTAATAAGATGATACAAAAATCGTCCACCCTCACTCTATCGCTTCGTTTCTCTGGTCTGTCACTCACTTCAACTTTCCACTCAGAATACATATTTAATTTGCTCACATTTCTCCCTCATTAATACATTCTCCATCTGATCCATTATCAAACTAAAGTGTGTTAGGCATAATTTGTATTAGCACGCGGTAAAATCCAACCGAATGAACAATTGAGGACCAAAGTCAGCAGAGATTGTGAAAAATTATGGGCGTTGACGCCCATTTTGTTCTTCTTAAAAGAAAGGGCTTTGGGAGTATTTTTACCTCCATGGCAAAATAACTCCGAAATCACAGTAGAATTTGTAGAATACCACATTTATAGGGCTGAAAGAAAAATAAAACAAGAGGTGCCTGTAACCTTAAGCGGAAATAAAAGCACTACAAATTTTCGTAGATCTATTCTAAGCTGACATCACTGCTTTGATAGCCCACTGGGAGGAAGAGGGGGGAAAGGGTGACTGATGTCTGACACTAAACTGTTAATGATTACATCAATGCCGTGAGGAAAATTTCGATAGGCGTACACATTAAGGGAAATAATTTATCTCTGTAAAACTTGTAAAAACCCGAGCATAGTTGTCTCCCTTGAAAGAAATCGCCAGGACCCGGGCAGCAAGATAACATGTTCGGTTCAGTTCAGTTCAGTTTATTATAGGCACGCACTAGGCCAAAAGCATTCAATTTACCAAGTACATTACACAATTATGAGACATCAGGCACGCATCTTCATTCATGTCCTCCAGCTTCTTCCTTCAGCATGTTTTAACGCACCCCCATTCATCTACTCTATCTCTTTCGCTCCAGCTCTGCCTAGCTCTTCTCATTCTCTCTCCCTCTTTCCCGCTCACATACTTCCACCNCACACACACACACACACACACAAACAGACACACCTTGACACACACACACACACATACACACACAAACAGACACAAACATACTCACCTTGACAGACATACACACGCTACCACACAAATAATCTCAAACTTATCCTTTCACAGCAAACGTACAGCTGATGGCAGGAATGAACGGCGGTATCTCTCTCTTTTAAATGTAATAGATTTTGCTCTGCCTGATCTTTCCGAGGTATTTATTTGAGGTGAAAGGGGATGGGTGGAATCCATCATGATGTAATTTACTTTTTGAATACATCTGGATAGATATAACTCATCAAACATTTGGAAGGTGGTTCCAGCAATTTTTCCTGCTTTCTTTATTATTCTGTTTATTTTTACTTTATCTTGTTTTTTCGTTTACCGTCCCAACATATAATACAAAAACTGATGATACTTTCGATTGTTGCTCGATAGAAAAGAGAGATAAGACTGTTATCGATATTAAAAGATCTTAAATTTCTAAGGAAATACATGGGCTTGTTGATCTTGTTATGGACAAGAGATGAATGCTCATGCCAGTCCAGCTGGTTATGGACAGTAACTCCAAGGTATTTGTATGATGTCACGATTTCGAATTCTACATCTTTAATTATTAGAGATTCAATCGGCAACTTCTTTTTCCTGAAGTCTATTATTAATACTTTATTATTATTATTTTTTTTATATTCAATAATAAAAAGTGTTGATCACACCAGTCTACAAATGAATTAATTTCCTCTCGATACACATTTTCCCTCTGGATAATAAAACTTCGAACGGTGGAATCATCTGCAATTTTTATGAGACCAATATTTTCGTTCCGGGTCCTACAGGTATTCGTTTATATTGTAAATAAAATGGGTGACAATAGACATCCTTGAGGCGCTCCAGTGTTTGTTATTAAACACTTTGATATTATATTTCCGATGGCATGAGGCTGCCTGTCACTTTTTGTCAGACTTCACATCACATAGTTTGATATATTGCTTTCTGGATGTTAAAAAGTTAAGCAGCCACAGAATAATATGATTATTGACCTGTAATTCTTTCAACTTTATGACCATGGTATGGGGCTGGATAGTGTTAAATGCTGATGAGAAATCAACGAATAGAATCCTACAGTAATTTCGAAGAGTATCGATATGTCTATAGATGTTATCCAAAAAGATCAATATGACATCATCAACGCTTCTCTTGTCACGATATGCAAGCTGCATGGGATCCTTAAAGGTGGCAAAACATTTGATAATGACTTGAAATTATTTTTTCCAGGTATTTCATGACCATGGAAGTGAGAGCTACTGGTCTCAGGTCGTTTAATTCCTTGAATTTGTCATTTTTGGGAATTGGGATTATTTCTGATGGTTTCCATAGTGACGGTATGATGTGTTCATGGATAGACCAGTTGAAGAGAAAAGTGAAGCTGGAACAAAGTTGTGACGAGCAATACTTGATAACCTTTTGTGGAGCAGCGTGGCCTAATAGTTACGGCGTTGGACTCAAGACCTAAAGGTCCTGGGTTCGATTCCCAACCACGGTCATGTCGTAAGTGCCTTGGGAAAGCGTTTTATTCACATTTTCCTTAGTCCACCCGTCTGTAAAATGGGTACCTGGCTATAGGCAGTGGAAGATCGCATGAGCGGGCAATGGCCTGGATATGAGACTTATAAACCGCATTATTATTATTATTGTCAGCCTGTCAGGACCACAGGCTTTTCTTTCATCGACATTTTTGAATAAACACTCTACCACTTTTTCATGTATAGAGATATCAGAACTTACATTTTCCTTCCTAATATTCTCTTCTTCTTGCAGAATCTCTTTACTGAAGTCATGTACATCAAAACGTGCATAAAAAGAAATGAGTTTATTTACAAACTCACTTACATCCTCACTCACACACAAATCAGTACGTTTCTTATAATATCCAACAATAGATTTCAAACAGTCCCATGTAATTCTGGGGTTAGACGAGGCAAACTGGTCTTCTAATTTCTTTTTATATTACGGTAATTGGTATTAACCCGATATGCCAGATATCTTTCGTTCTCGACTAATCACCACCCGCTCAGAGAACCGACAGATATATCGCAACATAAGCAGTAGAACATTGTGATTGGTTGTCGAACAATCGATTTACGATCTGCGTATCTCAAACTTGTGTCTTTATGGATACACCCTGATTCAGCGCATCTATTGTACGAAACATCAAATAGATTGATGCGCTATAAAAGGTACTGATGTATCGAAGACTTTATTGCTATTAATGTAATTGATTAAAAGTAATTGACTAATTTCGAACTCGTTGCGGGTTAGGATTCTTTCTGTTATATACATGTACATTTGTGTTTCATTGTGTTGATCACGAAGGTAGACTAGATACTGTCAATACTTGGGGGAGGGGAAGACAGAGACAGAGAGAGGGGGAGAGAGAGAGAGGGAGAGAGAGAGAGAGAAAGAGAGAGAGGGGGCGGGGGAGGGAGCTAAAAAAGCTGGTATATTCAATTTCCATAATATGTCTAATTATTACATTCATGAATATGATATATAACGGTACTTTTATGAAATTCGTGATATAACGCCGTGTATTTAGTTTTCACGGACAGAAAGTTAAGGGTAAGAAGTTAAAAATAAAAAAACCGTGAGTGAAAAGTCAAAGTATGTGACGTGGAACTACATTCTAAAACATTATCAATGTTATTACTAATGATATCCCGCCCTTCTCTAACGGGGTTTTAAGGCTGGTAGAACCTGATATGTCCGATTACGACTAATCAAGTACTGTACATGTACATTTCAATGTTCATTTTACCTCCATCATATCCAATCGGATTAACAACAATAGTGCTAGGATGTCAACATCATTTACTAAACTGGAAAATTTTGTAGAGGCCAACATACCCAAAGGTAGGACTTTTGATATTCCATTCATGACCGTTACAGACGTTTATCAACAATTACTTCGTCTAAAAAGATGTGGTACTCCAGGTCTAGATGGAATACGAAACCGTTTACTAAAACTTGCCGCTCCCACAATAACAGATTCTCTGACATACATTTATAATCAATGGATTGGCAGTGGTATTTTCCCCTCAGCTTTACAAGCAGCCAGGGGCGTAGCGAGGATGAATTTTCTGGTAATCTAGCACTTATATATCCTATCGTTGCTTGTTTATTTTTTGGTGGGGGTGGGAAGGGAAAGGACAAGATTTAGACAATAGTAATGAATTTTTTAAAATTGTTTTTGGCTCCAAAAGAGCCAAATCTGGCACCTCTGCTACGGTTTAAACTATTAACATCTCGCAACCGAAAGAAAAAAAAAACTGGAAGTCGTGCAGGGAGATCTTGTGTAAAAAGAAACACGAAACACCGTCAGAACGGCGGGTAAGCAAATTTTTCTCTCAGATTATTTGCTACCTTTTTTTAAAGTNAGGATGTCAACATCATTTACTAAACTGGAAAATTTTGTAGAGGCCAACATACCCAAAGGTAGGACTTTTGATATTCCATTCATGACCGTTACAGACGTTTATCAACAATTACTTCGTCTAAAAAGATGTGGTACTCCAGGTCTAGATGGAATACGAAACCGTTTACTAAAACTTGCCGCTCCCACAATAACAGATTCTCTGACATACATTTATAATCAATGGATTGGCAGTGGTATTTTCCCCTCAGCTTTACAAGCAGCCAGGGGCGTAGCGAGGATGAATTTTCTGGTAATCTAGCACTTATATATCCTATCGTTGCTTGTTTATTTTTTGGTGGGGGTGGGAAGGGAAAGGACAAGATTTAGACAATAGTAATGAATTTTTTAAAATTGTTTTTGGCTCCAAAAGAGCCAAATCTGGCACCTCTGCTACGGTTTAAACTATTAACATCTCGCAACCGAAAGAAAAAAAAAACTGGAAGTCGTGCAGGGAGATCTTGTGTAAAAAGAAACACGAAACACCGTCAGAACGGCGGGTAAGCAAATTTTTCTCTCAGATTATTTGCTACCTTTTTTTAAAGTTTTTCTCTTTACATTGCCTTTGGATGCATTGCACTGTGGCTATGGGAGCGCTGAATCTGTCAGACAGTATGTAGGCTCTCAGATTATCGGCCAAGAAAACTGTCTCCCGTTGACAAAAATCTTACTGTCAATGCCTGTAAATGGCTCGTAGGTGAAATAGGACGAAGGTGATGATTGAACATGAAGATTAATTAAATTGTATTAGACAAATAGATATTATTTTGGTAATCTTAGATTCATAGATTACATGGACGCTACGTCCCTGCAAGCAGCAAAAGTCATACCACTGCACAACAAGGGTCCTACTGATGACCTTAACAACTTCCGTCCGATATCCATCTTATCCGCCCTATCAAAACCATTCGAAAGACATGTTCATACCCATCTCAGCAATTATCTCGCTAACTACTCCCTTGTTCATATGAATCAATCAGGCTTTAGACAACAGCACTCATCCCAGACAGCCTTAACCAACATGGTTGAAGCATGGATGAGTTTCTGCAACGACAGTAGTCTCACAGGTGCCGTATACGTGGATTTCTCCAAAGCATTCGATATGATTGATCACTCCATCTTGATAAATAAACTTAAAATATATCGTATTCTTCCAAAATTGATGCAATTCTTTCAGTCCTACCTCTCAAACCAAAGTCAATGCGTTGCTATTAGATCGAATATTTCTAGTAAACTACCGGTCATTCATGGGGTTCCTCAAGGTTCAATATTGGGACCTCTACTTTTTAATCTATTTATTAATGATCTGCCTCTTTATATTTTGAGCTGCCAGTGTGATCTTTTTGCGGATGATACCACATTGCACATATCTGGTAACAATATAACAGCGATTGAAAATAACCTTAATGATGCCCTCCTCCAATTAAAAGTATGGTGCAAAGAAAATGAGATGTCAGTCAATCCATCTAAATCCGAAAGCATGTTAATAGCAACCAGGCAGAAAAGACAACGTCTTCCACAACAATCTCTTGACCTCCGGTTTTGCAAAACTATTAGGCGTTACACTTGATCAAAATCTCCAATTTGCAGATCACGTAGTGTCTTTATGTAAAAAGATATCATGTAGCATTTATCAAATGAACAATATCAAACACTTCATTGATCTCCCAGCAAGAAAAACGTTTTATTATGCGTACATCCAACCACATATAGATTATTGTTCAAATATTTGGGGGAAATGTGCCCTCAGTCACAAGGAACGTCTATGCTCTATTC
>JAWQUT010000546.1:82436-96529 GCA_033807755.1 Ellobium chinense | reverse complement strand
TGGAGGCCGCCGAATCACCAGTTCGCCTAATGAAATTGGATTTATTACAAAGATTTTGAACCAAGCACCTTTTTAGTTCAATTACAGTAAGTATTGATTTGGACATCAAACCTCTAGAAATATAGTTTGCGTGTGTAGGTGTTTTAGTTAAAATTTGGCTGGTTGTTGCATGCGGATATCTTCCCACAATAGCAACAACAGCAACAGCAACAAATAACAGTCAGACAGACAGATATATTAACATCCTAACAGGAAATATATTGACACTTACATAGCTACATAGGTCATACACAGAATTACACAGAAGTTAATGCTGATACTAATGGTTTGGAACATTCACAGCAGCGTTGAGTCAGATATAAAGAATGATTCTTTCAAACTATGAAGATAAACGAAGGAGCGAGAAAGAGGGCGGGGCGATATACAGAAAGGAATAACCATATCCCTTTTTTTTTCTCTGATGCTCTGTTTACAGTTTCGCGATTTGTGATTACGTGATGTGTTATTTTAGCCTTCCTTTTAGTGCGTGTACGAGTTCTTGTTTATTCTGATTTGTGATCGATATTCACCAGTGCTTAGTCACTCAGATGTTCACTGTGTTGTGTTTACATGCAGGCATGATGGGAATGTTGTTGTGAGACAATGGCGGACAATTTTTAATATAATTTGTGTGATTCTACGTGTTTTTTAGATTAAAATGGTGGATTAACATACAATTGGTCACACATAATTGTGGAACCTTATCTACTGAATCTTTATGCGCAGTTTAAAAGTGACTTTCCTTATGATCTGATTTAATATTTTGACATTTCTCTAAACCCCTTGAAACCATAACATAGACACAATCGCCATGGCATGTCATATAAGCAAGTCCCGACGCTTCAGTAGTACATAAACACCCAACGGCGGAAGCTTTCAGTTGGGAACTGGCTCCTTTTCCGGTGTGGCGTTAACGTCCGGTGTGACGAAGGTCCTGGTACGGTTAGTTTATGCCGAACTAACCTGTAAAGCTTTGGGTCAGACCAGGCTCCTCCCATAATACGCCACCACAGAGGAAAAAAGAGAGTCGGGGGTGGAGTTTGACGGTGACAGTCCGGGTCAGTATACGGGTTAGAAGCTGTCGCTACGGGTCAAGAGGCACCAATGGAAGCATTGGCTTGATCCAGTCATGTCATAGGTTCAGTGCCCTCGTAACTACACGTGTTAGGTGATCCGATATGTATATATCCTGAAATGATCCTAGGGCGGTGTACACTGGGGTCCCTGTGCCACTTCTTTTGTTTTTTTTGGTTTCATTGGTGCTTTTTTTGTTTCATTGTTTTTATTTCTTTTCCTTTATCTTCAAGATCTGTTTATAAGACTACACTTCTTGATAATTGTCATGATTTAATTGGGCGTGATGGTCGAGACTAGGTGTGTCCAGCAACAGGCATAATATGAATATGAAACGTGTGTGCGAAGTGGCAAACCCATTCCTGTAGAACACAGAGTAACCGAAACTCATTCGTGCTGATTCATTTAGACAGGTGCAAGGTTTTTGTTTTTTTTCTTCCGTAAAATCAACGTGCAGTGGGCCAGTGAAGGGAGGGACTAGCCATGAGGTATTTGACTCAGAGCTTTGCGACTCTCAGGGACCCAAGTAGCCTTGCGTCTTTCCTGGACCTGTTGGTTCTGTTTTATTCTTTATGTCTTGTCCTAATGCCTCGTATTATATTACATGAAATTTATTTCTGGTCGGTCCTAATCTACTGTATGTCCGCTCTTTTTGTTTTTCTAAATCTTTTTCGCTCTTATGACACTCTGTTTTTGTCATTCGTATTCTTTCTCTGCTTAGGGAATCGAGAAAGTTCACTCACATTTCACTTCATGTCTGCCTTAACTCATTTACTTCAAGTTAGAAACAGGCAGGTCATTTACGCTATATATGATAGTGCACTGCTATCACCCAAGTTCTGATTTTTTTCGGCGATTCCCACTGGGGTCCCCGTGCCACTTCTTTTGTGTTTTTTTCCTTGTTTTGTTTCTTTTTCTTTCCCTTTTTCTTCCAGATCTGTTTCAAAGTATAGATTTCTTGTTAATTGTTCTGCTTTAACAGTTTAATTGGGCGTGCAAAATTAGAGCATCAGGTGTGTCTATAATATGAATAAGAAATGTCTGTGCTAAGTGGCAGATCCATTTCTGTAGGTTCTTTGCATCTATTAGAAGGGCAGATCACTCGTTTTGTACAACCCAGTTAAGCCGCTTACATAAAAAGCCCCCTTTTCTGGGGTCCTGCCAATCAGTTTCTGGATATAGAAATAATTAAATAGTATTTCCCATTATCCGCTGAAATCAACACACTAGGGTACCAATGTGCTGTAATCGTATTAATAATTGGAAGTCTGGGAAATGTTTAGAAACGATTTATAACATGATTTTAAAAAACTCATTATTTAAGACATCTGGGTTTAAATTCATAATGAAATATTGCAGTACCAGCTCAGTAATCGAATTCTATAAACTCTGGAAAGAAACATGTGAATCACACAATTAGTGCCAAGTATAATTCCAGTTTTGTTCATCCCTCCCGTGATAGAGATGCAGCTAGGTCCTCATCATGACATAATTTCCAACACTAATGCTGGATAATGGCTATGGCTGTATAATCTGAATTGTCTTTATGACAATGATTTATATCTCAGTTCACATTATGCAAGGAAAATACAAAGAATCTGAAGTTTGGTGTTTCTCTCAACTCACCATGATGTGTTTCATTGTGATCAGCAAGATAATAATGCCTTTGACTTGAAATGCTGCAAAGTGAAACCAAAAAAAGGGTTGGGGAGGGGGNGGGGGGGGGGGGGGGGGGGGGGGGGTGTGGGTTACTGGAGATATCCTAAAAATAAAAAGGTTTGGTTTCTCAGTCTAAAACATTCCAAAGGAAACAATTTAAATATATAGCCATACTTTCATTAAAGCTGTCTCCCGTATTTTCTTACAAAGGTATATTCTGAACAAGAAGCGGCGTAGAAAATACTTCAGAAGTCCGTGGTGTTTGATATTATGGAAACTGTCAAAGGAAGATAACAACATGAAACACCTTCCCATAGGGCATTTTCTTTCTGCTTAAATAACTTTCGTCATAAGTTGATATTTTCCCCCCGTTCTTCTAAAAACGTATATTGCATAATTCATGTTGCGGTATGCGGAGCAGCAGCTGGTCATTCACAGTGGCAAATAGCTGTGTTGTAAATGCGGTGTGACGTTGCCATTGGCTACAAGATCGTCTTTGCTAGCGTGAATTGCTTTGTGTTATAGTAGATGTTGCTGATGAGGTCTCACTACCTGTTTGATGTTGATGGCGAGGTCACTAATACTGGTGGTGTTTAATGCTGCTGATGTCCTTGACAGGCTGTGGTAGGTGTAAGCGATCTTGTCACTTTAGCTGACTATTATATACATACTAAAAATTCTGCAATAAACCGGTTAATTCCAAAAAAAAAAAAAAGCTGTGTTGTAAATGCGCCTACAGACTCATGCGCAGGTAGGCGGGGCCAAACAGTATTTCTATTCACCTTCAGGTTCACGCGGGCTGCGTCATTTTTGTTGGCTCCACCTACTTTGCAGGGAAAGAAAACAAAAGGTTTGTTCTATCACCGCTGTCACTAACTGTCAGCCGGATTCAACATAATATTGAAAGGGGGAGAGCTGGAAGAGAGGGTCGATTTGAGGTGTCCGTTTCTTGAGAGGGTTAGTCGAAAGTCTTGTCTGCGTTAATCCAGCCGGTCGATTATCTGCTGAATCGGAAATCTGCAATAATTGCTACTGATGTTTATTACTATGTTTTCCAAGAGTAGAAGCAGTATATAACAAAATTTAAAGATTTAAGAAAAAATGGATAGATCCATGGAATATGTCTTAACATGCCTACCAATGTCACCGATATGTTTTTAAAATATTATCGATTTACAGTGGTATCGCCTGCATTTTGTTGCCGGCCTCATTACATAGAACAAGGGTGTACACATGCTCAATATTGTAATACGAGGAATACGAATAATACAAATAATTATTCTAACCTAGTACCATGGGAAGCATCAGGTGTCAAATTATACGAGTCATGCGAAAATTCGCAATAATGGATGGATCAGTTATGCTGTTTACTATAAGCAGGGTTTTGAGGTTTGCTCTTTACGGCCCATTTTAATAACGATAATTTAACAGTTAATGGATTTAAACTTCTGCCGATGTAACCGGCACACGTCATAACTGAGACCGTTATAAATGGGTTCCACTGTACATCATTGTCACAAATAGCCATACCTTATTTTCTCGTTGTGAGCATCGAAATCGAGCAACCGATATCCAAGCGTGTTTTCCACAGAGTATATATTCTTATACTATTCTCTTAAAAATTCGTCTATCTGGTTATTGTCTTCGTGTTCGCTGTTAAGTCTTTTGGTTGCTGTTTTGTGGTTTTAAGATAAACATGAGCTGTAAACCCCAGCAAAAATGCTTGAGCAGTAGAGAATCTGGGCCGCACGAGCCACCAAGCCGTTTAATTTAGAGTTCGGCTGCGGGCTTTAGGAATTTCAATTGAAAATGGCTAGCTCAACCATCAACTCAAGAGATGGTTTTCTTATAGATAGGTTTGTGTTGAACTCAACTCACTTCAAATGTCCTGAATCAGCTCATTTTCGAACTGAAGTAAGAAATAAATACTCCACAGTTTGTGTAGTTTGAGCGCAAGCGCAATAGGAAGTCGTTAATCTTTTTTATGGAATTAAATAGTGTCTTGACTTTAACTGGTTCCTTTAGACAGTTTTAATACTCCTTGACCCTGGATCTATAATTATAATTAGAATCAGTTTCTGAGCAGGACTCACAAACTGCACAGCCACACCGCATCCGTTACAAAGTATCATTCTAAAAATTGCATTTTTCTTATTCCCAGATAGATTTCCCTACCCAAGGAGTTGCAATTAAAAAGCGGGGTCGGGGGCAGGTAATGAAATCCAAAATATGTAAACCATTATTTTTTCTTAAAAAATGTGTTGCATATAAAAGACGTTTGTGCAAATTTTCGGACTGCGCCAGCGTTGGCGCACTAGTCTAGATATGTTTTGAAGACATGGCAATCACAAGTAAATCTTGATCTTTTCAACCTTTTCTGCTAATTCAGCATACCGAACTAGAAAATAAGGATTTGTCAGAAAGCTATCTTTAAGCATTAATCTCTCTCAGCCCACCCCCTTCTATCACTTTTCGTTTAGAGACGTCGGTTGTAGCAATTTTTTTTTTATAGCACGCTATGAAAGCCAATGCGAAAATGGAGAATTTTAAAGAGTCGTTTCATGTATTCCCTTGACTCAGTCGATTACTCCTGTTACTATTAATGTGTGAAAGCCGTTTTGTAAAACTGTCGCAAAAGACGTAAACATCATCTTTAACAGATCATCCATCGCCTTTGATGTTCTCTCTTTCTCTCTCTCTCTCACTCTCTGTGTCTCTCTCCCCCTCTCTCTCTGTCTGTGTCTGTGTGTTGGGGTGGGTTTGTGCATGTGGGTGTGTCTGTCCCTCTCTCTCACTCGCTCCTCTCTCTCTCTCTCTTCTTCCCTGCTTTAGTTTTTCCTCGGAAAAGTTAAGAATTTAATTTATTAGTGTCTTTAATTTCTTACTATTATATTCTGAATATAATTTACTATTCTTTTCTTGTTCCGTTTCATTTCAGATGACGACTTTGAATCCCTACGCGAGAGAGTTCCATCCAGCGCGGGGATTGTATAAAATATCAACTTTGAACCCTGAAGCGAGGGAATTTTTCCCAGCTTGAGGCTCTAAGTTTGTAGTGAACCCTGAAGCAAGGGAATTTGTGCCTCTGTCAAGCTCCAGATCCAGCCTAAATCCAAGAGCGCAAGAGTTTTTCCCTCTTTATTATAAATTCTGAACTGGACCCAACAGCACCAGCCTTTTACCCCTCAGCTGGTATTAACACCCGTACAACACAATCAGCGCCAACTGACACGATTCCGTTGCCCACAGGGAAACAGCTGGACCTAAACTTGCGAAAATACTGGGGCAGCCAGCTGGTCGAAACAACGAAAATGCTGCAGCGACTGCACCTAGGGCAGCCAGCTGGTCGAAACAACAAAAATGCTGCAACGACTGCACATATCAACTTTGAACCCTGGAGCAAGGGAATTTTTCCCAGCTCGAGGCTCTAAGTTTGTAGTGAACCCTGAAGCAAGGGAATTTGTGTCTCTGTCAAGCTCCAGATCAAGCCTAAATCCAAGAGCGCAGGAGTTTTTTCCTCTTTATTATAAATTCTGAACTGGACCCAACAGCACCAGCCTTTTACCCCTCAGCTGGTATTAACACCCGTGCAACACAATCAGCGCCAACTGACACGATTCCGTTGCCCACAGGGAAACAGCTGGACCTAAACTTGCTAAAATACTGGGGCAGCCAGCTGGTCGAAACAAAAATGCTGCAACGACTGCATCTGCTGCCTGAATTTTACTTGAAGATTTATGTGGTATGTGCAGTTTTCGTACACTTTTTTCTTCTATCTGCTGTCACCGCCCACCCCTTCCCCCCCTCCTCAAACTGGATTTTATGTCCTTCTCACGTTCTTCTGTCTTTATATGTACTGGCCATTCAAATTATACGTTTGGCTTAGCTTTACTTTGTACCTTTCTTACCAAAAATAATATCAAAACAATGCGACTGGTGCATCCATGCGGATTTTGAGCATTATTTTTCTGTACAATCATGGCGAAAGGAGAGATACCCGTTCAGGATAGAGTCTCTGGAATAAACCTATAAGTGTATTTCTAACTTTAATTTATAGAACTTTTGCATTTCAGCTGTTTTAACTTATTCATTTTTTGTGTCTGGACTTTATATGGTTCCTTTAGACATTTTTAATACTCCTTGACCTTGGATCTGTAATTCTTGTAGAATCACCAATCGGCCATTTGGCATGAAAGATTTAAGTTCAGGTACTTAAATGCTACATAAAACTGCAATTTTTACGTTATCAAAGGGTTAGCAGAGCCAACATTCTCCCTTTCTTGTATTTTTTTATTTCACAGGATACCACTGACTATGGAGAAGTACCTTACCTCCATAAATAAACCATATGGACTTTTCCATGTGATTCTGGCGTGCCCAAAACCTCCCATCATAAATGTAGACCTTTTTCAGCCTAGAGCTGTGATACTTGACAAAGATGGCCAACCTATGAAGCACAAGAGTTTTGGCTATATACTGTCAGAAAGGGTTCCACAAGGTCAACTATTTGAAAGAAGAGTTTTTAAATGGGTAACGCCAGGAGCTGTTAATGCTGAACTTGAAACATCAGTCCAAACAACATTAAACTCTATAAAGGGTCTCCATAACTCCAATGAATCAGCTGTGTGGCATCACACAACAGACTCATTGGGTAAAGAGTGCTTCTATCGGCAGGATTCCCATCTTCACATACTCATTAGAAGTCAGTGTAAGACGGCTAAAGACCTTCCAGAGTACAGAAAACTTAAGAGAAGATTATCCAATATTCCTCTCTCTTGTCAACGGTCTAGTAAGGTTAGACCAGGTACCGAACAGACTGTGATCAGATATATGCTATATGATAAAGAGAAAGTGTTCATGGGAGCTAATTCCCAATTTTTGTTGGACTCTATTCTGGAGGCAAGTCTGGATGAGCCAGACCATCATCCAACAGCTGTTTTGGATGATCTATTACTTGAGGATCTGGATGATGATGTTATCGAAAATATTCGATCCAATCTTCATCCAGACCTCAAAAGAAAAAAACCAACAACAACTGTAGATCCTATCGTACTTGACTACGACAGTGCAGATGATTTTGAAGATGATGATGGTCCTAAGAGTCCAGTCTTTGAGGCAAAAAGAGCTAAGGCTAATATTCACACTCATAGACTCATCTCCTAACAAGCATATTGACAGACTATCCATATGCAAGATCATTTAGCCAATTATGTCAGATCTCAAGCGGCGACTATCGATTCCCAGACGTATTGAAAATATACGCTCTGCCAGCAAGTGAAAAAATCTTTCAACTAGCAAGAAATAGAGTAGTGGTTGACAGTACTTCAACTAACTCTTTCAAGATCATTGAAGATTTGAAGTTAAATGTAATGGATAATGCACCTAAGAGGCATAGAGTCATGACAGAGGAGCACACTCTTGCCCTCTTCAACGCATGGTGCGTTGAGCAAGGCATATGTCCATACAAGTTAGCCTGGCTATACAAAACTAGATTGCAAAGGAAAGCTATTAAAAAGATTGGTATCTATCTGCAAGGTGCATCCAATAGTGGTAAAACATATTGGACTTCAAATCTGTTCTCAACAATCAATACTTATGTAGGGAAGATTTCAACTGGAAGTAGCAGATTTATGTTTCAGAATTGCAATAGGCAGACAATAGTCATTGGTGAAGAAGTAGGCATCACCACAGACAACGTCGAAAAGTTCAAAGAAATGATGTCAGGTGTGGAGGTGCCAGTTGAAATAAAAAGTCGTGATGATGGGCGGTGTCAAGCAGACATTGTTCTTCTCAATTCTAATGCCAGGCCTGCACACAACCTGCCTAAAGAGCTCCCCAATTTCCTTACCAGAATGTTCATTTTTTCAGATTTGAAGAAAAGTAAGGTCTTGGAAGATGCATTAGGCATTCCCAACATTAGATTTCTGACACGTGTTAGAGATCCCTCAGATGAGGAGTTGCAAAATTTAAACAATGGTCACTGTGACAATCATTATATGATAAAAGATGAGATATTAGGACTGACCTACTCATACACAGGTGATTGGGAAGAAACTAACAGAGTCATTGAAGGCATCCCCCAATCTCAAGATCATGTTGATGACTCTGAGATTACTCAAAATGATAAATCTCAGAGTGATCATATTGATGAATCTCTGATCAGAATGATGAATCTGAAATTGATCATACTGAAATCATTGAGACAGAAACTCAAGCTTTCAGTCCGACTTTATTTTCAGCAGATACAGAGCCAGAAGACACAGATATCTGCTCCACTGACTTTGTTGAGAAAATGACATCTCAGAAAACTGCCCCCCCCNCCCCCCAAAAAAAAATGGAAACATGATGTGGAGAGAATTTCTATGGTTTACATGGAGGAAGACTCAGATGATGAACCAATGGAAAAATTTGATATAAAAGTTTTTTCCAAAAACTGTTGGAGGCACCACAAGAAACAGCTGGAGGACTGGTATCCTCCTCCAGGAAATAAGTTGTACAACGAGGATTGTTTGTACAGTTGTGAAGTTACTGGTTTTGTCCACATTGTATGAAACGTGTACCAGTTTTGTCCACATTGTATGAAACGTGTAAAGTTATTTTTATTAGCATTTGCTTAAACCTTGTGAAGGTATTTTTTATGAATCCTTCTGTATGAACTCTTTGAAGGCCTTGTTTTTTTTAATCAGTTTCTGTTCTTGTCAACCTCTGTATTAACCCTTGAAAGTTATTTCTTTTATCAAGTTCTTTATCAAATTTGGAACGTTTTGTATTGTTTACATTAGTAATATACACTTTGTTAAATCCTTTTTAACATTATGCCTGTGTCATTTTTGCATCCACGTAAAAAAAAAAAAAAAACATGGGCCAAATGTTTTGGGCAAAGCAAAAGAGTCAGCATGTATTATATCAAGTCTTGCAATTTTGACCGGGAAAGCTAGGCGTTTTTTGGTGTTTTATTTTTTTTTTGTTATGTCAACATGGGCTGAATTGCTGAATCTCATTAAAAAAAAAGGTATCTTCATTCAAAGATGGTTTAGCTCTGCCCCTTTTTGAAGCGCAGTGACGTACTCCTCCCACCCATCCCGGCTCACACACATGATTGAAAGCATCTAAGCCTATTGGTCCAGCTGGATCATTGCTAGCCAATAATTTACTCGCTTTAAACATCATTGTTATGTGGTATCACGAAAATAACAGAAGATACTATACACACAAAAGACATTTTAAGGTATTGTACTCACAAAAGAAACTCACATATACTGGTACTCTAATGAAATTTTAAAACATATACAGTTTTTTCTCGCGGATTACAGTGTTGTTTTCTGTATGTAAGACTCTGCACTTAATGATTTCTATAGTTGTAGTCGTTCAGCTTAAGGCTGAAGGGTCTTTTTCTACCTATCTTNGTTTGTTTTCTTTCCTGATGAAGATCAAGAACAAACGGAGATAAGAGCGGTCTGTAACATGAGTTCACAGGTCATGAAAGTCCCTGGAGATTTTAACTCAGCCACTCATAAGTTTGACTCACATTCGGCCAGCATTTTTTTTGCTAACTCTGTGATTGCGGAAAAACCTGTCTACTCAGAATAAGTTCTAGTGAGGGCTATTTTGGGGAAAAAAAGTGGGGGTGGGTTCGAGATCAAAACTGATCCAGAATATCGATATATTGCGAGCGTAGAATAGAGCTAACCGAAGCATCCTCTCTTTCTTTCTCAACTTGTTGAGATAGCTTCGTCTATATCTATCTCTCTTTCTTTTAAGCTAAAATCGAGATCTATCACTTAAGAATTAAGGAAAAAAACAACAACTCCCAACTCCCGACTAGAGCTACAGTATTTAAAGGACTTGGTATCGATATTTTATTATTTGATGAAGTTATTTCGAGCCTCAGTTTTGAACCGCCACTCGTGCATCCCGTGAAATTTCATCATGGCACAGCAAGGAGATGGGGTGTGTTCCTCGACTGAGAGTGAGCCTGTGTCAGTTTCTGAAATTGTAGAGCTGAAAGAAAAGGGATTGTCATTTGAGCAGCGACTCGACATAAAACACAGAGATAGGCCCAGGCCTAAGTTTTTATTTGAGGGCAAAAGACTAATGAGATTTTCAGAGCAATGTGACAGATATTGCGATGTTCTGGTTTTTATATTAATAGACTAATAGATCTACTTTAAAACTCTAACAAAAACCCATGTATAAAATAATCCTGAATGCCCGCTCTCGACCGTCACGCTACGCCCCTGGCTGGAAGATATAATCCGCAAATTTCTCTGCTTGGTCTACTGAAGGCTGGATCGGCATCAACGTGAAAACAAAACAGTCTTCAATATCTCCTGCTGGCAGTACTGGAATGGCGAAAAATAGTTTGAGCCACTGTCCAAGTGTTGACTGACTGTCCCTATAATAAGCTGTTGTTAAGCCAAGTGCCTGAATTTTTCTATACCATGCTTGACTTAAATGGAAATTACAAATCTTTATTTTGCAAGAAGGCCACGTAGATGCGAGAGCTGAATGAAATGAAATCTCTAAATCTACGTGTATCTTTCGGGCGTAGATCAATGTTAAGATCTTTGGCTGCGTCCAGAATCATTATCAGCATCTTTTCATACGTTGATTTTTTCTTGTCTGGTAAAAGGCAAAACACAGGGTGTAAATCGCCGTGCTGGAATCCATGTAAAGTGTACATTTGAAGGAAATATTTTGGGCAGGATTTGAATGTGCCATCACTGAGAAGGAGCTGGCTGTTTGCTAGGAAAAGAATATTCTCCTCAGTTGTCAGTAAGGCGATGCCATATTCCGCATTTGTCTTACATATTGATAAGTTGTAATCTGCTAGTTCTAACTGTTGGAGGGTTTCTAATACTTCTTCTTTGCTCTGAGGCAGTTTGGGTCTTTCAGTCTTTGACGATAGAACGAGTTTTTAAGAATTTTCACTTTCCGATATGTGATCGTTTCTGATTCCAGGGCTTCGTGGCAGACTATTTTTCCAACTGGCTCTTCCGTCATCTCTTGTGCTTTTCTTTTCACAATTGCTCTTGTCTTTTGCAAATGTAATGTTTTTTCGTCTGGTTTAAGGTGGTTATGTGCTGTTGGTGCTCGCAGTAGTTCTTTCATCTCTACGTTTGTTGTGCCGTTTGATGGACATTTATCGTTTGTACAACGCCATGAGATAGTGCTTTGATTCCGTCGCCTTATTCGAAATCGAAAACCGTCGACAATAAGACATGGTGCCCCCCGTTTGGTCTCGATGACTTCCATGATAAAAGACAGTAAAATGCAATGGAAAGAGCAAAATAGGGCTGTAGAAAGCAAATAAAGACATCAAATTGCCCAAAATCTATAAAAGAGACATGCTATAAAGCACTTGTGAAACCTATTTTGGAATATTGTGCCTGGGATCCATACCGAAAAACCAAAAAAAGAATAAAGTTTTTAAAAATGCAGTGTGATTTGTAACTAATGATTACACATTTACAAAGGGTAGAACAGATCTTAACATGAAACAACTAGGCTGGATATCATTATAGGAACAAAGAGCTAGGAAGCTAGGAACTAACATTTTTCAAAGAGATTAATAAGCTAATAGACATGCCAGTAGACCAATACCAACTGACATCAAGTGTAGGGAAAATACAAAAGCCTGTAAAAAGACAATGTCACTGTACATACTTAAAACACAGTAATTTTTCTTTTATACTACAATCCACGCCACATATTTAATTCAATCAACTAAAAATTCAGGGCCAAAAATTTTAAAACTCAGAAGACAAGGCCACAACAGCAGCACTGGAGCGCAATATACCGGGCTGAATCGTGGTAAGAGCAGGTAAAACCGGGCTGAAAGAGGGTGCTCCCTTGTCGAACGGGCACTCTTTTTAACTCAGTTTATATAAAATAGAAAGATCGATGAAAAAAATTCTGAAATTCAACCATTAAAGATACGCATTTTCCCCTCTTATTAATATAGGTCATATAGCTTTATTATTGGACTTGTTCTTGGAGCCCATGATGTAAATTCCGCCATCCAAAATGTTTATTGTAACACTTTTATCCTTATTTTCACTAGGATACTTTGCTTTTTTTCATATTTTAAGTTAGGAGTTAGGCTATGCCATGGTTTCCTAATGAAAGCTGAATTGCTGAATAAGAAAGTGAAAAATAGAGACAAAAAGAGAGAACACGATTTTATTGACACCATTGTGTGCAGTTGTGTTATACTTTCGTCCGTCTTGGAATATGAAGTATATCTGCCATATCTATATTAATAAAACGCTTCAGCCAAATTTGTGTCACAGATTTCTTGAGAACTACGTAGCGTAAAAACATGCGGTTTTCACCTAAATTCGTAGGTAACTATACACATCAGTCCTTTTTATTTTTTACCCTTTAAAAAAAAAAAAAAGAATGTGTATAGCAACGAAATACAATCTCCGATAGATCTTTTCAATCCGCCCGATTCGCCAATCGTTCCACTTTTTCATGGAGTCTAATGCATTCGTCTATTATGCCTTTCCGTGCGCTAGGTATTCTTTCGCCGCTGGTGTGTTGCCTGCCTGCCCATTTGTAAAATGGGGTGTTAGTCTTGTATTTTATATTGTTCAATACTGCCTAAATGGTATAGACTTAGTGTAGCCGGGTGACAAGGTTTGTGCATATGTATCTTCTTTAGGATGTTTTAAATTGTGAAGTAATCTGGCCTGCTTGCATTATAAGAATGGGCATTAACATGATCCAACATTTACATAGGTGCAAAACTGTAAACCATATACATCGTATACTCGCCATTATTTTGGAGTATACGACTTTAAACTATATTGCCTCCTTGCAAGAACTTATTATGTATCTACAAAAGAGAAAAAGGGCGACAATCTATATTATAAGACTGGATCGGGGGCGTGGCACGCTCCCTTCCTAACGCATAACCTTCAAGACCGCTGTTCGTAAAATTCAGCTGAAAACGTCAACATGTACAATATCCGATACAGAATGTTTAGCATCACTGTCTGCTCTGGGAAATTGCAAGATTTGATTTACAAAGTTTGTGCCGCATTTTTCTCTTTGTCTTTGTTTCCGGCATCCATTCTGCCATTTCGTCGACTCCAAATAAAACTTTAAAATTTCATACCGGAAAGACATTGCGTTTCGTTTGCCACTGGAAATTTGAACGCACACGCCGACACCAGATCGACGAAACAAAATAACATTTCTCTAGCGGATGACGTTACGGTATCCAAATTTGCGTCCGCGGGAATATTCATAGGTGGGAATCACAGCTGCTGTAATGCTTCTGGTGAAGGGGTGGATGGAAAGGGGGGGGGGGGGGG
>JAWQUT010000546.1:66834-82426 GCA_033807755.1 Ellobium chinense | reverse complement strand
AGATACGTGATAGTTCACTGACGCTTCACATCCCCCCCCCTTTTCCCGGCAGCGCCGGGATACTTCAGCTAGTAGGTCTATATTATCAACACGCATCTTTCAAGAATTAACTTTTAGGAAATCTGTAAACTTTTCATAATAGAATTAATATTATATACCTTGCTTTTTCATGCAATTTCACTAAATTGTGGGTTATCAGAAGTATGCATGAGATTATAGAACCACCTCACTGGTACTGTTACATATAATGTATACAGTACTACTTAAACAGTGCATTCGATCATGTTCGGCGGTGTTTGTTTTTTTTTTTGTGTGTGTTATAATGTCAACATGGGCCTTGATCTCATAAAAAAAGAGGATATCTTCATTCAAAGATTTATGAAAACTCAAATTCTATTCGAAACTGCATCTACAGCAGCATTTTTCAGAAACATTTTGCAAGTACAAAAAATTTATTTCTGATTTTAGTTTTGCAATATGCAGCAGGAAATGCCATTGCGCATGCCTACCGAACTTGAAAATAAGAGTTCCCTGTTGTAAATTTGGTTTCATATGAAACATTTTAGAGCATAATGTGGCTTTTGTTAAAAATGTGTATTGAAGTACATTTCATAATTCTGAATTGCATTTACATGTTCTGTAATCCAAGATATTTGTATGTATAAATCAAGGCTAATGTTAAATGATGATACAAATTGACACATTTTATTTTTCAAAGTAAATTATCACTAGTTAATGTACATTGTAATTCATCTTCTGGAGTCCGTTTCCTACGACCATTGTTCAAGAACTGAACAGTTTCAGGGATTAATTAAGAATGACTCAGTTTCAGATTACGTATTTTTTTAGTAATATTATGTATTTCTATGCATGATGTGTATGTGTTTGTTCTATGAATAAGATGTATAAAACTATATGAGAATGTAAATCAAACTTTCTATGAGGTAAATGGAAGTCGTATTTTATCAGATTTACATTGGTATAATTTTTCTTTTGTTATAAAATTTCACAATATTCTGCTGATTCCTAGTGTTTACTGTTGAAGTCTCGTCACTATTATCATGGATGAAATCTCATTGTCTTCATCACTGTCATAGATGAATCTCATTGATGTCCTTATTACTCGTATAAAAGAAGGTTCATTATCATGCTATAGATGTAACGTCATTATCACCCATAGTTTTGCCATGGATGTAAACTTATATTTCTTATCACTGTGGTCGGATAGCCTATTATTCTTCAAACACTTATTTCGTTGAATCTTCGCCATAAGTACATAAATTGCCTCACATTGATGTCATAATTGTATAAAGTTAATATGGATGTAATATCTGTCGTATATAGCTAATATTTTGATGTATTGTCTTTTTATTTGTGATTTATGATTTAATAAATACAGTAATTGTATTCCTGACTTGTTTAAATGGCATTGCAGTGTTTGTCTTTTACAATGAATGACTGCAGACAGCTCCACTTTATCGCAATATTTCGAATCCACTCAACTGTCGGGCCAAGTCTTCGAGGGTGTGTTGTCAGAGCAATAGTATCCAGAGTTCTCCTCCTAGCTAATTATGTATTGTAAAAAAATTGACTATATTTGTCTCCCTTGTAAACGTTTCTCATCTCTGAACTGAGTTGTTGTCCGCCCCTCTCCTATTTGTTGTTTATCTTTAGTATTCTTGTTACATTCTGTGCAGTGTCCCTGAAGAAGGAACATACTATAGTTCCGAAAATTTGGATTGTTTTTTCTTTTGAAGCTTTTCTGGTAGAGAACGCCTTTTTTTCCATTTTTCAAATGTATTGTAAAAGATCATCTTCGTTACTTTTTGCAAATCTGAGAGAGAGGGGAGAAAGGGATGGGGATAGATAGAGAGAGAGAGAGAGAGAGAGAGAGAGAGAGAGAGAGAGAGAGAGTGGAGGGGAGGGAGGAAGAGAGAGAACAGATAGTTGATCCCACAAATTATGAATGGACGTTCGGAGGAAGGCGAATGGTCGAAGGGAGAAACGCAAATGTAATTACACATTCGTGTTATGTGCTTGTTTCCCTTCGACCACAGCTTTTATGCAAGGATTTGCATGAGAATTCACCTTTTCGAAGAGCTAAATGAAAAGTTTTCCAGGTTCTAAACTAGAGATGTCGAGGCCCATTTCCTATTTATTTTGACCTGTTTTCTAATCACAAAGTTTGTTTACCTGTAACTACAAATATCTTCAGTTATTTATTTTCGTGCCTCACTTTTAAGGCTTGGCACATATATGAATATGTATAGCATTTTTTTTAAGCAGGCTGGCTGATTCGGAAAGGTGTATTCCATGTAGCCATGTACTCATCAATGTTACTTTTAAAACAATGCATTCTCCAAATTCAAATCACACATTTTAATATTACATGTCCGATATCTGATCGACACGTACAAATCACCAAATCTTCTTTCATCATCCCTAAAACACTGGGAGAGCTCGGAAGTGCTTTACAGTCATAGTCGCACATACTCAAAATACAAATGCACATCTTCATAAACAAAAAAGTTGACACACACAACCTGCCCACCCGCCCCCTGCCCCCTTCCAATATACACATACTGTACGTATTGTGCAGTCAAGGAGCAGGAGTCTCATGGAGGGGAGGGAGTGATGAGGAGCATGTGTTTTTAACCTCTGATACTGGGGACTGTGCTGTGAAGCCCCATGCACATTAACTTTATATTCAGGCTTCCTTAAATAAAGCGAGAAAATGGAAGAAGAAAAGAAAATGTTGTAGTGGGAATCAAACCCGCGATCTCTTCGTCGGCACCCATCGCCTCGCTGTCAGTTCGGAATCAGGTAGATGTCTACACATAACCATGCCGCCACTCACTGGCATCTACCTGATTCCGAACTGATGGCGAGGCAATGGGTGCCGACGCAGAGGTCGCGGGTTCGACTTCCACCACATCACTTTCTTTACTTTTTCCATTTCCTCTCTGCGTTTGTCTTCTTGAGTACTTTTCCTTTGTCCCACTTTGTGTGAGCATCTGTTTGTGACCGCTCGCTGCCCACTTCTGTTACTAAGTACTCCGTTTCCATCTTGGCTTTCAAGAGTCTTCCTGATATCTGAACCATGTTTCTTCCTCTTCATTCCGACAATGTCAGTCCTCGTTCTGGAAGGGTGGAGCAGATAGCAAAGACATAATAATGCAAATATCAAGAGGTATAGTCTTTTCTGCTCAATTGCAATCCGGGTAATCGCAATTTTAGCTTAATCGGAAGAATTTCCACATAATATAACGTTATATTTCTATTTCAAAGTCACTTGACAATCTCGGTTCCTTTTAATCGCAACTTTTTCTATGTACCCGAGGAGTTGCCATTAAACAGAGCTGACTGTATCAAAAACAAACCAGAGCAAAAGCTCAAGGAAGTGTCGATCTACTAACAAGCGCGGAAGCACGAATTTACTGTTGCCAATGAAATGGTGGTTGCTAACATTACACTGTAATCTATATCCACACAACCACGACATTTTCTCATTAGGAAAATGCGTCAAACTGCATCTATTTGCGATTGCATAGAGTGCTCTATATGATAGTATTACTTTCCGTCAACTGTAAATTACACATCCTAACACTTTACGACTAGGCCTAAACAGTATTTTACTATAATGGCTCAGGGAAATCACAGCATATAGCGAGGTGCCAGATGTGGTTATGGGCCTTTTCTTGATTTCTCTGTAAAACCTTCCCCTTCCTCGGAATTGGCGGTGACACTCAAAAGCTACACACTCAACGGCCTGCCAAAATACATGGTATAGCGATTATGTAGGCCTAGTATTATGCAGAAACCGTGTACACTTTCTTACGGCACAACAGTGTCAGTGGCAGTTTGTATACACACATCGATGTAGCTCAAGATTTATTAGGCAATAGGATAGCTGCAGCGTTCTCGTGCACGCCGTCACTCACAGATATATTATAACTAGTGCTTCCCGATGAAAGGTCATTTTAAAAAAAAAAAATGTGCAACAGTGGAAATCAGTCTCTTGTGTGCATATTTGAGTCAAATAATTATATTTTCCGGTGATTGTACTATCATGTGATAACTTCAAAAGCGAAAAGCCTAGCCTGTGCTGGGAAAATCCCTTGGAAATATTAACTGTCCGTCACTAAGGAAGTATGGACTATTTTTATGCATTTCTAATTATATACTGAGGTTAAAGGTATTGTGTCTGTTGTTCCTAGTTTCACTTTCGGTCTGGCGCGAGGCCGAGACGGGACTCGGAGCTGGAGCGTACCTCGACCGAATCAGTTTCTTTAGGCGAAAGGTCCTGTCGGGGTTTGTTTAGAAGTCAGATAGCATGCGCAATGGTAAGACAGACTTTGATATCGCTAATATGCTTAATTTGGTCACGGTTGCACGTCAAAGTTGTTGTTGTCGTTATTGTTGCTGCTGTTGTTGTGCTTATGTTGCTTTTGATGATAGTCTTGGCTTTGTCTTGTCTGGTAGCCACTGGTGCAGACGTTTGTATTACTGGCATGTTGCATTCCGCAGGTCGGCCACGGAGAGACGATTTTGTCGTCCCGCAAGAGTTACTGTGTGCTGTGTGTGTGTGTGTGTGTGTGTGTGTGTGTGTGTGTGTGTGAGTGAGTTTGTGTGTGTGCCTGTGTATGTGTGTGTGTATGTGTATGTGTGTATGTGTGTATGTATGTATGTATGTATGTGTGTGTGTGTGCGTGTGTGTGTGTTTGTGTGTGTGTGTGTGTGTGTGTGTGTGTGTGTGTGTGTGTGTGCACGAGCACACATATAAGAAAGGATAAGATAAGATACAACTTTACTGCCCATGAAAGTCACATCAGTTTCGTTTCCAGCAGAAAAAGAAAAAAACAATAACAAGTAATAGACAGTAATGTATACTACATTATGTTAAGCGAAGATATTATAAGCCGCACCCAAGACACTTCAACCATACCCCCCCCTCTCCCGCCCCAAATACACAAATACATTCATGTAGATACGTGCACCAACAAACACACGTCATACACTCACGTATACACACACACACAAATACACATAGAGACTCACATTCACACGAGCGCGTGCACACATACACACGCACACACACACGCACACACACACGCACACACACACACACACACACACACACACACACGCACACACACACATACGCACAGGTTGAAGAGTTCAGCTTTAGGACTACGGTAATCTGGACAATGTCATGATTTTGATAATGATGGTGAAGGTAGAAACCTGATGGATGGAAAATGGCATGAATGATCTTCTGTACGATAACATCATTTATATTAACAATGTTTCTGATACTGGTGTTACTATTTGACATTACAATATTTTGAAGTTATCCTTCGCACTGCTGCTGCATTCTTAATTAAGTCAAGTAAGTGCAACGTCCCACCCACGGATCAGATCTAGACCACCAGTTGGTTGAGTGAAGTCCACATTACAGACTCTAAAAAATGAACGGAATGAGTCCACTTTTGATTGTGTTAAGTTGATTTTGTTATAGTCCGCCTTATTCCACATTTGCCCAAGTCTTTTTTATTTTTGATGATTCGAGTTTATATTACCGTGATCTTCCACTTACGAGGTATGCTCTTTTTTGTCCTAATAAAACATGTAGAGTTTCGACTAGTTACTAGATCCCAGTTTTACAAGCTAAACCACATCTGTCTCATTGTTTTGCTTTAAGCAGCAGGTTTAGAGGGCTTGACTTCTCAAACCTCAAAACTTAGGCAAGTGTGGAATGAACCTGACAATATAACTGAGATCAAGACTTTGGGTACAGCAAGTCTTATGAAATAATGGAAATTTGCGCAGCGCTTTGTTCTTGGTAGACATCTCTTTGGCTCAAGGTCCTGGTGAAGTTGTATGGGTAGACATCTCTTTGGCTAAAGGTCCCAGTGAAGTTGTATGGGTAGACATCTCTTTGGCTCAAGGTCCCGGTGAAGTTGTATGGGTAGACATCTCTTTGGTTCAAGGTCCTGGTGAAGTTGTATGGGTAGAAGTTGTATGCTAAATCCAAGAGAGCATCGATGCTGTAGCAAGTATAAGTAATGTGAGAAACAAAGAAGAACTTTACTTCTGTTGGTGTTAAAGTATGAGCAGGTGGTTTTTCATGGGGACAGTAGGTATCGCTATGAATGAGACTTACACGGTAAGAAAACGAGAGTAATAGAAACTCCTTAACAGTATTTCCTTCCTTCAAGTCTCTTGTCGTTTTTAGTTGCAGGAGCCTTATTGGCTAAAATTGTGTCTACTATCAGAGTCGATAATAGCAGAGTATAAAATATTGTAGGAATAATCGTATTACATGAAACTACACCGCTAAAGTTGTGAGATACATGAGTGAAGTTGTTAGATACATTTTTGGCAGGCAGCTCTTTTCAAGGGTCTAAGCGGTTTCAGTGTGTGCAAACAAAAACTTTGTCTTTAAAAGAATGCCAAATTTTGGACCCCCTTTTCATGTTAACTGAAACTGCGGAAAATCTAAATGAAGGACCCCTACTGAAATAGTATGTAATTTGAACGCAGTGGTGGCTCCAGACCTATAGACTAGTCTTGGCCTTTTCGAAGCGTTCATGTAGTCTGAGGAGAATAGTTTATCAAATGCCTCAAAGAGGCATTTCTAATTAGGCTCCTGCAACCTTTGCGACACCCAAGAGTTACAGCTAAACACCTTCATACTCTTGCTCCTAACCTCATTGTTCACTGACAAGATCAGTCTTGTGTGACAATAAACTTGTCTGACATGAAGTTTATAACTTCCTTTTGTTGGCGATGTAGTTCATTATATTATCTTTAACCTTGTAGTTTAAGAATTCCCCGTCTTGCCCCCTCCTCGTCCTCTTAATATTATACAGATATCTGTGTACGTCATGCTTACACAAAGCTGTTTTTTTCTTTTCATTATCGCTTTCGTGCCTTCCTCTTCAGTGAAAGATTAGCCATACTTTCGGTTTCCTTCAGCTCCTGTCAGCTCCTGTTTTTGTCTTCATTTTTAAGTTTCCCCGCTAAGAACTGTTTAAACTGAAAGACAGTTATCTCTTCCTGTTAATTCAATACAACTCCATATTAATGATACTCTCCATTCACAGCGAAACCTCAAAAAGATATTAAATGAAAATTTAAAAAAAAAAAAAACAACTTTAAAGAGCGGATATCAGGGTTTCAGTTCTCCTTAAGAAAATGATAGTTATTTTTTTCCAGACATCACAGTTTCGTTTTAAGGTAATGAATCAACTTCAAGTCTGTTGCGCCGGAGGAATGGATGGGTGAACTTTGATTCATTCCGACTTAGTTTCGGTGCAAGTCTGATAAAAAACTTCCTTGGACAAAACATCTGTGGATTTCCGATACATTCTGGGCAATGCAGAACACATTCAAGCATAAACATAATATGTGTGAATTACTATTAGAAGTAATAATGATTGGGAGAATGTTTTGCTCAGATAGTTTGTTTATAGCCAGCAGTAATACTGGTCGGGAGAGTATTTCGTTCAGACGGATTGTTCGAGAGTATGGTATTTTCTCCGGTTTTCATTGAAGAAGCTAGTTAGAACTGACCTCCTACTGCCTTCATAGGCTACATACTTCTCTTTCATCATATCTTACTGATATCCTAAGGTCGTCAAAAAATGCTAAGATCTGAAAATTCATATCTTTTGATTCTTCCACGTAGTCTACTAATCTCAAAAAATCTGTAAAACGTGTCTTTACATACTCTGCGCCATCTACATGGAAAACTCTTGCAGACAAATGAAGACGAATATACTAATAAAGCTTTCAAACCAGTTGGAAAACATTTCTCACTAGAAAATATTTTGAATGACTGCTGTTGAGTTCCAAATAGTTATTCAAAACGTAAATTAATCCAAATGCTGTTGAATAAGTCCACCTGTTTGTGAGTTGCTGTTTTTAAGTGAGACAGAGAGAATGAATGGTTTTTGTAAAGCGCCTAATATTTCTTTCATCCATTGGGTTCCAGATGATTAGTTCAGGAGCTACCCGTCTATCATTTGCTCAGTGTTTATTTGTATTTCTCTCTCTTGCTTGTTATATGTAATCTTCCCCTTTGGCTTTTCATTCGCTTTTCACAGCCCCTTGGCTCCTTTTCTTTTTCAGCCCCTCCGCTCTTTTCCTCCCTCAAACTCACCCTTATGACAGCAGAGCTTCATGAGAAATTTGAATCACCAATATTTTTCGTTTTCAGCAACCAGTTCCGTAGGCCTGTTTATCCCTCACCTTCTCCACCCAGCTCAAAGAACGCAGCAAATCAGCGTGTCCCGTCAATGTGCTTTAAAAAGGCCCGGCCATTCAAATCGCGCATCACCTGCAAAGGAACTGACATCAGGCTGACCCTAGCTCTGGTTGTTCCAAACTTAAGTTTTTTTGTGTCGTTGTTTCCATTTTCCAGTCTTAAAATTTTCTATTAATCCTACACGGAAGTCTGGATTCTTGAGACCTTTTACTAGGAAGTCACCAAATTTTTTGGAAAACGCAAGTCCCGAGTGACTCTTACTGCAATAGTAGTATTTAAAAGCAGCTGCTTGGAGCACCCTCTTTGTTTGTTTTGGTGCAGCGACGGAGGGCAGCTCAGATTTTTTGTCCATTGAATTCAATCGGCTGGAATGCTGCAACGATAATGTCTTTGGAATCCAATGACGGCGGACACTATCTGAGTAAAAGATCAGCTTCAGATGAAAATGTACCGAGAAAGAAAGACGCGCCCTCAATATTCACCCACGAGAAAGGGGGAGATAATAATTGTGAAGAACCGCCTGAGGAGTTCTGGGCTACTTTTGTGAAGGAAAGATACAGGAGTCAATTTCGCTCTGCCTATTTGGATCCACAAGTAAAAGGCAAGGAGCAAGTCAGTTTCCAGAAGAACAACAAGAGCGGCAGCAGCAATTACAATAACAACAATGGCATAGGGTGCCTGATAACTCAGACCAGAGACAGCGAACATCAGAAACGCCAACGACCGGTCCAATACTGTTTGAACGAAGCAGCATGTTGTGAAAACCCCGAACTGGGCTGGGGCAATGACTGTAATGGGGCAAAAGACAGATTATGGAACACCAACCAGTCGAGCGATACCCAGAGTTGCTGTGGTGGACAAGCCGCTGATAATCCCAAATACAGACACAGCGAGGCGTGCTCCAGCACCACGATCTTGCCCAACAAGCCAGAGGACAGGATCCACAAACCGATGATGAAACGACAGGACAGTTTAACCCTGGACGTTGAGCTAAAAACCACGACCAAACCTCTACTGGAAAATTCAAACGAAACGCTCACTTACGATGAGGCTGGACGAGTTAAGATACAGAATGTCGGGGCAGTACAAAAGCAGCAGGAAGTTGTCAAGGAAACTCAAACTCCTTTCTTATCCGTACTTGAAGCCCAGCAGCAAATCCGTGTCGGTCCGGGTCAGCCGGTCAGTGCTCAAAGTTGTACTGCGTATTCCCGGACCAGTTTCAAGCCATCTATCCTTCAGCTGCAAGCACGTGACGAGAAAAGTAACAATCTCAGGCAGCAAGCTCCGCCTAGAAAAAAATCCTCCGTTCAACATGATGAGGCTGTGACCTCAAATGCAACTTTGTATGGGACCTCAAAATCTGTGTCTTGGGATAGCAGTTCCCAACTTTCTCATGGGTATAGTCGTTACCCAAATGGCAATATAAAAGGCGCGATCTTGTCACACGATAAAATCATAACTGTGGAAAAATCGACCGAAACGTTCATCTTTGACATAGAGAAGAATGATCACCTCAAAACAAAACAATGCAGAGGTTGTGTCGTCTCTGGAGAGAAGGAAGATAAAAGTGGAAGCCTTAGACCTGTGACAGGTCACGAGAAGTTGTCGATCTTTCTGGCAGCCTTGTCTTTTACGGTACTGATCCTGCTCAGTGTGATGTGCGTGCTTTGTCTTCAAGGACGGGCATTACAGGATAGAGTACAGGTCCTTGAGGATAGAGTGAGCGCACAAGCAAAACAGGGTTGCACCTGTGGTCAGGTAAGTGTGGAGTGGAGAAAGAGAAAGAGAGAAAGAGAGAAAGAGAGAGAGAGTGAGAGAGAGAGAGAGAGAGAGAGTGAGAGAGAGGGGAAGGAGGGAAAGAGAGAGAGAGAGCAAAAGTCGTCGACTTTCAGATTTTTAAAGACAGCAGCAGCTTAGCAAATGGGAAGGAAAAAATTAGCTACATAGGGATGCCCTGAAATGAGCTTGAAAGGGAGTGGGTAAACTTGAATCACGAGGGTCAGCGACATAATTGTGTTGGCTTACAAATATGTTGTTGCAACTTGTTATTCAGGAGGAACCGTACTGCTGTTTGTAAACTCATGTCCTGTATATACCATTTTTGCTTGGGTTCCGTTTAAATCATGGTTATTTAGGCTGCAAAAGATGCTGTGTTATTACTGTCTTCATCTTCGTTAGCATTATCCCTGTTGGCCATTTTTATCCTTAATCTCTTTTTTTTTTAAAGTTCATTCCATGTATAAAGGCATATCTCTCGATCATCCTCGTTCTCTTCCTGCTGTACCTAATGTGAGACTCAAAGACATCCAATAATAAGACAAGCCACACAAATACTATCACCAACACACTGAGATAAAGGTGTTAGTAGCAGATAGAATGAAGGGGCTAAAGCAAAGAAAGCAGTATGCCACATCAGTAACGTCTGGCACTCTGGGGGAGGGGGGGTCAAGGGAGGGGGAGAGGAGAAGTGAATGCAAGGGGGAAGCGAGGATGGAGGGAAGGAAGAGAAGAAAATAGAAGGGGTATGGATGGAGGGGGAGACGGTGGGAGAGGGGGAATCTCATGTAAGTTACTTCAGCAGCCAGTTCACTAACATTATGACAAATGTAGTTTGATACATAGATTAGTTGCAGTGGTGAGAGATGGCATATTCCTTGTAGATTCCGCTTAATTACAGCTCCTCAAGCGTATGGGAAGAGTGGTGAATAAAAGGAATAACAATTATATGTGATTTTGATAAGGAAAATTCAGCATTATTTTATCTAAAAGTGTTGCATGCCGAACTTATCATTAGCAAATACTTGGAGTCGACTGTAATAAGTTATACGGTTGCACCCAAATATCTCGAACTCATGGAAGTCGAAATTATTGTTTTCTTGAACAAATCGTTCAGACCCAAATTTATTTCTCTATAGTCTATGCCTTCTTTTTTTCCCCTTAAAATTCAGAAACTTGAACAAGATGAGGTGGCCCTAAAGAATTTGAGTTATCTTCACTCTCCTGTGTTTGTTCTATTTCCATGATCTTAGACTAGACAAATACCACGGATGACTAGACTTCACAGGGTGCATTGGCCATTTCAATCACCCTATTTACTAATTGTACTGCAAATAATTTCCTCAAAAATTCTCATCCCCTTGAGTGTCACCAGACTGTTTCTGGTAACCCTAAATATGATGAATGCCCAGTAGACGTCTTTGGTTTAGCAAAGAACATCAGCATTCACTCAAGTTAGTGGGAGTCTGACAGATCAAAATGGGACAAACAATCACCACGTGTTACAAAACCACATTTTCATTATTAATTATCAGTTGAGTGAACATGCCAATATTTATGTTCTGGAGTAATCTGGACCCATTTCCAGGAAAGTGATGACCAGTGAATGTACAAAGAGGTACTATGTCACAGCTGTTTTGGATTTTTTTTTGTGGAAATCAAGCTGGGCTTCTCCTGAAAACTTATTTCTACTTATTAAATATTTCAGAGTGGTGGACCCTCATCAACAAGGCGGTCAGTCAATTATACGCCACGTGTGTATAGCACCAAACACAGAGCTCAGACACAGCACAGAGATACAATCGTTTCCAGCAGCCATGCAGCTTTGCATTCTCCAGTTTTTAACAAAAACCCGGTGGTGAATGTCATGCCCCCTGAAAAGCCACAAGATTTTCAACAAACCCATGACTTGACTGTAGATGCGGAAGATACTAGTGAGATGTTGATGAGCTCTGAGATGTGGGAAGTGAAGGGAGGTGGGATCACACCATCATTTGATCAGCAGAAAGACAAAGAGGAAGATGATGAGGAGGATTCTTATTTCAATGAGATGGATGATTTGCCTGACGATAGCATTCATGAGAATTTAGAGGGGAGTGACAGCAGCGATGACCACTTCTTTGCTGATTCGCCCAATTCACTTAAAACGTCTTTGGCTCTTTCGCGACATGTCAGGTCTACTGATGGAAACAGACAACAAGAAAAGGATCCTGGATATTCTTGCAAGAAGTTGAAAAATATAGCCCAAAGGGAAAGAGGTGAGTCTCGTAAAGAGGATAAAGGAGAATCTTTAGAACAGTCTTGGTAAGGACTTCCATTAGGCATAGTCAAAAGTAGGCTGAATTTGAAAAGAAAGGTAAGAGGGGAAACTATGATCCCAGAGTGCTTACTTCTGCCACACATGCACGCATGAAGTTACGAGCTAAATATATGGTGATTTTTCGTTTTATACTCAAACCCACTTAATTGCGATTCTCGGGACACACAAAAGTGAATAGAAGGAGTTGCAATAATTCACCGACTTTCATGTAGATATTATAATATGTTATTATTTTTTTAAAAATGTGATTATGCCGAATTGCAATTATCCAGATTGCAACGAGGCGAGGTAAGCTGTCTTCATTTGCTCAAAATTTCAGTGATGGTAATGGGCAATATAATGATTGATCTAATGAATATCAGGGACATTAAAAAAAACAACTGCAGATAATGATGTTAAATGGTATTTTTAACATTGAGCTTCTCTTCAGAAAATAGTCTATGTGTCTGACTATGTCATACTTGAGTAAAAGCAGGTTGTTTTATCAACTGTGATCGTCTCCTGTTTCCATCTTACTCCAGTGGTCAGTAGAGATTCTAACTGTACTTTCAAAATATGCACTACTCTAAAGGAGGACGTTATGTACAAGCTATAGCCTTAATTGGTTTGTGAAAAGAACAACAACAAACAAAAAAACCTTTGCCAGACTTGAGCATTAAGGAAAGTGGTTAGAGGTATCTTAATGTGTAAATGAGAGAGAACGAAAGAGCAACAAAAAGATAAGCAGACATGCAAACAGACTTAAAAACAAACAAAAAAGTTACTGGCCCTTAACAGTTACTCTGCATTATGATGATGATGATGATGATGATGACGATGATGATGGTGTGCTGGCTGCAGTTGCCCCGTGTGTGCATCAGCTGTGTTGAATACTGGGTTTAGGTCTAAACAAGCCGTGAATTCACAGAGGCCTCACAAAGAGATCAAGCTAGCCAAAGCATGAATCTGTAACCAGTAAGCTATTTGATAGCTATGTGTATTTTATAATAATAAAAATAATAATAATAATTTATTGTTTAAAAAAATAATTTATCATTGTAAAAAAAAAGAATGATAATAATGTGTTTATAAGTCTCGAATCCAGGCTAATGTCTGCTTACACGACTTCACACTATTATTACCCTTACAGGCCTGATCACTCTAAGACGTTCTCAGTTCCTTGGGGAGCATACAGTGCCGCTGCCATTTGCAGGCGCTGATTACTAGCATTCTGACAATATCTTTCACTCTCTATAGTCATTTCACATACGCGTGGTTTGAGGAAAACATGAATGAAAGGCTTTCCCAAGGCACTTACAACATGATCATTGTTGGAAATCGAACTCACGACTTTTTGGTCTTGAGTCCAACGCCGTAATCATTTGACCACGCTGCTCCATTTTTCATTTGAAATACCTTACCGTTAAAAGCTCAACAGGCATAATATGCAGTAGACAACGGCTAAAACAAAATCTGCGGAACCAAGAGCTAATACTCAGTTTCGATTTAGATAGAGAAGCTTTAAAAAGGGGGGAAATAAATGGGGCTTCTTGTTTTCTTTCTGTTTAGCAGCACTTTCAGTTTAACTGTTTTTATTTTAGACATTGTGTACTACTGTCTCATGTTGTCTTGTCTTTCTTTTTTTTTAACATACAAGGTGAAGTTCTAGGTTTGCATCCTTATGAAACATTCTAAAGTAACTCTTTATCCAAGGGCCTACAACCCGTATATGTGCTAGGGCCTTACTAAGTCTAAATTTGGCTGTGTTTGAGCTCAATTTCCATACAGTTGCGTTTCACTGCAGTTGCCATCATGAAGTTACACAGGTTACACAGTACAAACCACTGTATCATAATGAATTTAGTGAAAATAGATGCAGTAGTGTAAAGTATGTCTTTCACCTTGCCTAGCTTCCAATTTTTGACTCATGCAATTTTTCTGTTATCTTTTGCTTTCTTGCAGGATGTAACGTAAGTAGTCTTTGCATTCAAGTCATTAAAGGGAACGATAAAGGTGTGTATACTTGCTTGTATTATTATATTGTAACCAGTGATTTATATTTTGATTCTCTCTGAATAAGGGTTTTACCTAACTTCATTCTATCAAGATGGTCAAATCACAAAACATGTCAGTGTTGCTCCTTTGAGACAGCAAAAATAAAAGGACTGAAACACTTCTTTACATGGGTTTTTTTTCTCCTAAGTTATTAGGAGATTATTCATGATTATTCATTATGATGAACTTGATAGAGGACTGAATTTGGCAACACTGTGTGAAAAGATGCTTCAGTCTTTGAAGAAGCCGTATTTGAACAAATGAAAAAAAAAGAAAATGAAAATGGACTTTTATTTACTCACAGAGAGATAGGTTTAGATTGGCATGCAATATATTACATCTCATTCATAATATAAATACATAGAACAGTTCTCATCACATATATAAATACACAATGATACTGTACAAATGAAACCTATAACAAAATCATTTCTGGTCACCCACAGTGCAGCGCCCAGGTCCTCTCAGCTCTAAAGCCAGTACTCATTTACACTTGAGTCGAGTGAGGAAATGGGAGTGAAGTGTCTTTCCTGAGAACACCACAATAAAAGCTGCCCTGCCCAAGAGCCTAACTTTAAAACCTTAAACGTATCAGTTTTCTGTTTCTGAGTATGACTCACAAACCACATGGCTACGCTGCTTCACAGAGCAGATATGGATAAATTCATTGATAGGTTGTAGCTTTCAGTTTCATCATTACTGAAATTTGAGTATTTCATCATTCAGAGACGTTTGTGTAGTGATGTTTTAATGATTTAAACAGAGCAGTAATGATGATATTGGTGTTTGTGATGATGAGGTAAAGATTGAGCTGAAAAGGCAAATAATCCCATAACATTTCAGCACCTTTACTTTACACAATAAAAGAAAAAAACAACAACAACAACCCAACAAACCAACTTTGTTTTAGCCTAGCTGACTGATCTTAAGAGACATGACGATAAACATTTTTTATATCATGAATGATATTTGTGGTGAGGTTTTCAGGAAAGAGTAGAGGAGTGAGTCTCCTGTTTATGAACATGTATTTTCAAGATATACTGTGCTTTTAGTGTTCCTTTACATTTTACTTTCAGTTTCAGAGACGGAACAAGAATGTCCTGCTCTCAGTGGCAAAGTAAAATTTGATCTCCTCCCCCCCCCTTCCCCCCAACCTTATCCATCCTTAATCTCATCCACCCCCCCCCCCCCCC
>JAWQUT010000546.1:46483-58480 GCA_033807755.1 Ellobium chinense | reverse complement strand
TTTTTCCTCTATGGGCTATATTAACATTTTGAGCTGCCCTCTGAACCCAAAGTTTTAGCTTTCACCCAGACCCATACCAGATTGAAGCCCATTATGTGGCCCAAATTTTAAGACTTACCCAACCCTAGCAAGCCCATTGAAATTTTGAGCTTGGTTGCTATTTGTAAACAGAGCCTACATTTTTCACTGGTCAATGCCAAACCCCTCCTCTTCCGCCTGAGCACACCCTTGAGCTGGCAGTTCCAGCCCAGGGCTAAATAGTGCCTGGTAAAATAAAGCAAAATGGACACAGATTCCCATGATATCAAAATTTCCCTCCTGGAGCCCTTATTACTGGAAGCAGGGCATGCCAAAAGAGGGAAAAGGGGAGATGAAATATACCCCCTAAGTGTAGGACCACAAAGTGAAAGTACAGTTACAGGTCTGTAACCTTATGGAGGCTGTACTCCCCAGTTCTGAATGGAAACGTTCAATCACAGAAATGCACATCCATGCGCACATATGCACACACAAACACACACGACTACATACACACACACTCACACACAGTAGTTGCAATTAAGCTGGTCAAAGTTAGGCGATTTACTGTCATGTAACTTTTGTATCTCCCAGGACTTCTTCAGCTGAATGAGAAAGATCGTCTAGAAATCAGAACCGCGGCAGCAAACACACAGTTGCGAATGGAGAAAGAGTCGTGGGCTTACACCAAGTCTTATTTCAAAGTAGTGCTCTTGGAAGCAGAGAAATAATAAAAAGAAAGGTGGGGTGGGGGAGAAAAAGACAAAGATATAAAAGAGAGAAACGTGAAACAGTGCAAGCCAGTGATATTGTCTCTGTCATAGACTGTTCCTGCTTGTGTCTAGTGTCAGTTAAATGCTGTGACTCAATTCAGTGATGACTGTTAAGTGCCGGTGTTACAAAACTTCAAGAGCAGTCTAGCATGAAGTTGTGCATCAGCTTGTTTTGTTTCGTGAGTGGTTATTGTATATGATAGACTTTACTTTATCCTCGCTTTATTTTAATAAAAGAGTTTTGCATAATCATGTCATTGTCTTCGGCCTAAATGGAAATTAGTAAAAAGCATTATACTGTTTATTGTATTTTGTTTGTTTAATCTATGATTATATTGAGAAATAGAAAGGCTGAGATTGTTAATTGTTTGAATTTCATATTTTAATCTTGTGATGTCATAAAATGGCAGCACTTCAAATGACTTAAATCTAACATGAACGGTCAAATTGGCAGAGACATTGCTGGTATAATAAGATTTTCTGTCAAATTTAGACAAGATGAGAATTCGATATTTTTACCTTGGTTAGTGGATTTTCATTTTTTTTTAAATGCATAATCATATTTGTCTTCCTTTCATTATTTGGATTGGCATGCAAAGGACATTGAGAATTTAATGGCGTTACTGAATTTGCTGTATCAAAATTAATACTCCCTAATACTTGTTCCAGTTTTCCGTGTACCATTCTGAATTCTGTGATGTTTTCCCTATGACACCTGCCGCTATTTGCAGGTTTTACCCTGCACACAGTCGCAAGGTGATGTACACTGTGTATCTCAATGTTCATGAAGCTCCGCGAAATTTTAAACAACATTTGGATCAGTGCCATCCTAGACCATGATTTCTTTCAATATGTGCATTTATTTAAGCTTTACCATTTGCCCTGTACTTAAAAAAATTATGAGTACTTTAGTGTGGTTACTAATCCTGTGTACTTTAATTGCCATAACATTGCATACACGCCTTAAATGTTGTGGAAAAGAATATATATTTCACATTTATGAGTTATAAACAAATGTTATTATGGATTAGAGATGTTCTAAATGTTTTTTCATATGTTTCAATGCCCAGTTGCTTTTGTTATGGTTTTATAGAACCTAGATATACTTTGTGTCTTAACATGGGTTCATGTTCAAACTTTCATTATTTATGTTTCTAGTATGTTGATGTGCACACAAATGAGAACATTAATACTGCTATTATTTTACCGCATATTGTTTTCTGTTTTAATAAGAGTGTCATGTTTACTCAGAATTTTATATCTATCTCCCTAATAAGTATAGCACTATGAAGACATGTTTTCTTGCTTTTGTTTTCAGTACTGTGTATACTGAATATCATGACAGTGTTCCAAACAGCAGTGAACTCTGCTTAATTGAACTATTTGGGGGTATAAACAAAATGCAGTTAAAAACAAAAACAACAGATATCTTTACCTTCAAAATGGAGATATTATGTATTCTCATATCTGAACAAATGCCTTTTTTAAAAGTGGCAGTTAAGTGGATTGCAATTAAGCAGAGCCAACTGTGGATGGAATAATAGAGACAAGGGAATTTTGAAACCGTATGTAAATAAACTTATTCACTGTGGCAGCTAAGAATGTATGATAATTTTCCCCAGTCTACACAAGTTGAACCCATTTCCTTTACATATTTAAACTGGACTTTAGATCAGTTTGCCTTGAACATGTCTGAGTAGGCAACTCTGGTGCAGCTTTATTTGGACTTGAAATGGAAGTTTGCATGCCAAAGTGCAAAATGGTGCATGAGTTATGGTGATGTATTATCCGAGTCAAGTGACCAAATCAGCCACATTATGATACGCTTTATAGATTCCGATAAACATTATTATCTAAGTATGTGATTTATCATTACTTTTCCTGTACCTAGCAGTGTCATTCTCATGACATTTTTTAGAATATGTTATACCCATTCGGTTGTGTCAGTTTACTGTCCTTTTCCATCTACATGTTGTCGGTTAGTGCTGGCAAAATTTTTATACATGGGTGAAACTTTAAAGTTGAATTTACTGAAAACCCAGGCTGGAGGTCCACGGACAATGTCCTGGTGGTTACCCAGGAGGCTTTGTCTTGGAGAAAATTTGCATTCTCACATATCTATGAAGTTAAATGGGACCGCAGTGTCCATAGTATTTTGAAGTTCATGAGACTAGTATTCAGTTGGAGGAAACAATATTTTCATGTAGCAGCTATTTCATGTCTGACAATATTCCGACATGTTCCAAAATCTGTGACCCTCGATTTGCTGATTTCAGTAAATTTACTAAAGACTTTCATCTATGTTTGTATATATTTTTTAAGAATACTGGTGTAAAATGTATTTTTTTTCTCACACCTACCATATAGGTGAAAAGTGTTAAAGATAGGCAGATGAAGTCAATTAGATATCCGAGTAAGGAATCCGTGTAAAATCTAGCTTTTCTAGAAGAGAAAGAAGTCACATAACACATATCACACTCTAGATTGGCCTCAGAAGTTTGCTTCATCTGTCACCAGTGTCACTGAATAAAAATTTTATGACTTTTCCTCTACATGTCACCATGTAGCGTCAGCATTTTATGCTCTGCATCCTCCACACATGGCTGATCAGTGTTGATGTCATGTAGCAATATTGTGATATTCTCTATATTGTTTCATAAAAATGTGGAGGTACTATGCGTTATGTGGGGAGAAAGCGTTAAACTATAGATCAGTCTAGTTTGTGAGGAGATGAAGGAGTCTAGAAGACCAGATGTTCTTTTTGTCTTTTGAGTAATTAATATTGTGGCCTCTGTGTAAAGTCCACCTGTAGAAATTATACTGTGCAATGACGTGAATTCTTTCAGATATTCCAGTGCGTGAAATGCTCTGAATGACTCTGTGGGTATACAATTCCTTTTTCTCCATTATATTTCATGTTTTTAAATTTATAGTAAGTCTGTAGGAGTAAGGCTGTACAATGCTGTAAATTCTTTGTGAAATTTCATAATATATGTGTAAATAGTGTAGTCACAAGGCTTTATCACTGCGAAGGCTGTCAGGCATGTTAAGGCAGGTAAAGATGAAAATGGAAGCTCATTTCAGTTGTTTTTTCTCACCCACCATGTAAAAGTCAATATCTTACTTGTTTACAGAAACAAAGATAAAAGAACAATACAGTGGAAACTACGTATGGTGAATATCATTTATTCCTTATAAAAGTTACACAATTAACAAGAGTCTAACCCCTCTAGCATGAGAGCAAGATAAAGTAACTCTACCTACCGTTTCTGCGTCACTGGCACCCCAGCAGTGCAGAGTTAAAGGGGACATAATTGAAGAGCGTTTTTCCAAAACTTAGTAAATGCACTTTTCTTGAAAAATGAGGTCGGAGTGTATTTAAAAGTCCATTTCTATGTTAATTCATTCAAAACCAATTTGTGCTTGAAATCTGCATTCCTTCACATTTTATGTCATTTAAAAGTTAATAAAAATACATGTGTGAAGAGCAATTACCTTCATGTTACTTCCCTTTATTTTTGGGAACATTCAGAGGTCACATATCGAGTTTTGGAAATACGCTCTTTAACTATACTTCCTACGAAATCTGCCGAAATTCCGAATTCAACAAGACTTCAATGCAGTGCTCTGTACAAAAAAAAGGCAACCCTTAATTTGTGAGTGGGACTGGAAAATTAGGAACATTCAGTATCAATTGTAAATTCACATTACAAATCTGGCGAGTACGAAGTACCACCACCATTACTGACTCACTATTATAACTGAACTAAATCTCAACCCCACTGTATTTCAGCTCTTACTTGTTTAGAGTATTATACTGGATACATCACTGCACTTCGAATATGTTCACTGATGTTCTTGTCCCCATGTTAAACGACACCTTAAAGAAAACTTACCAATAATGCCGGTTAACATCTGTTTGACTTTAGATGTCTTCCTCTCAGAGAGTCTGTAATCAATATCTTCCACTTTCTTTTACCACACCTTCTTTCTCTCGTTTAAAATAGCAGTAGTATGCCCATTATAATACACTGACGCGTTGCTTTCACACAAATCTTAAACTGCGTGAAAGTGTTCTCATGTGAGCACAGCCGCATGCTTGCACTCACATTAGCCAACTTCCTGCAAACATCTGGTCTGAAAAGGCCCACTGTCTTCCACTGATCCCAGAGTCGGCCTTTCTGTGCTGTTCTACCTGATAAACATGTTACCTGAATTATTTTTGTGACCGGAAAGCTCTGTCGAATTAATACACTGCCCCTAGTTTTAGTTTTATCCTATGCTCTTTCAGGGGCTTGGGCAGGAGTGAAATGGGTCGTGTGTGGGAGGTGGTGTATGTATGATGGGGAAGGGCGGTATGAGAGAGTGAGAGTCCGAGAGTTCTGTTAGACATCAACTGAAAAAATCAGCACTTGACTGAGAAAGGGAGAGAACGAAAGAGAGCGTTTGAGTATATCCGTGACCATATACTATTATATTATACCCACTACTCTTCCTTTTATCGCTCACTGCTTCTTGATTACCCATTGTTTTAGACTGAACAGTTTTTACGCATCCTTAACTATATGTTGCGAATTTCTTCAACCTTCTCGTCTCTTATTCATTTTAATTTACCCTTGGTGCCTAAGGAGGAAAGCTTAGATTTTTGAAATTTGCAATAAACTTTTTAGTATCCCATTATGTTAAATTTACGTTTGTCTTTTTTTTATGTGCAGTTTGGAGGATATTTTGTATACATTTCAGTCTGAATTACTTCCATAATCCATAGAATCCTGCATTATCTGAGATATTTAGCATTCATCATTTCCTTCACGTCAATTCAGTTTTACTGGTGTGCAGTTCTCAGGACTTTCATTTCACGCACACGGTTTCACTTTTGAACATTTCACTACCATCAGAGACCCCAGAGTCTTCTCGCTTAAGCTTTTACCTTCTGGTCAGTTTTATTCTTCCTCACACAGCTATTCACGGTAGGTTTGGAATGAGGAATGGGGTAGGTCTATTATTTAAAGCAATTCCTGTTGCCAGTTCTGCTTATGGTTCCCAAGAGCTGATGGTTTCTGTCACCAATAGTCTATATTACTGTCAGTCTCTATATCTTGCACTTCAAGAATAGATGCTTAAAACTACTCTCCATTTCCGTTTCAGTCATAGGACCAGAAGTTCTGATGTTATCTATCTATCTATCTATCTATCTATCTATCTATCTATCTATCTCTGTCTGTCTGTCTGTCTGTCTGTCTATCTGTCTGTCTGTCTACCTACCTGCCTGTCTGTCTGTCTGTCTATGTCTGCCTATCTTTCTGTCTGTTTACCTACCTACCTGTCTGTTTGTCTGTCTGTCTCTATGTCTGCCTGCCTGCCTGCCTGCCTGCCTGCCCGCCTGCCTGCCTGCCTTCCTGTCTGTCTGCCTGTCTGTCTGTCTGTCTGTCTATCTGTCTGTCTGTCTAAGTAAGTGGGCATCATAAAACAGAGAATGTGCATGTGCTCCTAGAGAAACTCAAATATCATTTGGCACACAAGTGTGTTTGAGATTTTTTCACTTCTCTATGTAGTTACCATTGAATCAGAATACAGTAGTATTAGGGATATACCAACAACTTTTTGAAATCACATGCAAAGGCCAAAATGAGCAAAACGAGCACAGATAAAAGAAAGGAAAGTGTGTAATTCTAATCATTACCATCCAGAAGCTTAATAGTTGAAAGAAGGAGGTCTTGAAATTCACACACTGGAACATTTTTAACACAATCAAGCTTGAACCAGTAACATGGTAGAGAGGCAGTCAGGATATAAGCTGTTGGATCGAAGGCATAAGTGGTAATTCAGCATTCACAGGAACACAGCTTCATGCCACCAAACCCCTTACAGCCACAGTGGTTCCACTACAGATCGAACCATAAGTGGCCGATCACGGATTACCACCCCTACACAACATCGTTACGTCCGCCTCATGAATTTTGGAAACACGTTTTTCGGTGCAACGAGGACCGACACGACTGAATCAGGAAGTATGTGCGCCGAGTGTGGTAATTTCACGTTTTCTCAGACGGCTATTTTGAGGTTTGATTCAAAGCCAGTCACCTTATCGTAAATCAGTAGATTATGCCCGGTCTTTTTCCTCTCAGTCTCAGATGAATTTATGGGTCTGTCTATGATCACACAGTAAGTAAGGTTTTATAGCACTCCGTAAGCAGTAAATATTAAAGAGCTGTATTTATGGCATATACTCCCAAAAAAAATTAAATAATGACATCATCCTACTTTAGTAGTAAATTATGATGGGCCATTGTCTCATAAACTCTTAGGTTTAATGTTGCTTGTAAGTATTAAGAGGCAGTACATGGTAATATATCAATAAGTGTTGTTATGCAATTAAAGACAGTTGACATGTTTATTTCAGAGTTATACTGTGTGTTTAAATTTGCAATAATGTTATGTTCAGAGGCGTAGAGAGGGTGAAGTTGTTGATAACCTAGTACTTATATTCTATCGTTGTTTCCTTTTTGATGGGACTGGGAGAGGAAAGAGCAAAATTTAGGCATATCTTTTAGTTTGCTCACTAAGTTTACTTGTTGCCATCAAATGTTGCTTTGTTGTTATTTTCGGGTTGCATCAGATATTTCTTTCTTTTACTAGAACATAAACATCGATTGCTGACTGTCTGAAACCACCAATGCTTATGAGCATGCTTATCAAAATAAATTGCTACGTCTCTGTCAACACTGGCATTTTCAAGTAATGCATAATACTGTAAACTGCCAAAGTAAAATAATCCCAATGAAGTTATCATTAAGCAGCGATGACAACGATATTAAGAAACGATGACACCAATCAACCACACTACGGCGAGACACTTTTAATCTATTTTAAAAAACGAAAAAAAACGAGGTATTAAGGTCGCTTCCTTCTTGCTCCATCTGAAAGAAGCAGTGAGAAGGTTAGTGATTTTAGAAATTGTTCCCAACAAAGCAAATTAAAGCTAGATATGGTCACGATCTCTATAATATTCGAATGGTTAAGGTACCGAGTGAACTTGCTAGACCCTCCTTTTTGTTTTCCAGCTTGTGCCAAGTCGCATGAGAAATAGTCCACACATTCCCCTCCCCCAATGTCTGGAAAGGACTGACTAGGGTCAAGATTGGAAAGTTCACAAGAAAATTTACTTTGAACTGCCTATGCATTGTTTGTAAGTAGGTATCAAAATTAGCATGAGCCTTTTAACACACATTAGAGCAACATAAGAAATGCCTGTTAATTGGAAACAGTTTTAGGATCGTTCTTTGATTCGTGTTCAACTAGCAACTATGACAAGATCTCGATCACTTGAAATACCAAACAGTTTGAAAGCAATATAAGCAGACTACATTTTTTTGGAAGAAAAAGGAATCAGTTCTGACTTAACTTTGTTTGAACAAGCAAAGAACCAAGGAGCCAATCAATAACTTGGAAGCTAAGGGCTTTAAAATAAAAAAGAAATATGGTTTTCGGCTCCTAAAGAGCCAGATCAGGCCACCCTGGTATTCACTAAACTATCAGTCTCTTGTCGCCGAAAAAAAAAAACACCATGGAGGTCATGCACGGAGGAGATCTGTGTATAATGAAAACACAAAAGGCTGTCAGACCAGCAGATAAGCGAATTTTTCCTCTCAGATTATTTGCTTTTTAAAAAGTTTTTCTTTTTACTTTGCCTTTGGATGCATTGCACTGTGGCTATAGGAGCGCTGAATCTGTGAGATGGTGTATGGGCTCTAAGATTATCGGCGTAGAAACTAGTTCCCCCTGACAAAATAATCGTATTATCATTATTGCATAAACTGCAGTGAAATGTAGTTAGAAAATTCCCAATCAAATCAAGTTTCCCAATCAGATCAAGTTTCGATCAAACAGCCAAAGTATAGTAAGTAAAGACCAATTCATCTAAAATAGCCATTTAGCTCAGATCAAGTTCACGTGAACTGATCTAAAGTTTACGATCTGAGGTCATATGATCTAAGATCTGCCCAACCCTGCACACTTTTGCTAGTGCGGGCTTCCAAGACAGTGCTGCTATAAGTAACGCTAGTGTCAAGGCATGCAGCATGAAAACCACTTACGATTATACGGACAACAAAAAATGAGGACTCGTGCTGTGAAACGTTATAGCTCAGGCAATAAAAAATGCACAATACTTTACCTGGCTTACACAGTCAAATTTTACTTTTGAATTAGGATGGTCAAAATCTTAACTGAAATTAAATTTCCTTGTCCCGTAGTCATTTGTGATTGGGCTTGGATTAGCGGTCTACATCAGTACTTTGGACCTTTACCCTCTGACAGAATAATCGGGGATTCTTTTAGGTGCCAAAAAAGAAGTCAGTCTTTAAGGTTCCATATTGTTTACTTCAGTTGGCAAAATCGGTGTTCATCTTTAGCTGAAACCTAGACAAAGTCTATTCAGGGCATAAGAAAATTTGCATATTATTATTATCATTATTATTATTTTTATTATTATTATTGTTGTTGTTGTAATTTGCTTTTGAGACCAGGAAAACCTAAAGAGGAATACTAAAGGGATAAAATGTTAATGGAAAAAAATTAAATATATGTAATTGTACTAGAGTATTGTGTGTGTGTGTGTGTGTGTGTGTGTGTGTGTGTGTGTGTGTGTGTGTGTGTGTTAAGGGATGGACAGAAAGGGAATATAGTGTACCTGCTTGCCTTTAAATCTACAGATTTTCTATTTTAATATTTTTCAGTGCATTTTCTTTTCTTACCCATCTACTAAGATAACCTTACTTGTAGGTATACCAAGCTAGCTAATATCGATCGATAGGCCTTTACTACTGCGTACTTGCCTACGTCTGCCTCCAATAATAATATACTTTCGTTATAAAACATCAACAGGTTTGGTGTTGTTGTTTTTTTTAATGCGAGTAACTCCCATGGGATGTTAGCAAAACAGTGTCATGAGGATTATTATCTCCCCACCCAACCCTTCCCCCAAAATAAAGAAAAATATAAAAAAAATTGTTTTGGTTTGGAACACTCTGTAACAATAGCTTTTGTTTCGCCTATGGTACCTGGGGTTTGAAGGACCGTAAATTAACAACAGCAACATGAGAACATTTAGAGTGTAATAACTTAAAATCTCGACGGGGGCTATCATGTTTAGAGCCGCAAACGATAAGGGCATATCAACCCTGTCGCCAAGAAAGAATTTAATGCAACATGAAACAACACGAATCCAGGGCTAGGATTCAAAAGCTTTAAATCAGGATTAGAATTCTGAGGGGAGGGGGATATTATGAAATTTTGGCTTGTACTTCTTAGAGTGACAAGAAAATCGCCACTATATTCATTTAAATAAAGCTGAAGGGTTAGAGCTGTGAATGTGTACAGAGACCCAAATGTCAATATTGGCATAACGATTTCTTGCACACCGAACCTTTTTTGTTTTCTTATATTTCCCAGTGAACTGAAGCATTCAATCCAGACCAGTTTTAGGATCTAAACCCGGATTCGATTCCAGGGTAAGAGTTCGGATTTTAGTATTGCCCTTCACAAACTTGAAGATACGAGCCTTCATTACGTTTACATTTTTTTAAACGGAAGATTCCTATAAATATCTGAGTGCCAACATAATAAATATCAGCTGAAGGCTGGACTGCACCGCGTTGAACGTTCATTAATCTCACTGGTGTATAGTATAAAAGTATTTTATAAAATAAGAAGACAAATGTCTGGTCGTAGATTTCTGTAGAGCAATGACAAAGAATGCATAAACACTCTGGATAATTTCTTTCAAAAATGGATCGGATGACAAGAATGTCGTTAATTTCATATTTGCTAGGAGTCATTTTTCTTTCCATACTTGTTGACTCACTCACATACTGCCACAGAGGGTCTTTCTATCTGATACCAAAGAAAGGGAAATTTGTGTGTCCTCTGTGTCCTTCTGGAACTTTCATGCCTTTTCATGACCACAAGTACACAGACTGTTTGGACTGTATGAAGGTAGAAGATGATACACTGGAGAATCTCATCTCTCCTTGCAACCTGACGCATGATGCAGTTATACACTGCAGGGAAGGTTACTATAGGAGATATCCCAGAAACTCGCGTGAGAAGGAAAGGTGTGAGAAATGTGGAGAGTGTGGAATCTTTCATGAGATCCTTCCTTGTCGGACATACGACGACGTTCATTGCTGCTCTGATGAAAATTTTGAGGTCGTCCCTGATAGGAATGGTGTTCCGTGCTGTGTTGAGAGACCATGGCTGTGCAGGAGAGGAGAATATTTCGACACAAATACCTTTCTGTGTATCCCATGTCCAGTTGGCACGTACATGCCTCTAGATTATCATTCTATGACTGACTGTATCAAATGTCACAGTTCATCTAGAGAGGGACTTCCCAAACATGGTACCATCATTCAACCTTGTAACAAATCACACCAGGCCGTTGTCGGATGCAAGGACGGGTTTTACATCAACCACACGATGGGTTCTTGGAGTAAAGACATAGGCTGTTCACCGTGCAAAACTTGTAATTCAACTGACGAGCTGTACGAAGGAAGAGAATGTGGCCGTGCACAGAACACTGTGTGTTGTCCTCAACCAAACATGACAGTTGTTGATACTCCAGAGGGTCCGACATGTCACGTACCAACAACAGGTAAGTTGATCTCATTCATCACATAGTATGTAATCTTACATTAACTTTTATAAAGTAGCTGTCACGGACTTCATAGCAGTGTAGGATCATAGTTATGCAAATCACTGACTTCTGGGACTTCAAAATCGTTCTGTTTGATGCTGTATAATAATGAGAAAAAAACAACAACAAATCTTTAGTAGACCTGAATTTTCCATCTGATGGAAAGTATCGCAGTAAAAGTGTCTAAATTCGGACGAATGCAGTAAATCCTATTGAGATGTGTATTTTTATTGCTACTCTAATTATTCTGCTGAAATCAAATCAGGATAGTCTCATTTACTTGGATCTCCTCTGGTACGCTTGCATGGATTCTGCTGATTTTTCAGCTTTCATGTCGTGTGATGTGCGCTGTCTTTGTGCGGAGCGAATTACAAAAGCGAGAACTATTGTTGTTGTTTGTTTTTCTTGCGGTTTTTTTTTTTTTTGCCGGCCGAATACCAAAAGTCGTGCAAAATGTTTTCCTGATAGCGGACGTTTGTAAACTTTGGCACCGCTGCAGTAAACCCCCCC
>JAWQUT010000546.1:7138-26354 GCA_033807755.1 Ellobium chinense | reverse complement strand
TCAGCCCTCACATGTTCTCGGACACCCTGTCTATCTCACTGCTCTGATGATATAACGAGACAGTTTTATTATGGTCGTAAAGACGCAACCTTTTTTGGGTGAATAATTTTATTTGGAATTTGGGCCTGGTCGGCTCCTGGAAGATTGTCCAAAGTTGAGGAAGTAGTTTTATTGCGAAAGCAGATTATCGTTGCCGCTATTGTCATATTAGGAGACAGTGCAACAACTTAAAAAACCAGTACGACACAAGGTACTACTGTGCTCGTCTTAACCGTACTCGAAAGAAGAGTCTTAATCAAACTCCTGAAGACATTCATATAAAAATATTTTATGTCTTTTTCCGAAAATCTGAAGTCCTCCAGTGAAGCGCCACTTACAAATAATGAGGTTATGGAACCAACCCCCAACTAAGAACTTGACAAACTAATTTCAGAGGCTGAAATAGAGAAGTATATTGATAAATTGAAGGGGGGGTTGATACTATCTCAAACGAATACATTAAAAGCCCCAAACGATCATGTTACCACTTTATCATAAACTTTTCGATATGGCCTTCACCTAAGACATTTGACCCGAGTCATGGACAAGTGGAATTATGAAGCCTATTTATAAGAAAAAAGGCGCTAAAGAAAATCCAGAAAACCAAAGGCCTAATACCCTTCTGAGCTGTCTTGGAAAATTGTTCACTGCTGCTCTGAATACTCGACTCTGTTCATACCTCGAAAACTACAAATTAATTTTCAAAATGATAGCCCTGAAACGATAACAATGACACAATTTCCATAGCATGTGAGGGGCTTATGAAAAGTTTTGAGCCTGACTCACAAATGGATTAGTCAGGCAGGCAAAAGATTATTCTTGTAACTTTTCCTCATATCCTAAGTATTATTATTCATATTCACGACGCTACCTCTTTTTCCTTCTTTTTCTGCAAATGTTTGAAGTGAGGTAGGGTCAGATTTTTTAAAAAAATGACGAAAAGTGAACGCCGCTCTGTCATCAAGTACCTTCATTTGTAAGGCATGTCACAATCAGAAATCCATCAAGATATGGTGAATACTTTAGCAGACAGTGCTCCTTTATATCCAACGGTCAAACGCTGGGTAAGCGAATTCAAGCGTGGCAAGAAGAGTGTTGAAGATGAGTCAAGGTCAAGGACATCATCAACAGCCACCCATGAAGAAAACCTTGAACTTGTTCTGGACATGATCATGCAACATCGTCGGTTATCATGTCGACAGATAGCACACATATTGGACATCTCAGTTGAGTCGGCAGACAACATTCTGACGAACGACCTTGGCTTCTCCAAGGTTTCATCTCGATGGGTGCCTCGTCTTCTGACTCCTGAACAGAAGCGCACCAGATGCGACATGTCAAAGAACAATCTGGAACTGTTTGAAGCTGATGTTAAAAATTTTCTTGCTCATTTCATTACAATGGATAAATGCTTGGATCACCACTACCAGCCTGAAATGCAAGAACAGTCAAGACAATGGAAACATATTCCATCTCCTACCCCAAAGAAGACCAAGGTCAGAAAATCAGCTGGTAAGGTCATGGCATCCGTTTTTTGGGATTCCCAAAATTTGGTGCTCCTAGACTTCCCTGAAAAGGGTCACACAGTCACAGGAGCATATTACTCGGATCTTCTGAAGTGTCTACGAGAAAATGGCAGAGACAAAAGAAAGGAAATGCCCACCAGATGAGTCCTTTTCCATCAAGACAATGTTCCAGCCCATAACTAAGTGGTTGCCATGGCAACAATTCGTGACTGTGGTTTCGAAGTTATCCGTCACCCATCCTATTCCCCAGTCCTTGCACCCTCTGACTTTCATCTGTTCCCTGAAATAAAAAAAAAGCTTTGGCTGGTTAGCATTTTGCCACCGACGACGATGTCACGGAGGTTTTGGAGGGGCTCCTGTGGTCCCAACCTGAAGAGTTCTTTTCAAGAGGGATAATGGCACTTTAGCACCGCTGGAGCAAGTGTGTTGCTCATCATGGAGATTATGTTGAAAAATACAAGTGTTAAAAATTATCTGTCTTCCTTAGTTTCTTGGAAACTCAAAACTTGTCATACACCCCTCGTATAAGCAAGTCCCGACGCTTCAGTAGTACATAAACACCCAACGGCGGAAACTTTCTTCTTGGGAACTGGCTCCTATTCTGGTGTGGTGTTAACGTCTGGTGTGACGAAGGTCCTGGTATGGTTAGTTTATGCCGAACTAACCTGTAAAGCTTTGGATCAGACCAGGTTCCTCATAATAGGCCACTACAGACGAATTGAGAGTCGGGGGTGGAGTTTGACAGTGACAGTCCGGGTCAGTATAGCATTTTTTTTCTTCCAGATCTGTTTGAGAGTACACATATTTTGTTAATTGTTCTGTTTTAATTGGGTGTGCAAAATTAGAGCATTAGGTGTGTCAATAATATGAATATGACACGTCTGTGTGAAGTGGCAGATCCATTCCTGTAGGTTCTTGGTACCTATTAGAAGGGCAAATCACACATTTTGTACAATCCAGTTAAGCCGGTAACATAAAAACCCCCGTTTTCTAGGATTCTGCCAACCAGTGTCAGGGTGTAGAAATATGTAAAATAACCTGTGATCTAAATAAAGCATTAAATTTTAAAGTTTCGGGTACAATTTGCGCCACCTAGATTTAAAAAAAAAAAAATAAAGTGTATAGACCTATGTTTTAGTCTGATGAAAAATTGAGGTCCAAATCAAAATTAAAGGTGACCTTTTTTAATGACATTTGTAAAAATTTGGGGTGTTGATCCCCCTCCCCCCCCCCTCTCTTTTTCTTCCCCTTAAAAGGTCAGGCAAAAGAGGTACTTTATTCTCCATAGGAGAAATTTCCCGAATGAAAAGGGGTATTTGTAGAATAACACAAAATGTGAATAGGGCCGAAAGAAGAAAAACTGTAGAACAAGGACCCGATTAGTCTTTCCTGGATCTCTGGGTTCCGTTCTATATCATTTTTTTTTTTTTATTCATTAGGGGTCGCGCGGCATTTTGTCCTAATGTCTCGTACCATATAACATGTAATTCATTTCTGGTCTGTCCTAATATATTGTATGTTCGCTGTTTTATTTTTTTTCTTGTCAAATCTTTTTCTTGTGTATTCCTCACCCCCCATCCCACCCATTTTTTACACTAGCTCCATCACTATTGTCTTTATTTCAGTTTCCTTGCCGCTTTTCAGTTCATATTTACACCCATGGCCCGCATCCCACCTCCGCTAACTGTCCCCTTTTATGTGACTTTTATGTTTCATCGCCCCTTTTCACCTGTTATTCCACCGCAAGGCTTCAGTCGCTCCATCCGCCGATCTTCGCTCTTATGTCGCTGACTGTTCTTGTTCTTCGTATTCTCCTTGAGTTTAGAGAGTGGAAATAGTTATTGTGTGATTTGATCGGCTGGAATGTTATATTTGATATAGCGTCATCGCGCTCCGCGTGGATATATGAGATGTTTAAAGCTCATTATAGTAATTGTTTAAACCTGATCTTTCCCTTCCCTCATCATCTTGACTGTGATTTTTAACATTGCTGTTTATGTCCACCGTAAGTCATCAATAAAGACACAACCTTTTTGCTATATTTAATGTATTATGGAATGCTATCACCAAAGTCCTAGTTTTCGTTGGCCAATCCCACTGATCAGTATTGTGAATCAGTTAGTCAGTCCGCCTGCCTGCCTACCTGCCTGCCTGCCTGCCTGCATGTCTGTCTGCCTGCCTGCCTGCCTGCCTGCTTGCCTGTCTGCCTCTCTCTCTCTCTCTCTCTTTCTTTCTTTCTCTCTCTCTCTCTCTCTTTTTCAGCCCTCAAGTATTCTCAGTCACCCTGTCTATCTCACTGATGTGATGATATAATGAGACAGTTTTATTATGGTGGTAAAGACCCAACATTTTTCGCGTGAATAATTTTATTTGGAATTAATTTGGGCATGGTCGGCACTTGGAAGATGGCCCAAAGTTTCCTTGATTATCTGCGTTCTAGGATTAAAAATCCCATATCAGTAGATTATGTTAGTAACTGTGTGAGACGTAACATTAGTTTGTTTCTGATAGTGTTTGCAGATGACACAGTCTTGTTGGCGAAATCTAAAAATCAGCTGCAAACTTTACTACAAGATTACGAGAATTATTGCAAACTTTGGAAGTAAAATATCAATGTTTACAAAACAAAAATCATGATCTTAAGAAAAGCTTACAGGACACCCAAATTTACAATTCTAACCAGGAAGCGGAGGTTGTAATAAATTCAGATATCTGGGCGTGACGTTCAGTAAGAATGGAAGTTTTTATTGAGAAGAAAGACAAACTTTTCATACATTGTTTATAAAAATATGCATGATAGAAAAATGAGTGGATTTGGAAACTTATTGATTGATGTTTGATTGAGCAGAGTTTGTGTGATATAGGATTTTACTATATCAGGACTACTCAACAAGATATACATTTTTCGAATACGCTGATTCTGACAAGAAATAACGATCAGGCTATACAAAAGTGCTATGAAAACCAGGGCGAAAGGATTAAACATAGTAACTACATATGGTTGAAGAATGAATGATGTTGTGAAAGCTATTTTGAAATATTATGTAGCCATATATTTATCTTAGTGAAATTTAGCACAAGCGATCATAGATTACCAGTAGAAACCTGGCGATTTAATAATATAGAGTATAAGGACCGATTATGTCCATTATGTTCAAAAAGTGTAGGAGATGAATACCAATATTGATTTGAATGTACTCATTTTGCAGAAGAAGAAATTAGATGTTTATTAAATTAGTTCAGACAACCCAGATATGATGAAATGTAGAGAAATATTAGGAACTACGGGATCAAAAAGGTTAAAAATATTTTTTGTGCATTTATTAGGCTTATAATGTCTCGTGTACAATCATAGCCGTATTGTGTGTATGTGTGTGTTTGTGGGGGAAGGGGGGGGGTGGGAGAAGAGGGATGGGTGTACATACATTAATCCTTTTTGTTTGCCTGTATGACTCCTTTCCTGTCGGTTGGTCGGTCGGTCGCCCTGCCGGCCTACCTGCCTGTCTGTATGTGTCTACTTGCTTGTCTGTCTGTTTCTTTGTTTGTTTGTTCTTGGTTGTTAGTGTATTTTTCTATGCTATTCATTTCCCTTCATTCCTCTATCCGCCCTTTACATGTAGACTCAATATCATACCGAGGTATCACTCTGAACTCATACCCGACTTACCCTGACCCTGACCCGCACCGCGGCCACCACCATCCCCTGGCCACGGCCATTTGTCTTCCATCAGAGATGGGGACCGCAAGCCGGGAAGGCAAGCTGTTGTCCCTAATAACCGATATCCAACTGGTTATCAAGTCTCTCACAAATGCACGTGTCGTACTCACACCTCGTTATAGCAAAGAGTATGATTAGCTTTTTTTGGGGACGAAATTAAAATAATAGCCTTTGATGTGCCCAATACCAAGCTGATCTGTCCGTGCATATTGACTGCTTGATAGACAAGCTGAATAAGACGCTCAGACTGTCAGACAACCACTCACTCAGACTCTTGAGCATGCATGCACGCATGCACTCACTCACTCATACTTGTATTTGTACTTATTCACAAACTTCCTCATTCTCTGGTTTTATTTAACCGGTGGACTGACAGACCAAAAAATGGACTAAATGACGCGCGCACTCTTCATTCACTCACTCACTCACTCACTCACTCACTCACTCACTCACTCACTCACTCAATCACTCACCCACCCACCCACTCTCATTTTTTCCTCCTTCCTCCTTTCAATCCTGACATCTTGCTCTGGTCCTTCCCATCCTCACTCCTACACACGTAAAATCACTGACAACTTCACCTTTTTTTATGCATCATAAAATGCCTCTTCATTCTTCCATCAAACAGTGTCAAATAAACAAACTGCTGATTACCGAAAACAAGCTCTATTCCCACATACCCAGACGTACACTTTATGTAACGGTCTCTTGCACGGTACTGTCTAACAGTCATTAGCGCGTGCAGCAGTCATAAATCCAAATACTTGCTCAGTAAGAACCTGTCTTGCAAGCATGTGCGCTGTTGTGTTCGTGCATGCGTGTGCAATATGAGCTCACTGCCTGCAAGATGGATTAGCGCCTGTTTGGTTCAGACAAACCATTAAACACTGACAGGTGAGTGACGAGGCCCCATTAGTCATAGCTGCTAAGAAATGAAAGACTTTCTGTGGTTTGGATAGAGTTGCGCTCAACTCGGATGGGTCCTAACATAGAGAGAAGAGAAAATCGGGTGGAATGGGAGAGTGGCGTTGCGTCAATAGAGCGAAAGTGCCAAGGATTCATCTCTTCCTGTTCTCCCCCCTTCCCCACCAGACAGCAATGAAATGACTAGACTGTACAACTAAATCACATTGTTGATTTCTTTCTTTCTTCCTTTCTTTCTTTCTTTCTTTCTTTCTTCCTTTCTTTCTTTCTTTCTTTCTTTCTTTCTTCCTTTTTTTTTCCTTCTTCTTTCTCCTTTAGTTCTTATTTGAGAACGATGGGACTTTGGTAGAATATTCTGTAAAAATAATTTTTTTCCCTAATCGTGCATGGTCTTTTCACCTTTAATTTCCTGTGTTCAAGTTTCCTCTGTATCTCAGTGCAGACCGAACACTCTGTTGTAACAGTACACTTTTCACGTGGCGGACTAAGTACTGATTCAACGTTTCACATGATATAATATGCACTTTTTACCAGCTCTACAACCTGACTTGAGACTGATTCTCAGGAAAACGTCGGTCCCGTGACACATGTCCTCGCCTGTGTGTAAAACAGTTAAGAATGCTTTCATTCACTGAGCAAATAGATTGGATAAGTTTTTATGCAGTATTACAATGAATAAATAATGTGCTGTGAACATCTGTGCTCTCTGGATTTACCTTCGTAGTTTTGAAAATTTTGTGATCTTTCATTGGAGTTAACATGACACAGACGTCGTCCAGGTGATACCATCGGGTAGGCATTACTTTTGTCTCGTCCTGTTAGCATCGTGATATGATAGTGTAGATAGTGAATGTTATTGTAAAAGGGAAGGACTTCGGAATAAGAGTTACCTGATTCTCTTATCTCAGTGGACACTAGAGTAAGGGACTCACCTCGATTGATGCTCATATTTCGATGAGCTTCAGTGTTAGGGCTAAGGCTATGTTTAAGGTTATGATGTATGGTCTGTGTTGTAATAATAGGCATGGATTCTGGATAGGAGTGTGAGTCTCATGCGGAATTACTTCCATGTAAAAGTTTGATATTCTGGATTAAGTTTAATGTGCTGCATTTCCAGTTTACACATTCGTGTTCTTCTGGATACAGGAAAAGATTCTGTACTTTTTTTGATCATGCGGTTAGCAGTTGTGTTGTTATATTAGATATTGTTAGTATTAGCTCCGTCGAAATGTAATAGGGTAAAATGCTTAGGAAAAATTTTCCATCCTAATGAAAAGTTTGTTCTTTGAGTTTGAGATGGACTTCGAGTGTACTGTTGAAAGTTTTCCAGGGCAATGAAACTAAGGGATTTGAAGATGTTTGAACTTCTGCTTCCTAAAATCTTTGTAGCGAACCTGTTTGGATTGGATTTAGGCAAGATAGTCGTCAAAGTGAATTTATTAAAGAAACCTACAACAAGCGACCGGAGCTTCTCAACGATTTCAATCCAATGTTTAGTTCACAAATTCATTTCCATCGTAACAATGTTAAAAAAATATAGAGATATAGCTACCATTTGACAGTACATAAGCAGACAAATGAACAAGTGAACAGATAAAACAGCAACAACAACAACAACAACAACAACAGCAACAAATAACAGACAGACAGACCTATTGACATCCTAACAGGAAATGTATTTAAACCTTCATAGCTACATAGGTCATACACATAATCGCACAGAAGTTAATGCTGATACAAATGGTTTGGGACGCTCACAGCAGCGTTGAGTTGGATATCAAGAATGATCTTTTCAAACTATGAAGATAAACGAAGGAGCAAGAAAGAGGGCGGGGCGATATACAGAAAGGAATAACCATACCTCACTTTTTTCTCTTATACTCTGTTTACAGTTCAGCGATTTGTGGTTACATGATGTTTTATTTTAAGCCTTCCTTTTAGTACCTGTATGAGTTATTGTTTATTCTGATTTGTGATCGATATTCACCAGTGCTTAGTGACTCAGATGTTCACTGTGTTCTGTTTACATGCAGGCATGATGGGAATGGTGTTGTGAGGCAATGGCGGACGATTTTTAATATAATTTGTGTGATTCTACGTGGTTTTTAGATTAAAATGGTGGACTGACATAAAACTGGTTACACATAATTGTGGAACCTTATCTACTGAATCTTTTTCCGCAGTTTAATAGTTACTTTCCTTACCATCTGATTTAATATTTTGACATTTCTCTAAACCCCCTGAAACCATAACATAGACACAATCGCCATAGCATGTCATATAAGCAAGTCCCGACGCTTCAGTAGTACATAAACACCCAACGGCGGAAGCTTTCAGTTGGGAACTGGCTCCTTTTCCGGTGTGGCGTTAACGTCCGGTGTGACGAAGGTCCTGGTACGGTTAGTTTATGCCGAACTAACCTGTAAAGCTTTGGGTCAGACCAGGCTCCTCCCATAATACGCCACCACAGAGGAAAAAAGAGAGTCGGGGGTGGAGTTTGACAGTGACAGTCCGGGTCAGTATACGGGTTAGAAGCTGTCGCTACGGGTCAAGAGGCACCAATGGAAGCATTGGCTTGATCCAGTCATGTCATAGGTTCAGTGCCCTCGTAACTACACGTGTTAGGTGATCCGATATGTATATATCCTGAAATGATCCTAGGGCGGTGTACACTGGGGTCCCCGTGCCACTTCTTTTGTTTTTTAAATTTTCTTTGTTTTTTTTTGTTTTTTGTTGTTGCTTTTTTTTTTCATTGTTTTTATTTCTTTTCCTTTATTTTCGAGATCTGTTTATAAGACTACACTTCTTGATAATTGTTATGTTTTAATTGGGCGTGATGGTCTAGACTAGGTGTGTCTAACAACAGGCATAATATGAATATGAAACGTGTGTGCGAAGTGGCAAACCCATTCCTGTAGGACACAGAGTAACCGAAACTCATTCATGCTGATTCATTTAGACTGGTGCAAGGTTCCTTTTTTTTCCCCCGTAAAATCAACGTGCAATGAGCCAGTGAAGGAAGGGACTAGCCATGAGGTATTTGACTCAGAGCTTTGCGACTCTCAGGGACCCAAGTAGCCTTGTGTCTTTCCTGGACCTGTTGGTTCTGTTTTATTCTTTATGTGTTGTCCTAATGCCTCGTATTATATTACATGAAATTTATTTCTGGTCGGTCTTAATCTACTGTATGTCCGCTCTTTTTGTTTTTCTAAATCTTTTTCGCTCTTATGTCACTGTCTGTTTTTGTCATTCGTATTCTTTCTCTGCTTAGGGAATCGAGAAAGTTCACTCACATTTTAGTTCATCTCTGCCTTAACTCGTTTACTTCAAGTTAGAAACAGGCAGGTCATTTACGCTTTATATGATAATGCATTGCTATCACCCAAGTTCTTATTTTTGTCGGCGATTCCCACTGGGGTCCCCGTGCTACTTCTTTTGGTGTTTTTTTTTTCCTTCTTTTCTTTTTTTTTTTCCTTTTTCTTCCAGATCTGTTTCAAAGTATAGGTTTCTTGTTAATTGTTCTGTTTTAATTGAGCGTCTAAAATTAGAGCAAACGGTGTGTATATAATATGAATAAGAAATGTCTGTGCTAAGTGGCAGATCCATTTCTGTAGGTTCTTGGCACCTATGAGAAGGGCAGATCACTCGTTTTATACAACTTAGTTAAGTCGCTTACATAAAAATCCCCCTTTTCTGGGGTCCTGCCAACCAGTTTCAGGATATAGAAATATGTAAAATGACCTGTGATCTAAATAAAGTATTAAATTTTAAAGTTTCAGGTACAGTTTAAAGCCCTTTAGATTTTGTTTTTAAAAAGTGTGTAGACTTATGTCTTAGTCAAAACCAGCCTCATGAAAATTTGAGGACAAAACCAGAATTCGGGGTGGCCTTTTTTAAATGACAGTTGTGATAATTTGGGATGTNAAAAAAAAAAAAACCACCGTTCTTTTTCTTCCCCTTAAAAGATCAGGCAAAAGAAGTGCTTTAACCTTCATGCTAGAAATTTCCCGAATAAACAGTGATATTTGTAGAATAACACAAAATGTTAATAGGACCAAAGGGAGAAAAAAACAATAGGTTACAGTAACCTGTAGAACACAGGGTAATCGAAACTGATTAGTACTGATTCAGACGGCACCGGTAAGACAGTCTCGGATAGGGCGTGTTCTATCTATTCTGACCGTCGGGCGCAAGGGAGGAAATTTCAGCTACATTTTCTCTGAATAGTTGTGTCCGTTTACCCGCCAACTGTTTATATTTAGCCATAGCGCAATAACTTTACTTCTTGGAACGAACGTCGAAAGCGACACTGTCACTTGTTTACAAGAAAGTCTTCAAGACGGATGATGAAAAACTTGTTCTAACGGTACAGCAAAGATGAGCTATTTTTGACAAACGAGAAAAATTCCGTCATAACATTGTTAAATAAGTGTTTGGCGATGTCTTTGCATGAGGTGGACCTCAAATCGTCTATACGGGTATTTTTTATGTCTTTTCCTTAACCACAACAACAACAACAACTTTCCTCTTCTGCTACACGCCATATTTGTAGTGATATCTGACCGTCGGTTTGCGGTGTTAGCATGGGCGGCGCGCCCGACACAAAACGTTGGGTCAGGTCTGACCGTCGGATTCCGGCGTCAGCATGGTTTTACCCTTAGAATGCTTTCATTCACTGAGCAAATAGATTGGATACATTTTCATGCAGTATTACAATGAATAAATATGTACTGTGGACATCTGTCATCGCTGGATTTACATTCAGTTTTTTTTAAGTTTTACGAGATTTCATTGGATTGAACATGACGCAGACGTTGTCCAGGTGGTACCATCGGGTAGGCATAGCTTTTGTCTGATATCAGGATCAACTTATTGTGTACTGTAGACAGTGAAAAATGTATATAAGGGGAGGAATTCAGAATGCGGCTCACACCTGATTGTCGTGTCTCAATGGACATCAGGGTTAGGGACTCTCCTTGAATGATGCTCCTGTGTCGATGGGCATTAGGATTAGAGTTTCGGATATAGTTGAGGTTATGGGTTAGGGTTCGCGGTAGGGACTCGGTTGTAGTAAGAGGCATGAATAGTCCATATCCGGCTAAGCGCTGGTCCGGAAACCCCCGGTGGCTATTTTTAGCACCCGGTACAAGCTTTGTTCTTAACACAATGCGGACAGTGGTGTTGGTCGTGATTTCGCCTTCAAAAATGTTTGTTTTTCTGCAGAATTTTTTGCGAAAAAGAGGTTGACAATAGTCAACCAGATAAGGAAGAATGAACTTGTAATATTATGTGAGCAAACTGATAGGTTAGGAGTGGAATTAGATCCTGATGGACTACTCGACAATAGATCACAGAGAAACTTCGTGTTGAAGTAACTTGAAGGAACATTGCTTACTCTTCCTACCCTGATGGAAGCCAGTCACAATTTCTCTGAGATGCCCACAATGTCAACATTTGACATGTTTCACGAACTTAGTAAGAGGCACAGCTCTTCTGTGCTAGGACTTTTTTCATCAAGCAAGTCTAGAAAAACCCTAGCAAGTTGGCATTGGTGTAACAATATCTACACACCGATATGGAGGCAGATACACCTCAGTCTTACGTTCTACTAGACACATGCTGAGTTGGATCTAGATTTGACATATTATATAAAAACAAAACTTTAGTGCCATGACCAAGGTGAGAAAAGAAACCCAATGACAGTAGGCACAATAATCTAGAATCTAGCGCATTGTATGATTATTATCTTGGAACAAACGAAGTAGTGCTCTGCGATCTTGTCAGCATTAAGCTGCGTGTATGGTCGGATGCAGAGTCGAATCAACTTCAAACATCTCTCTAGTCGAGTTTTAGGCTGAGGAAAGAGTCTAAACGTGACTTCCTCCATATGTGGTCGATCCTTGTACCGACTGTCACTGTTACAACAACACTAGGAACAACGTTTAATCGACATTTTGATATGACAGTAGAGCATCGTGTTCTGTGTAGCCTACAAAACACGGTACTAATACTATGCGTTCGCTTGCGCGGCGCTTGTACCGGGGTGTTAAAAATAGCCACCGGTGGTTTCCAGGTCAGAGCTAAGCCGGAACAAGTCTATTCCGTTAGGTGTGTGATTCTCATGCGGAATTCCTTCTATATAAAAGTTTAATATTCTGGGTTAAGTTTGGTCTGCTGCATTTCCAGTTTACATATTCGTGTTCTTCTGGCTATAGGAAAGGAACCCGTAATCATTCTTACTGTGCGGCTAGCAGTTGTGTTGCTATATTAGATATTGTTAGTATTAGCTCCGTCGAAATGCAATAGGGTAAAATGCTTAGGAAAGATTTCCCATCCTGATGAATAGCTCGTTCTTTGAGAATGGACTTTGAGATGGACTTCTCAGTGTAGCCTTGAAACGTTTTGTTTGTTTGTTTCGTTTTCTTTTCATTGTTTTCTTTTTTATTTCTTTCCCTTTATCTTTCAGATCTGTTTCAAATAATACATTTCTTGTTACTAGTTCTACTTTAATTGGGTGTGCAAAATCAGAGCTTGAAATGGACGAGACTACGCGTGTCTATAATATCTTAATATGAATAGGAAACGTCGGTGCGAAGTGGCAGACCCATTCCAATAGAACACATAGTAACCAAGACCCATTCGTACTGATTCAGTGAGACTTGCGCAAGGTTTTCCTATACAGTAAAATCAACGTGCAATGAAGGGAGGGACCAACCAAGAGGTATTTGACTCAGAGCTCAGCGACTCTCAGGAACCCAAGTAGCCTTGCGTCTTTCTGGACCTGTGGGTTCCGTTCCGTATAATTTTGTTCTTCATGGCGGGGTCGAGCGGCATGTGTTGTCCTAATGCCTCGTACCATATTACATGTAATTCATTTCTTGTCTGTCCTTATCTGCTGTATGTCCGCCTCTTTTTCCAAATCTTTTTGTTGTCTTCTTCACCCCACCCGACCCCATCCCATTTTACAGTAGCTCCACCATTCTTCTGTCTTTATTTCAGAATCCTTGGCGCCTTTTAGCTCACATTTACAACCTTATCCCACTTCCCCGCTCCGCTACTGTCCCGTTTTATGTCACTGTGTTTCATTGCTCCTTTTCACCTCATGTTATCCCACTCGCATGCCCTCAGTCGCTTCATCCGCTGGTCTTCGCTCTTATGTCACTCACTGTTCTTGTCCTTCGTATTCTTTCTCAGTTTAGGAAGTGGAGAAAGTTATTGTGTGATTAGACCGGCTGGAATGTTATATTTGAAGTCCCATCATCGGGCTCCGCGTGGATATGAGATGTTTGAAGCTCATTATAGTAATTGTTTAAATCTGATCTCTCCCTTCCCTCATGATCTTGACTGTGATTGTTAACATTGCTGTTCATGTCCACCGTAAGTCATCAACAAAATCACAAATCTTTTTGCCATAATTCTATGTATTATAGACTGTGGACACCAAAGTACTAATTTTCGTTGGCCATTCCTACTGATCAGTAATGAAAATCAGTCATTCAGTCTGCCTGCCTGCCTGCCTGCCTGCCTGCCTGCCTGCCTCTCTCTCTCTCTCTCTCTTTCAGCCCTCACATGTTCTCGGACACCCTGTCTATCTCACTGCTCTGATGATATAACGAGACAGTTTTATTATGGTGGTAAAGATGCAACATTTTTGGCGTGAATAATTTTATTTGGAATTTGGGCCTGATCGGCTCCTGGAAGATTGTCCAAAGTTGAGGAAGTAGTTTTATTGCGAAAGCAGATTATCGCTCCCGCTGTTGTCATATTAGGAGAGAGTGCAACAACTTAAAATACCAGTACGACACAAGGAACTACTGTGCTCGTCTTAACCGTACTCGAAAGAGTCTTAATCAAACTCCTGAAGACATTGATATAGAAATATTTTAGGTCTTTTTCGAAAATCTGAAGTCTTCCAGTGAAGCGCCACTTACAAATAATGACTTGACAAACTAATTTCAGAAGCTGAAATAGAGTAGTGTATTGATAAATTGAAAGGGGGGGGGGCTTTATACTGTCTCAAACGAATACATTAAAAGCCCCAAACAATCATGTTACCACTTTATCATAAACTTTTCAATATGGCCTTCACCTGAGACATTTGACCCGAGTCATGGACAAGTGGAATTATGTAGCCTATTTATTAGAAAAAAGGCGCTAAAGAAAATCCAGAAAACCAAAGGCCTAATACCCTTCTGAGCTGTCTTGGAAAATTATTCACTGCTGTTCTGAATACTCGACTCTGTTCATACCTCGAAAACCACAAATTAATTTTTAAAATGATAGCCCTGAAATCATTACAAAGACACAATTGCCATAGCATGTCAGGGGCAAAAGTTTTGAGCCTCATCCAGAAATGGATTAGCTAGGCAGGCAAAAGATTATTCTTGTAACTCTTCCTCATATCCTAAGTATTATTATTCATATTCACGACGCTAAATCTTCTTCCTGTTTTTTTCTGCAAATTTTTGAAGTGAAGTAGGGTCAGACTTTTAAAGAAAATGGCGAAAAGTGAATGCCGCTCTGTCATCAAGTACCTTCATTTGTAAGGCATGTCACAATCAGAAATGATATGGTGATTACTTTAGCAGACAGTGCTCCTTTATATCCAATGGTCAAACGCCGGGTAAGCGAATTCAAGCGTGGCAGGAGGAGTGTTGAAGATGAGTCAAAGTCAAGGAGACCACCAACAGCCACTCATGAAGAAAACCTTGAACTTGTTCTGGACATGATCATGCAAGATCGTCGGTTATCATGTCGACAGATAGCACACATATTGGACATCTCAGTTGAGTCGGCAGACAACATTCTGACGAACGAGCTTGGCTTCTCCAAGGTTTCATCTCGATGGGTGCCTCGTCTTCTGACCCCTGAACAGAAGCGCACCAGATGCGACATGTCAAAGAACAATCTGGAACTGTTTGAAGCTGATGTTAACAATTTTCTTGCTCATTTCATTACTATGGATAAATGCTGGGATAACCACTACCAGCCTGAAATGCAAGAACAGTTAGGGCAATGGAAACATATTCCATCTCCTACCCCAAAGAAGACCAAGGTCAGAAAATCAGCTGGTAAGGTCATGGCATCCGTTTTTTGGGATTCCCAGAATTTGGTGCTTCTAGATTTCCCTGAAAAGGGTCACACAGTCACAGGAGCTTATTACTCGGATCTTCTAAAGCGTCTACGAGAAAATGGCAGAGACAAAAGAAAGGAAATGCTCACCAGATGAGTCCTTTTCCATCAAGACAATGCTCCAGCCCATAACTAAGTGGTTGCCATGGCAACAATTCGTGACTGTGGGTTCGAAGTTATCCCTCACCCATCAAATTCCCCAGTCCTTGCACCCTCTGACTTTCATCTGTTCCCTGTGATGAAAAAAGCTTTCGCTGGTTAGCATTTTGCCACCGACGACGATGTCATGGAGGTTGTGGAGGGGTTCCTGGGGTCCCAACCTGAAGAGTTCTTTTCAAGAAGGATAATGGCACTTCAGCACCGCTGGAGCAAGTGTGTTGCTCATCACGGAGATTATGTTGTAAAATACAAGTATTAAAAATTATCTGTCTTCCTTAGTTTCTTGGAGACTTTAAACTTGTCATACACCCCTCGTATAAGCAAGTCCCTACGCTTCAGTAGTACGTAAACACCCAACGGCGGAAACTTTCTTGTTGGGAACTGGCTCCTATTCTGGTGTGGCTTTAACGTCTGGTGTGACGAAGGTCCTGGTATGGTTAGTTTATGCCGAACTAACCTGTAAAGCTTTGGATCAGACCAGGTTCCTCATAATACGCCACCACAAAGGAACTGAGGGTCGGGGGTGGAGTTTGACAGTGACAGTTCTGGTCAGTATAAGGTTTTTTTTTCTTCCAGATCTGTCTCAAAGTAAACATATTTTGTTAATTGTTCTGTTTTAATTGGGCGTGCAAAACTAGAGCATTAGGTGTGTCTTTAATATGAATATGACACGTCTGTGTGAAGTGGCAGATCCATTCCTGTAGGTTCTTAGTACCTATTAGAGGGGCAATTCACTCATTTTGTACAATCCAATTAAGCCGGTAACATAAAAAAAAACCCTTTATTGGGATCCTGCCAACCAGTGTCAGGGTGTAGAAATATGTAAAATAACCTGTGATCTAAATAAAGCATTAAATTTTAAAGTTTCGGGTACAATTTGCGCCCTCTAGATTAAACAAAAAATAAAGTGTGTAGACCCATGTTTTAGTACGCGGTCAAAACCAGTCTTATGAAAAATTGAGGACCAAATCAAAATTAAAGGTGACATTTTTTTTATGATATTTGTGAAAATTTGGGGTGTTGACCCCCTTAAAAGATCAAGCAAAAGAGGTACTTTAACCTCCATGGGAGAAATTTCCCGAATAAACAGGGGTATTTGTAGAATAACACAAAATGTGAATAGGGCCGAAAGAAGAAAAAACAATAGGTTACAATAACCTGTAGAACACAGAGTAACCGAAACTGATTCGTACTGATTCAGTGAGACTAGCGCAAGAATGTTCTCCTATACAGTGAATTTAACGTAAAGTGAAGGGAGGGACCAGCCATGAGGTATTTGACTCAGAGCTCAGCAACTCTCTGGACAAAGACCCCAATAGACTTCCGTCTTTCCTGGATCTGTGGGTTCCGCTCCATATCATTTTTTTTTTTATCATGAGGGGTCGCGCGGCATGTTTTGTCCTAATGTCTCGTACCATATAACATGTAATTCATTTCTGGTCTGTCCTAATATATTGTATGTTCGCTTTTTAAATTTTTTTTCAAATCTTTTTCTTGTGTCTTCCTCACCCCCCCATTCCACCCATTTTTTACACTAGCTCCATCACTCTTGTCTTTATTTTACTTTTCAGTTTCCTTGCCGCTTTCCAGCTCATATTTACACCCATGGCCCACATCCCACCTCCGCTACTGTCCCCTTTTATGTGACTTTTATGTTTCATCGCCCCTTTTCACCTCATGTTATTCCACCGCAAGGCTACGGTCGCTCCATCCGCCGATCTTCGCTCTTATGTCACTCACTGTTCTTGTTCTTCGTATTCTCCTTGAGTTTAGAGAGTGGAAAAAGTTATTGTGTGATTTGACCGGCTGGAATGTTATATTTGAAGTCGCATCATCGGGCTCCGCGTGGATATGAGATGTTTAAAGCTCATTATAGTAATTGTTTAAACCTGATCTTTCCCTTTCCTCATCATTTTGACTGTGATCGTTAACATTGCTGTTTATGTCCACTGTAAGTCATCAATAAAGACACAACCGTTTTGCTATATTTAATCATTATAGACTGCTATCACCAAAGTCCTAGTTTTCGTTGGCCAATCCCATCCATCAGTAATGTAAATCAGTTAGTCAGTCTGCCTGCCTGCCTGCCTGCCTGCCTGCCTGCCTGCCTGCCTGCCTGCCTGCCTGCCTGCCTGCCTGCCTCTCTTCTTGCCTGTCTGCCCCTCTCTCTCTCTCTCTCTCTCTCTTTCTCTCTCTCTCTCTCTCTTTCAACCCCCACATGATCTCGGTCACCCTGTCTATCTCACTGCTGTGATGATATAATGAGACAGTTTTATTATGGTGGTAAAGACCCAACATTTTTCAAGTGAATAATTTTATTTGGAATTAATTTGGGCCTGGTCGGCCCTTGGAAGATGGCCCAAAGTTTGCTTGATTATCTGAGTTCTAGGATTGAAAATCCCATATCAGTAGATTGTGTTAGTAACAGTGTGAGACGTTACATTAGTTTGTTTCTGATAGTGTTTGCAGATGACACAGTCTTGTTGGCAAAATCTAAAAATCAGCTGCAAACTTTACTACAAGATTACGAGAATTATTGCAAACTTTGGAAGTGAAATATCAATGTTTACAAAACAAAAATCATGATCTTAGGAAAAGCTTACAGGAAACCCAAAATTACAATATTCAGGAAGTGGAGGTTGTAATAAATTCAGATATCTGGGCGTGACGTTCAGTAAGAATGGGAGTTTTTATTAAGAAGAAAGAGAAACGTTTCATACATTGTTTATAAAAATATGCATGATAGAAAAATGAGTGGATTTGGAAATATTGATTGATATTTGATTGAGCAGAGTTTGCGTGATACAGGATTTTACCATATCTGGACTACTCAATAAGTCATACATTTTTCGAATACGCTGATTCTGACAAGAATTAAAGGTCCGGCTATAGAAAAGTGCTATGAAAACCAGGGCGAAAGTATTAAACATAGTAACTATATATGGTTGAAGAATGAATGGTGTTGTGAAAGCTATTTTGAAATATTATGTAGCCATAGTGCTTAGTGAAATTTAGCACAAGCAATCATAGATTACCAGTAGAAACCGGGCGATTTAATAATATAGAGTATAAGGACCGATTATGTCCATTATGTTCAAAAAGTGTAGGAGATGAATACCAATATTGATTTGAATGTACTCATTTTGCAGAAGAAGAAATTAGATGTTTATTAAATTAGTTCAGACATAACCCAGATATGATGAAATGTAGAGAAATATTAGGAACTACAGGCTCAAAAAGGTTAAAAAAAAATTTGTGCATTTATTAGGCTAATAATGTATTGTGTACAATCATAGCCGTATTGTGTGTATGTGTGTGTGTGTGTGGGNGGGGGGGGGGGGGGGGGAGTGGGAGAAGAGGGATGGGTGTACATACATTAATCCTTTTTGTTTGCCTGTATTAATCCTTTTCTGTCGGTTGGTCGGTCGGTCGCCCTGCCGGCCTACCTGCCTGTCTGCCTGCCTGCATGTCTGTATGTGTCTACTTGCTTGTCTGTCTGTTTCTTTGTTTGCTTGTTCTTGTTTGTTAGTGTATTTTTCTATGCTGTTCTTTTCCCTCCATTCCTCTATCCGCCCTTTACATGTAGACTCAATATCATACCTAGGTATCACTCTGAACTTATGAACTTATACCCGCCTTACCCTGACCCTGTGTGTGTGTTTGTGTGTGTGTGTGTGTGTGTATGTGTGTGTGTGTGTGTGTGTGTGTGTGTGTGTGT
>JAWQUT010000545.1:398320-421201 GCA_033807755.1 Ellobium chinense | reverse complement strand
GGGAAGATCCAAAACACAGAATCAGGGACAGTTAGTGAAATAATTGAGAATTTGAGAAACTGTTCTAGGGAGAGAAAATAAAATGTGAATGTTATGCCAGCCCTGTAGCCCACCTGTCCCACCGCCCATGTAAAGCTAGAAGGAGATTATCGTAGGGGGTAAGTCAGTACACGTTCAGTCCGCCAGCGAGAGATGTAAAGGCGAGTAGACCGATATTATTTATTAATGTATAATTTCATGGACATTTCAAGAGGATTGAAAGATTATTCAGATTTTTAATGGAACGGGAACTGACTTGGCTTTTGATCAGACATGCTCTCTCTCTCTCTCTCTCTCTCTCTCTCTCTCTCTCTTTCTTTCTCTCTCTCTTTCTCTCTCTCTCTCCCCCTCTATCTCGCTGTCTTGGCTTTTCTTGGTCTCTCTTTTCGTCAGAACCAGTCACATTCTCTCTCTACCTTACTCTCTGTCTCTCATTCTCTCTCTCTCTCTCTCTCTCTCTCCCTCTCTCCCTAATCGTCGCCGACGAAAAGAAGATGGGACATTGCAATATTATCCATTTTCAAAAATTATTTAGTCAGTCAACCTCCATATCATTGGAAACTCTGTGTGTGTGTGTGTGTGTGTGTGTGTGTGTGTGTGTGTGTGTGTGTGTGGTGTGTGTGTGTGTGTGTGTGTGTGTGTGTGTGTGTGTGTGTGTGTCTCTCTCTCTCTCTCACTCACTAGTCACTAGTCTCCATTCTCTAACATGCCGTAAATAAGTTCGCTGTGACACGGAGAAGGAGAGAGAGAGAGAGAGAGAGAGAGAGAGAGAGAGAGAGAGAGAGAGAGAGAGAGAGATCAAAAGACGATGTTGCACCAAATGACCGTGGCACAAGCCATCGCCCCAGTTCTTATCAAAAGCTAAACACAGGCAATATAAACTTGTAGAATCGAAACTTACGCTTCTGTATACAACTCTTACATATTCCCATTTGTATCGCTCGCACAAAGCAGTATCGATTCCTTAGAGTTCACTCAAAACCTGGTGCACAGCAACAAAAAATGGAACTCAGATTGCAAAGTTTGAGCCGTCGTCAGCACGTGCGGGCTCGCCACGCTCAGGGAAACTTTAAATTAAGGCTACACAGAAACCGGAGATTGTACACATAGCATCATCTGTCATGCGACAAAGCCATACCTCCCTGGAGCCGGTGATATTTCAGAGGCGTATTCACGGAGGTCAGAGTCGAAGATGCCTAGCAAATACCAGTCAGAAATGGCCTAAGAGTGCGCCAAGAAACAATTCTGTTTCCAAATCAGATTTCTTTTTTTCATGGGGATGGAGGAGTGGGGAGGGCTTTCATTTAACAGAATTCACAAATTTCTTCAAAAAGTCATAACTAACATTTGCACTTTTAAAAAAGTCTTGAATTGGAAACATTCTAAAATCTTGCCGAAGCGGAAGCGTGTGTCTATTTATGTCAGTTTTGTAGTAAATATATTTCATCTCTGACCACGAATTCCGGAGGGTGGAGGCATCCGATACAGATTTAATGCAACATGTCTCTTTCAAAGTACACCTTCCTCACTCCTGAGAGTGCATGGATCCGTCTCGGTTAGTTTTACAACATCCAGAGAAAGAGAAAGAAAAGCAGAAATTACTTTTGGTATTAAACAATCAAACCAACAAAGTTTCCTCATGTGCTATAAATCTAGAATATTACTACTAGTATACTTTTGATAGGCTGATTCCCTCCTCCCCCCTCCCCTTTAAAGAGTGCCTAGATACGCCAGCGTCAGGTTTCCATCGTTGAGAAATTGAGAAAAGGGGGAGCAGATGTTAAGACAAGGCTACACAAGAAAAAGAAACTTAGCTACATATTTAGCTACTCGGTGTAACAACATCTGGCTTGTTACCACCCTTCAAAAAATGAAAAAGGCATGTTGCGTTTGCTATGTCATTACACTTCGACAGTTTTCGCCAACAACAGCGGCACAGTGTAACGGCGTTAATGGGAGTACGAAGAGACAAAAGAAACAATCCTCATTTATATAGAGAAAAAACATATTTTGGATTCAGGTATGATGTGTTAAGGCTTCAACTAAATTACCTTATTTTCTAGAGCTAGGCCGGCCACAGATCTTAAAATTTAAAACTCATGTGAGCGATTATAGAGAGCGCTATACAGGAGTAGATTTAGGGTCCGTGGGGCTCTCTTTCATACCATAACATGACCATGCGTGCGACAAACTCTGTCACACCAGCAGATTATGCAATAGAAATGAACATTCATCTGGCTCTTTTCCACACTGCTTCTCTTTTCTCGTCCTCTGACGAGGGTCCCCTTGGCCCCTGTCACAAAAATCCGCCGCTGTCTCCATAACGTTCATTCCTTCCACTCCCACACATTTCTCGCCACCTCCCACTTCGAATTCATAAATCACTTTCTCTCTCTCTCTCTCTCTCTCTCTCTCTCTCATTTCTTTCTTTCTCTCTCTCTCTCTCTCTCTCTCTTTCTTCCTCCCTCCCTCTCTCTCTCTTTGTATCTCTCTCCTCTCTCTCCCTCTCCAACTCAAATAAACAAATAAGTTTTTTCTTCTCCTCCCTTCTCTCTTCTCTTCTCTTCTCTTCTCTTCTCTTCTCTTCTCTCCCTTAACGCCCCTCCATCCGCCTCAAATTAGTTGTCCAAATGCATTTTCTCCTTTTTTTCCCCTATTCTCCTGGCTACTCCTCAGAGTCTTCCACATATATTTTTATCATAGTATAACATAGTATAAGTCTNCTCTCTCTCTCTCTCTCTCTCTCTCTCTCTCTCTCATTTCTTTCTTTCTCTCTCTCTCTCTCTTTCTTCCTCCCTCCCTCTCTCACTCTTTGTATCTCTCTCCTCTCTCTCCCTCTCCAACTCAAATAAACAAATAAGTTTTTTCTTCTCCTCCCTCTTCTCTTCTCTTCTCTTCTCTTCTCTTCTCTTCTCTTCTCTTCTCTTCTCTTCTCTCCCTTAACGCCCCTCCATCCGCCTCAAATTAGTTGTCCAAATGCATTTTCTCCTTTTTTTCCCCTATTCTCCTGGCTACTCCTCAGAGTCTTCCACATATATTTTTATCATAGTATAACATAGTATAAGTCTTGCACTGAAAACCCATGTATTTACCTATCATATAGTACAGGTCTCCGAAACCCCAAATTTCCAATGCACCGCGCTGAACTTCACACAAAGAATATGTCCAGCTGTTTCATGTGTCATATTTCACTTAATTCCCTCTTTCTGTGTTCTGCCCTTTGATATGTGATTCTTTAGACCTGGGCCCGGCGGGCCGTGTATGGCCATGCTCCTGCCAATGCGCTCTTAAGGCTAAATAGTCCTGGTCGGGGTGATTCCAGTATTAGCATGGGGTCTGAAAAGAACGTTTTGGCGATGGCATAGTCAAGTATTTTGTACTGAGAATAGTCTAAGCCATTCATTCTCACTCAGAATAGTGTTCATATACACTCAACTAAATACAGTTTTCTTTTAGGGTGGACGAGATCTATCTCACAGTTTTTGCTTCTGAAGTCAGTTTGACAAAGGAACTAAAGAGCGTCATTTATTTTTCTTTCAAAGCTCAGTTTAAGCCCACCGCGATAGTTTTGCGGAAATTATGGGGTAGATGTCTACTTCTGTATCATTCATTGTCACTCAGTTAAGTCGCCACTGTTGAAGGAGTATCCCACCGCAGTGTCGACAACAAGAGTAGTCGGAAAGTTAGAGCTGCCACTAAAGTGTTATTCTAATCCATGTGGATTGCACGAAACTCAAGCTTTAGAGGAAGCTTCCTTATAATAAATACAAATTACTCTCGATTTCCGCAACAGACAAAAATTTGATACCAACTAGCGCTATTAACTCACTATTAACCTTCAGAACTTGATATTTCAGTTCCTAATGTAGCGACATAAACCTGATTTTGCCTGGCTGCACATTAAAAATTCTTGGTTTTAGAACGGTCCGAGCGGTGGTGAGGCTGAGAGAGGATGTACTTTTTATAAGGGGCGTGTCTACTAACTGATGTCTGAGAAGTAGGTCACTAATAAATGGTCACGCACATAACGGCTGGAACCGCCCGCTGTCTTAAGCCCTTAAACACACATACGATGGGTCAAAATTTCACGCGCTCATTCCCGAAAGAAAAGCGACCATAATAATGTCAAATTTGCCATCGGCTCATGCCATTTCTTTTCATAACGGGGGAAAATGTTTGAAATAATTATGTCAGTTGACATAAAGGTGTATGAGGAGCGTGTCTTTCACAGCCTGTGGTGAGAGATGGGTGAAAGGGCCAAATTTGTCTTTGGTTTAGAGGATATTATTTTGGCAACACTGTTAGCCGTGTCGTTCGAGAGTAGTTAAGAGTTAACAAGTGCACAAGGAAAGCAAGTGTTGGCGTGTCGTCTTCCCCTCTACTTACTCTCTCTCTCTCTCTCTCTCTCTCTCGTTCTTTCTCTGTCTCTCTCCTTCTCCCTCTCCCATACCCTCTCTCTCCTTCTTCCTCTGTCCCTCTCTCCTTTTCCTCTCGTTCTCTCTCTGTCTTTGATTCTGCTTCCCCTTGGCTGCCTTTCTCTTAAAATATTTTGAAAAAGGACTACATTTAATTAAATTTTTTTTATCTCACAAGCTTGAAGATCAAGCCCAACCACATCTCTGAAAATTGCGGATTACAATTTTTCTTTGAAATCTTAAATAGTTTCTACCAATGTTTCAAAACCAATTTGAAATGGGATGTGAGATACTTTATTTTCAGGCGCATGTGAGAAGATTGGATGTCTTGGATGTGGATGTCCCCCAACCTTTCCTCGGGTGGGGGGTGNGGGGGGGGGGGGAACGGAGCAAGAGGTTTGAAGGCAATGTGTTGTATATATACAATAGGAACCCACAGATTTGAACTTCAGACTTCACTACATAGATATACAGTTATACAATATCTGGGACTGGAACTATGCTCCCCGTAACCTGAGACTTCTACCTTTTGTGTGCATATAGATCTGTGTTCATGATTATTTATATATATAAAGTTGTGTGTGTGTGTTTGGGGAGTGGAGGGGGGTGTGATTGTATGCCATATCTATACATAATCACGTTTATATTATGAATGTAATTCCCTGTTTAATGTTTTAGCTGTGCTGCAGTATTCCCAGCAAATTTCTATAAGGGTTAATAAAGTTTATCTCATCGTATCGTATCGTATCGTATCTTATCGTATCGTATCGTATCTTATCTTATCTTATCTTATCTTATCTTATCTTATCTTATCGCTACGTGAAATGTTCGCTTAAAAGTAAAATGTTAGGAACCCGAGTATTAGGACGAGAATGAATATAAATATGAGCCTCATGACCGTAATGTTCTACTGTATTGCTGCACCGTGTGTCTCTATTTCATCAGTTTCAAAACTTTCTGCATGATTAAGAAAACATTTGAAATTATTGTAGATCTGAGAACTAGGGATGAGGGGGATATAGTCGTCAGACTGGTGACTTCAAAGTTGAGAGTGGCTCCCTTAAAAAAGGTTACACTTCCCAGATTGGAGTTGCTTGCAGCAGTGCTGGGCTCCAGGCTGTTTAAATCTGTGAGAAATTCTCTTGAGCTATCGGAGGGCAAAACCAGTGTGATTAAAAGGGCTGCGGATTTTGCCAAACTTAGGATCGTTAGATTCTTCTGCAACACAGTAGACGGTTAAAATGAAAACGGTTAACTTGAAAGCTCTGCTGAAAGGAAACAAGAAACCCCGTTTATATCCCTCTTTTTAGGCTTCTCTGTATAAACCGAATATCAGATTTTGATCCTGCGCCTTCCGTTTTAACTGTTGTCTACAGTGCTTCACTGCGTTTCTCTGCTTCTTCATTTTCCAAAATTTTTGCACATTAAAACAAGAAGAGATTATACAGATTTTGTTTTCTTGTCTATTTTACGTCTTCTTCTTAAAAATTTGTGAAAGGCCAGTGCAATGTGATGAAAAGGGAAACCAGATCACGAGATGGAGGACAATTGGCGAGCGATCAGCTCATGGCTCTAAGCAAAAATACAAATTTGTTTTGTAGATGAGATCGTATGTAAAGTCTAGGCTTTATCAATAAAACATCAAGCTCTCGGGATAAAACTGATGTGGCTTATCTAACAAAGAGAGGAATAGGGGCATAATGTTGAATAGGCCACACCTGGATCTAATCTAACTGAAGTACAAATTTGTTCGTAAAGAGAAGTTTCAGTTATCAGCAAAACGTCAAGTCTTTTGAGGAAAATTGATGTAGATTAGGAAATAAAAACTGAGGACAAGAAGACATTATGGCGGCGTCTGTGTCAATAGTATATGTAGGTTACCTCATGGCGTCTAATCCTTTTATGAAAGGACATGAAAAGAACATTAGTTTCTTTAATGTGTTCCCATGTGTCAAATGGTGTCACCGTCAGATAAAAAAAAAAAGAATAGAATAAAGAAGAGAGAAAGAAAGAAAGAAAGAAAGAAAGAAAGAAAGAAAGAAAGAGAGAGAGAAAGAAAGACAGAAAGAAAGAAAGAAAGAAAGAAAGAAAGAAAGAAAGAAAGAAAGAAAGAAAGAGAATAGGAGGCGAACATAAAGAAACAAAAAGGAGGACAATAATCAGAAAGATAGAGGGAAGGAGAGAGAGTGTAAGACTGAAGAGGGGAAAAGCAACGTTTAAAATAATAAAAGAGGACAGATGAATAGGAAGAAAGAAAGAAAGAAAGAAAGAAAGAAAGAAAGAAAGAAAGAAAGAAAGAAAGATAGAAAGAACGAAAGAAAGAAAGGAAGAAAGAAAGAAAATATGAGGAGAACATAAAGAACGAAGACAAAAAGGAAACGTAGAGGGAACGAAAGACAGTGAAGGAGTGAAGATGAGAAAAGCAACATTTTAAAAAATTAAAGAGAACAGATGAATAGGAAGGAAGAAAGAAAGAACGAATGAATGAAAATATGAGGAGAACATAAAGAACCAAAGAGAAGGATAAGAAAGAAAGGTAGAGGGAAAGAAAGACAGTGAAAGACTCAAGAGGAGAACAGCAACATTTAAAAGAAGAAAAGAGAACAGATGAACAGAAAGAAAGAAAGAAAGAAAGAAAGAAAGAAAGAAGTCTTCTTCCATCAGTCTGCTCCAATTAAATCCGGACCATACACGAAATTTCAGTTTCAATTCTTCTTAAGTTTCACTCTGTCATGTCTCATCAGCTGGCGAATTGGGAGCCGTACGTGATTGTCAATAATATTATACACCGAAACCCACCAGCTTCCAAATTGGTCCTGCTCTTTTGAATATCCTTACCCCGGGGCGATAATTAAGAGAACTGAAGGGTAGAGACACACACACACACACACACACACAAATGATAGGGGTGGAGGACAAAGAGAAGAAGAAGCAGAAGCATATTGTAAGGGGAAAAGCAACTAGGCAAAATGCCGAGAGCTAGGGCAAAAGCAGTATTGCCAGATTGACTGCTAAATAGCTAAAAGCTAGTATGGCTACTTTTCAAGTTTCTTGGCCCTTTTTTAAAAGCCATGGCTACATGGCCTTAAGAGTTGACNAAAATGGACAAGGGCATCCGGGTAAATCTGAATCAGCACACCATAGACTATCGATTCACGTCGTCAGATTGCTTCTAACAGAGTGATGCCGTCCTTTTGTTATAAACCGATCTTGGCTGGTAGACTAAAATAGCTAAAAGCTAGTATGGCTACTTCATGGCCCTTTTTTAAGAGTCGTGGCTACGACATGGCCTTAAGAGTTGACGTTTTAAAAAAAATCTAATTCCTATACATTTTATAAAGTCTCGTAAAAGATTAAAAACGTTGTTCCGCCAAACGTACGCATATAAAGCAAATCCAAAATTACGGAAACTTTCGACAGTATGCTTTTTGGATTTCCTGACTCGTGTTCCCCTCAGACATTTTGTTTTTATGTCATTTCTTAGTGTATGCGGCGGTCTGCGTGACTTAGTAGCGATTGGTTCTTGTTTCTAGGTCAGCCATTGTTTTCTCAGTTTGATTCGTGTTTTTCTATGTCCAGTTCCTCGCTTATGCTGGTAACTATAGAAAATATTTTAACCCCCGTTGTGCTACGCTTCCATCAACAGAAACGCACCCGTCGGCGTCCACTGGGTATGAACGGTTATCGCCTCACTGTGTAATTTTGTAGACTGGCCATTTTGTTATCTTGGCACATTGGTGTATTCGTCTCTCGCGTCAGTCGTACATGCTGATTGAGCGGATCAGTTCGATCTACGTGCTTCAAGGGTTAATAAGTTAAAAGATCTGCATTCGGGAAGTAGGGCAAGACAGTTTGATATCTATATTAATAAAACGCTTCAGCCAAATTTGTGTCAAAGATTTCTTGAGAACTACATAACGTAAAAACATGCGGTTTTCACCTAAATTCGCAGAAAAATACACAAAAAGTAACTATACACATCAGTCCTCTTTATTTTTTTTACCCTTTAAAAAAAAAAGAATCTGTATAGCAACGAAATACAATCTCCGATAGATCTTTTCTATTCGCCAATCGTCCAATTTTTTCACGGAGTCTAATGCATTCGTCTATGATGCCTTTCGATGCGCTAGGTATTCTTTCGCCACTGGTGCGTTGCCTGCCTGCCCAATTGTAAAATGGGGTGTTTGTCTTGTATAAAATAACTTGATTGCGCACCCAGCTTTAAAGAGTGAGTAAGCTGAAGGAGGGAAAGAGATATAGTGCAAAAGGTTTCAGACTAAGATAAACAGCCCTTAAAGACGCCTACATCCACTCTTGAGAAGTTAATTTTATCTCTCCTGTCGTCACTACAACCAAACACCAGGCTGCTGGATTGATTTCGTCTCAAGTGTTTGATCTGCCTCTTCACGAATCAAAACTGAAGTTCCTTTTTCCGTAATCTGCTGATTTAGGCGATAGTGACGGGCAAGATCGTCTTTGAGAATCGATACTTTCGATTCTAAGGAATTTCGATAGCGTTATAGTTTGAAACCCTTGTGCCGGAATATTGATGCCATTTTGATCCCATTATTATGTGTTGATGATTTCACTGCTAGCGCTAGAACAGGTTGGGAAATAACTGATACTAAACAAAGGACAGGTGAATAAGAATAATATCATTATTTCAATTAAGAAAATCCGTCAAGCATTCGTTCAATTTTTTACGTGCTCAATACGCACATTAACGGGATATCGGGTGGCCAAAAAAAAACCCGAAAAAAAACTCACCTAATTTCAAAGATTAATAACCTGTATAGTTCAGATTTTATCCCGCTGAAATTTACCACACATAAGCAGTTTGATATTATCCGCTAGTGCTGTAAATTTCAAATCTCTCGGTACTATCGCTACGTCACAGCTGAAAATTTAAATGCAAAGATCTAATAATAACGTGTACGGTATGCATCCAACACATGGGTCCCGGCGGGTACATTTTTTTTCATAGTTTTGGGGGTTTTGTCGTGAAAAAATGATAGCACCTAGATAGCACCTAGATCAAGTAAACCTGTATCAGGCTTAAGTATCATGCTTAATATTCTGTCCTTAAATATGCTCAAACTTGTATTTCACTCTTTTTTTAATCTGCTGAAATTATTGGGCTTTCAAATGTGTAAATTCTTTCTTGGTCATCTAGTATAGTAGACTGCTCAATCCAAATATACTCTAACTTGTAAACGGTATCAAACCAAACGATGAAATTCATTCCAGTCTTTGGAACGAAAAGGTATCAAAAGTGTGAAATGAATCCTAAGCCGATTTGGAGTGAGTATCGGAATCGAAATATACTCGATGTTTTCGATAACAGGCGCATGATGACCGAGTATGGCAATATCTGCAAGACTTAAACAATTCAGGTATGACTCGCTATTACAACACGATTATCGTTTGGATGAGGAGACAATGGAAAAAAAAACTGAGAAGGCAAAGACACAAACCAGATACACTAGTTAGGATCACTGTTTTGAAAAGAACAAATTACAGTTGACTTCATATGATTGCGGTTCGTATACTGGCAAATTCTACCTATACTTTCGCTTTTCTGTATAAAAGTCACCGGATTATCGCAGTTCTTTTTAATGACAATGTTTCCGTGCTCCCGAGAAAATGCGATAAAGCGGAGCTGATTGTAGTCTATTTAGTCTATGTATTCTGGCGCCGATAAAAACCACAAAGAAAGGATGCGAAGATTTTGTCTGCTCCCTTACAAATCAGAGTTTAGTTTTATCCTTCCACTATGCTGACAACAGGGTGTGGGCCTATGTAGTTAACGTCTGTTATTATTCGTTGAAAAGATCTTCGAACTCACAAAATGAAAACTGACCGCAATATATTCTCTTTGATGCTGTTTTTTTATCACACATCTGTTCAGTTCAAATGATTAGTCTTTCTTTCGGCTAAGCGTTCGTGAGATAATAATTTGTAAAAATGCATTCGCCTGCACTTAATGGAAAGTCATAGGGCGAATAAAAAAAATTGCGATTAAAACGAGTTGTGATTATCAGATGACTTTAGATCTAATAAGATTAATAAAAAAATTGACAGTATTTAAATGGGGCATTTAAGCGGATGTTACGAATAAACGGGCTACATTAATTGAAGCAAACTGTGTTCACCCTGCGCTCTCTTTGTTTAAAGTTTAAAATTTCTTGTTTCAGAAATTAGGCACATTGCCAGTGTAAAACCAAGCCTCTGAATTTTTTTACTTCTGTTTTGAAATAAACTTCGGTGTAATTCAGTGTTCTCTTCCTCAGATGTTGGCGAGCCTGAGAAATCATGTGAGAAAAAGCACAGAAATAACAAGAGCCTACTCTTAAGATCTATATTTACAGCAGACAAAATAAAATCAGACAATGGTGAGAGAAAATGTTTGGAAGTGGCCCAAAGACAGACCAATGTTTAATTACCACACAAACAAGACGTGTAGGCCTAATCATCAGACAAACACATTTTGTCATGTTTAACCACCTCTGGATACAAAAGAAGTAACCCACTTATCTCCGGTCGGGTGTTGTTCCAGACTTGTTGAGTAAGCGTGTCTGCGATTCACAGCCCCCGTTAGCCCTAACAACTCGCAGCAGATCATTACGTAACACGTCAAAGGATTTGAGTGGACGACTCACGCACATACTTTTAGTGTTTGCCCCTGTCTGTGCTGGGAACAGAGTCGCTTACCCCAAGTATGCTCGACTTCGCTTAATCGCAATTTGTTTTCGAGTTACCTCGCAGAACACTTTATCTCGACGGCTCAATGCAAGAAGTGCACATCTCCATTGTTGATGGTTTTGAATATTTTAGTTACGGTCAAAATCTTTTTCAATTTTTGTTTTCAAACCAGGCACATTTCTTAACCTCAAGTCTTACCAACGCATTACATGCCATTTTATCTAGATAACTTCGAACCTGCTAAAAGTAGAGATAGCCACTTCTTGCACGGAGCTGTAGATCTATTTTGGCAAAATCCTGGGTTAAAATTAGGGTTCGGGGCAGATTTTTGGAGTAGCGTTATGGACAGGTTTATGGACAGCGTTTGGAGCAAGTTTGCATAGCAACGTCAGGGGTAAGTTGCGGGAAAGATAGGCATAGTGTTAATCTGGGAATAGGGTTAAGGGCAGGTTTAGGGATGATGTTAGGCGTATTGTTAGGGTTGAATTTAGGATAGATTTAGGATTAGGAATAGGAATAGGGTTATCGTTAGAGGTAGGGTTAGAGGATGATTTAGAAGTAGGGTTGGGAACAGGTTTTTTGGGGTAGGTTAAGAGCAAATTTTGGTGTCTGGTTAGCGATAGTTTTAGAGGTAGGGCTAGGGGTAGATTTGAAAGAAGAGGTAGAGTTCGGGATAAGTCTAGGATCTTAAACCTAAGGTTAAAGAAGCATCAGCTTCATTGATATGATTTTGGGAGATTCACTAGACAGTGCCGTATTTTCTATCGTTACTGGTTAAAAGCACCATATTTTTCATCATAATTTTGTTTCTACTCACCCAATCAGTTGTGATTTAGTGGAGCCATCTATATTACTGTGACGTAAATGTTGTTTCATCAACGTCAGCAAACGCTCCCCAACTCATCCTACCCTTCTCTCTGGATCGAAATAGATGTTCGTATCTTCTACACTTTACTAACAAAACATACGGGTCCACTTCATCGGCGGACAGCAATTTAATCTTCTTGATTCTGATTCGAGATCGTTAATACAAACAAAACAACAACACTGAAAAAAAAAAAAGGAAATTCAATCTTTGTCTCGAAGTCTGTGCTGTTTCTTATTTAAATATAAAGATTAAAATCGTTTCTCTCCTAGATCGCTGACGGACAGATACGTCTTCCTCCGTCTTTCTCCCTCTCATTTACGCTCACCGACGCCCTTAAAGCACACACATGCACGCACAAGAGCTATCTATCTGACGGTGAGCACCAATTTGTCGCTGTTCGCCTTTGTCTACTGCCCCAGATCACGTAAAAGCCACCAGGGTTGTTTGTATAGTCTACTCCGCTTAATCGCAATTCGGATAATGGCAGCTTCTGCTTAATCGCAATTCAGATAATCGGAAATTCCGCTTAATAGCAACATTTTCCACACAACAAAATGCTATACTGTATTTCTAAATAAAAGTTATTGCTTGTTCACAACTCATTTTAATCGCAACTTTTTGAGCGTGCTCCCTGTGAGTTGCCTTCAGACTTTGATGACCGTATTTCTTCTCATTCTTCTGTCTGTCCTCTCTCTTACTCACTCCCTCCCCTTTCTGTTCTCTCCCTCCCTTTCTCTCTCTCTTTTTTTCTCTCTCACTCTCACTCTCTCTTTCTCTCTCTCTCTCTCTCTCTCTCTCTTTCTTTCTTTCTTTCGCTTTCCCCCTCTCTTTCTTGGTCTCTGCCTTGCTTCGTTTTTTATGCATGCCACCCATTTAGCCACGCCTACTTTTTCACCTCCCCAGCCTGGTACATGTGCCAGCCGTTTAACGGATTAATATCGATTCTGTCGTCGGCGTTCTTTCCTCTGCTTCGTCACACGCTGCTACTTCTCTTCTTCTTCTTCTTCTTCTTTTCTTCTTATTTTTCTTCTCTCTCTCCAGCCTTTGCATTTCCTTCAATGTCATGCCTCTCGGCATTGTTATCTTGTCTCAATGATCTAATCATTTCTCTGTTCCCCCCTTCCCCAAATACCCCACTTCCTCCTTCCCCTTCTTCCTTTTTCAAACATGGCTCTGCTGGTATGTGTGTGGACGATACTACCTATAATTATAATTAATGTCCATCCTGCCTGTCTCCTTCCACATATTAATTTGATATCATGAATTTCCTATTTCACCCAAATGATTTGCTCATTGTTTGTTCCTGTCCACAATATTCTCTCTTCCCTTCCTCCTCACGCCTCATCCTCTCCTTCCTTCCTTCCTTCCAACCTTCCTTCCAACCTTCCTTCCTCCCTGCCTTCCTTCCTTCCTTCTCTTCCTCCTTCCTTCCTTTTAGTTAGTTTCCTTCCATTTCCTATCATTACCTGCTCCCTATCTGTTCCTCTTTTTCCTTTCCTTCTGTTTCAGTATATCCATCTCATACTCTTCCCCTGTCTACTTTCTTATGTTTCCTTCTTGGCTTCCTCTTCCCTCTCTCTTTCGCTCTCCCCTCTGCCTCCCTCTCATTTTGTTGTCACCAATCCCCTGGATTAGCCATCGATTTCCAATAACAAACATCCGCAATGGGCCTCAAGCTGTTACACGTGACTCCCCAAACCTCCTCACGGCTTAAACACCGGCCAGGTCCGTCCACAGCAGGACACAGTGAGGGGACACCTCCCACAGAAACAGAGATGCTTGCCGTTCAGCTATAAATTGAGCATCTCTGTATGTGAGCAAATGGAAAGAACTTCTCAGCAGACGGTGACTTCCGTTTGCAAGTGTTCTAGATGTTCATTTTGTAATACCCTAGGACAAGAACAGATCATAATTTGTCAAAAGAGCTACCGAAGATGAGGGCTGAGCAGTTGTGGACATGTCCGCATTGCCAGAAAGCCGAACTGTAAGTAAACAAGAACGACAATCTAGGTCAAATATCACCCACATGTTCACCCCGACTTTACTGGTATCGTAAAAAAAAAATGGTCAAACTGATGGGGAACCAGTACGTTAACTTCATTTGCTTATTAAAAATCTACATTCCAGGTTTCCTTTGTCTATCTATCATCATCTTGACACTGTTTTCCTCTATGCTCGTCGGTCGAACCTTATCGTAATACAATCTTATCAGTAAACCTTGTAGATCCTTAGACGGAATGATAATTGTAAGGACCCCAATCAGTATTTCCATTCGAATAGATCAGTCCATTCAGGACAGTTGATGATAGTCGAGAGATTTCTCTTTATTTATAGTAAAATTGACCTAGACACAGCCTTGGCACTGACATGATGATGTCTTGCGATGCCAAACTTCCCTTACTGGCAAGATCCAAACAAAGTTGCTCTTTGGGACCCCAGTCTGCCTCATTTTACTCCCTTCTTAACTTTGGAGTCAATCAATCCATCACATTTACATTTCAAGAAAGCTATCAAATAGTCAAAGCCAGAACCCTGGGTGGGTCTTTAGCACCGCTGTTTATCACTGCCACAAAACCGGATGTGCACCGACACCAGGGGGCCGTAATTTAAGGGGTTTTTTTTTGGTGTGTGTTTGTTTAAAAGTTCGACAACTTCTCACTCAGTCTGGACACCAGGCACACATGGGAGTCTCCCAGGTGTGGTAATTTCGGTTGTGGACGCAAGTAATACCCAAGTAATCCAGGTCTATTACGGAAAGACCCTGTACAGATCACTTTTGGACAGAAGACAGTAATTCTAGCCAGACTATACATGCCCGCAGGGGGACAGCACTGGCTCTGGCCGCTCCTGGCTTCAATCCCCTCCCCAATCAAAAGTGTACACATCGGTTAACCCAAGTTTTCTCAACAAAACCATCGGGGGGTAACCCTTCTAAGGCGTTAGAGAGAAATGCCGAGACAGGAAGAACTAACAGTGGTTCATTGAAGAGTCATTGGAGTCTCGTGGACAAAAGGAATTGATGGGTAAAGAGTCTGATGATGGGGATGGTGATTGGGAATTGGGGACAGAGAGGATGTTATGAGGAGAGGCCAAGAGACACAGACAGCCCCGCGTAATTGCAACGCGTGGGGAGTATGGAAAAAGTTGTGAATAAAAGGAGCTGAGATTACTCATTAACCTGAGTTTTTAAATGGAAAATGCAGTATTTTATGAAGTGAGAAATGTTGCCATTAAGCGGAAGTTTTACTACAAGATTGCGATTAAGCAGAATCGACTCTTATTTGGCTACGGTGGAGGAGGAGGAGGAGGGTGAAGCACAGACTATTTCCAAGACGTTGACACATGAAATTAATGTGCTCTTAGCACGCGACTGCTTGTACCCCGTGCGTGCAGGAATTGGTAAGAGGAGAAGGAGGGAGGAAATGAAATAGAAGGGAAAGAAGGGGTCAGTAGTGGGAGATAGTGAGTGTGAGAAAGAGTCCGACCCATTTGAGACATCATTAACTAATATTGGGCGGAAGAGGGGGGAGTGGGGGCGCTGTACTAATAGCAGAATTTGAATAGCATTACAGGACACAGCGAATCTGGATTAGAAGCGAAGCAACTCATAGAGATCCTTGATGCTGGAACTTTCGCGTAAAATTAAGTGAAAATCAAGCAGAGCAAGCTTCCTCGGGCACCCTGCAATGCAAAGGGATGTCTGCAGAAAACACACATCAAAAGTAGAGGAAGCAAATAAAAAATGCGATGACCGAGGTACTGCACCTTCTTGCCAGCATTTAGTTTACCCACCGGATATGCCACCCTTGACACACCCACATTACAAACAAGGGAATTGGCGGTTGTTTTTTTTTTTTAAATACAGAAACGCATTTCTCTGAAGGGTTACACAAATCAGATGCTGGCCTTCTCTCTGTCTCTCTCTCTCTTTCTTTCTCTCTCTCACTCTCACTCTCTCTCTCCGTAGATAGACAGACAGACAGACACATAGATAGATAGATAGATAGATAGATAGATAGATAGATAGATAGATAGATAGATAACATAGTTTTTGTATGTACACTAAGTGGTAAACGGATGGAAAGCTATTGTCCTTGGCCTAAAATCATCTTCCACTTACTATCCCACACTTTTTATTCCTGACGTTTAAAGCCAGTTCAAAGAAATAATGTTTTTCCTTTGTCTCTAAAAGCGTTTCACATACAAACCGTCCCTGTCGTAGACCATTAGAATTAATTTCATTTTGTAATAAATAGATCTACAACAGGCAGTGTGTTATTATGTTTACAGTGCATTCGCCAGTGACGTGTGCAGTGTCTGGTGTTGCTGATAAATTGTCTTTACGACATGCCTGCCCTTTCAAAATGCCTTTGTCGCAAAGGCAGTTGGGCTTCAATCGCAATTTTTTTTTGCCTCGAAGTATAGTCTATTATGTAGTTTGAACAGGCAACAGCCTGGAATAGAGCATTCATTTAACGGATATGAACTGTCATACAGAAATTGATGCGCCGCAGGTGCATTTTCCGGGGTCTTTTTTATTTTCGGGGGTGGGAGTTGGGGCCAGGGAGAGAGAGAAAGACAAGGAAAGGATGAAAGAATGTAAGCAAGAGGAAGAGGAAGAGAAAGACAGAGAGAGAAAAAAAAACAGTACGAAGAAAGAAAAAAAAGTGAATTTGTGAAATGAGAGCAACAAATTCAGCTTACACAATTAGAATGACAGATCTCGGCAAAGAAGTTCAGTTCGAAATTGAATCAGGCAACAGGAACCCGCCTTGCAGGGCATCATTATCTCAGAGTTTTCTTAGCGTCATCATCCTTCCTCTTCCTAATTTGGTTTTCATCTTTAATTTGTTCATGGCATCACATTATTAGAAGTCCTGTTCTTTTCTTTCCTTCCACAGAGGACACGAGGAAAGCCTTAGACTCTGGGACAATAGATTTTAATAGTAGCGAAGTTCAGCCAGTATGATGATTGAAAAAGGCCAGGTTTTGCACATCAAGATTAAGTCGTGTCATGTTTTGTTGTTGTTGTAGTGATGGCATCATTTTGTTTCTCTTGCTCTGCTCATATCCGTTTCAATACAGCCTGCACATTTCTCTGTGCTATCAGCATTCATCATAGAAAAGTAGCCCGCGGTCCGAGAGCTGATTTTCTGTGATGAATGCTGATAGCCTGTTTTTATTATTGCCCTCTAAACATCAGTTCGTTTTCTTTTCCGAACAAACAAACAAAAAAACCCCCACGTTTTCATTCTTCAATTTCTATCTTGTCATGGCATCATAATTCTTCCAGGATTTTCTTCCCCAGACATAAGGTAGAGGAAAGGCTAAGCTATCAACTGATGGATTGAAACATGCAGTCCGCATGCGCAGGCTCATCGGCTTGCTGGCTTTGAAAGATGAAAGTTTTGGGGATTAAAATGCCATTTTAAGCGCATGCACGGAACAAATCAAGACAGCAGACTGCAGGCAGGCTTATGTGGGTTGACGAACTGCATGGAGCATAAAATGGGCGTTGCCTGTTCATGGTTGGTAATCACACTCCAGTTTTTCTCTCTCTTTACAATAATATGACAGTAGGAATAACTGAATGAAAACCTTTAGTACAAATGTACAGTATGGTAGAATATTGATTATGGATACAGAGAACTGACGTAGTTGTTTATAACAGCAGTGCTTTATATCAGTGGATCAATTACATTACAATTCAGAAAAGTCTGGATAAACGATTATGCTCTTCACATCCATTGGTTCGTTCAAAAAGGTTTTCTGTTTAGTGTGTGGTATTACACAGTAGATGTTGTATAACTTGTAGCTAGAATCTCGTATTCGTTCAAAAAGGTCCCTCTGCAACCATTAATTTTCTTCTATACGGTGGCACTGAATCTCATAACACTCCACTTCGCCTCCCGGTTTACTGCGTACTTATTATATCCCTAGAGAGGAGCCCAGCAAATGAAAGGAGGACAGTGCTGATTCAATCTGATGCACGAATGATACATTATCATTCACAACACACAAGAGGAACGGATATAAAAATTTCGAACTCATTAGTTGTCGAACATAACGATTTTGCAGATTCTGTGTTCTAGTTCTTCTCAACCAAAATCTTTCACTCGTTTTTATTTCCTTCCAAAATCAGTTTTCATTATGGGACTTCTCTTTCGTAGTGGATTCTATCGCGTGTCTCCATCTACCAATAGGAACATGTGTCACAGTTAGCAGACATCGTTCCAGTCTTCTTACATCCTATCCCCAGTCTTTCCCCTCAAGTTTGGGAGTCGGAGAGGGGGTGGGGTGGGAGTGGAATGTCACATAGTGAGCAGGAGCGTAGATCATGAGAGCGGAAGAAGAGTGTCCGCCATTTTGTTAGAGGAGTGGCGAGAAAAGAACAAGCTGACTAGGTCAGTTTGGAATTTTCTTTGTTGTTCTTTGTTTGTTTGTTTGTTTTTCAAATGGGTGAACAAGCAAAGAAGTAACTGCGAGTGCTCTTTCAACAAGAACCAATGAGACGTCATGTCTGCCTACCCAGACAATGTCCCCCAACTCTTTCCACTAATCAGCGATCAGTCCCTTTTCTCCACTCTCCTTACCATCAATTCTAGCACCGAGTCTACGCAGTCTACGCCCCTTGTCTCCGAGCACCCACAAAATGTCGCCCTCGTAAAGAAAGATCAAGACAAACGAATGAGACAGAGGAGAAAAGGTGAATAGATTTATATTAGCAATGGAAATCAAATCTACATAACTTTCCAGCAGGCTATACAACCCTTCTGGGGACCCCGGTCGAGACATTTTTATCTTTAGGCAGGCGGCTCCGTGTGAGGAAATTTCATTCTGTGGCCACTGTGGGAATAGTTCTGGGATAGAAGAGGAAGGAAAGAGGTAATAATTGCATTATATTATCCACAGGCAACATTTAATTTCAGTGATCGATGTCCTGCACATGCAGCGTCTGCCTCTGCTCATAGGCGAGCAGGAGAGGTGTTGAGAAGGATAAGGAAGATCTGGTGGCGAGAGACGATGGCGAATTGCTTTACTTCACCTAACGGCAGTCTGCTTAGTCGAAATCTCCACGTAATTTCTGTTGTTTTCCTTATTTATGAGGATTAGTCTCGGTGGTTTTCGCAGACACACAACACCGCTAGTCACACCTTCCATTTAACCGCGACAGTTCTAATCTTTTGTTGGGTTGCGATTTAAGTGAAAAGCCTTGACGCAGCGACAGTCTGTACCTCTCCATTCCCTCCCTTCCTCCCGGTTAATGTACACACACTCAGTCGCTTAGTCTATTCGAATCTATTATGAGGAAATCGCGATGGCTAAAAATCGAGTAACAAATAATCTTTCGATTGTTGTATGTATTCACAGGAATAGTCACAGAACGAAGAGCGCTCAACCCTTCTTTCTTATCACCTGCTCATTCTAAGGGCTTAGACCAGCTAAGAAGAAAATTGATTCTCAAACATGTCTAAACCAATGTCTCATAAAGTTTCTTCTCTATACCTTCTTCCCTTTCTCCAAATTTGCCATACACAGAAAAACTTAATGATTATTTAATTATAGGCCTGCCTAGAGTAAACGTTTAATTAACCCTTGTCTCGTAAAACAAGCCCACTATTTCAGGTAATGAAGAACGCCTCTTGCATGCTTCGACATCTCTTAAGCCTAAACTCTTAAACTTATCCTGACGACTCTTAAGGCATGTCATATTCCTATTAGAGCATCTTTCCTTTAAGATGGTAGGCGGAACTGTGGGGTGGCGAAGATACCTCTCTCTCTCTCTCTGATCCACTGTGTGTGTGTGTGTGTGTGTGTGTGTGTGTGTGTGTGTGTGTGTGTGTGTGTGTTCCTATTAGAGCATCTTTCCTTTAAGATGATATGCGGAACTGTGGGGTGGCGAAGATACCTCTCTCTCTCTCTGATCCACTGTGTGTGTGTGTGTGTGTGTTTTCAGATCATGAAATTAGACCGAAAAAAGCCTTGATCACAAACGCTCTACAGAGAACCCCACAAACTCGGAGTGAGCATCAGTCCATAAATCTGAGTGTAAAAGATGTTCGAACTCGTGGGTAGAATGTAAAAAGAGAACATGAAGACCTCGGAACCATAGCATTACCGGGTGTTACGAGTACATTAAGTTCGAGTTCTTGAGATCCTTCTATATTTCAGTCATCCGTATACAATGAACAATATTTAAAGTTGATTCGCTTATAGGGATGGGAGTAGATATTTTTCATAACCTAAAAAATAATCAACATAATATTTATCAAAAACTTTGAAATGCGTACATTTTCCTTCTGCCTGATTATTTCCGAGAAAACACCTGGAATGTCGAGATCTTCAACTTTCGTGTGTTGCCATTACTCGTGCTGCCTGATGTCATAAAGCGAGAAAATCTGGCAGATGATTGGTGCAGACGCGTGCGCAGATCGTCTGACCCATTTGTCGGGTAGCCTACTTCGTTTTTTGACGTCATGCAACATGAGTAATGGCGGCGCACGCAGGGTGATAGTCCTGACATTACTGCAGGGTTTTCTTAGAAACTGGCAGGCGAAAGGAAAAATACACACAATTAAACATTTCATGAAAGAAAAATAATGTGGACTTGTTTTGCTGTGAGCCAAATAACTACCCCTATCCCTTTAATCGAAGCTTTCTCTATTCTCTCCTGGTTTTTAAAAAAGTCATCGTCGCCGCCTACGATCTTGAAACATGTAAAGAGTTGAAGGTAAAAAGGAAGTGACTTAAAGCGCAGCCCACTTCCTCTCTAATCATGATGTCACTTAAGATAAATTCCCCACTTCTCAAAACAAACGTCTCAGACCTTAGGAAGGCCGTCTTTTGGCTTTTTACTGACAAAGATGCTGAAGGAACGGTATGCAGGTTTGCATACTTGCAACTTCTAACGATCTTGTACCAGTCTTATTTTGAGAAGAAAGGGAGAGGGATCAAAAAAGTACTCACAAGAATTCAGAGTTTTGCCAAGCTATTTAAACTTTGGTTGCATTTACATTTAACTCTGATAATATGTCTACACTCTGCACTAAAGAAGTCAGGCTGCATGAACATGCTCACTATCTTTGATAAAAACCATTCTGGTAATGGGGTTGTAGCATCCTCTTGGATTGAATTGACCTGATGGTTAGCTTATCCGAGGGATGTTTTAGAAGAGGTTTCGTGTGTTACATGTACATACGTACAAGACAGCTGTTGCAAGGACGGAGTGATTTTTTTTTTTTANGGGGGTCTGTGTTCCGGCAATTGTTTTCCAGCAGCCAAGTTCTCTGGATGATAATGATGATCATTATTTTCATAGGATAATGTGGCAGTATGTTTTGCAGTGTGGAGAAAGAATTGACATGGAGTCGGGTTGTGGAAGATTTGTCAACAATGCTTGACTTCAAATAATATTATTACACTGTTGGTCGGCTAAAGAAATCGTTTGACCTAAGACTAAGTGCAGCAGACATGCTTTTTTGCACTGAACAAATCTACTGTCTTGGCTCAACAAAATATACAAATCATAAAGACACAGGCAAAGATATGCAAACGTGATGAGGGTCCGACGTTTCTCTACTCTGCCTGCTACTGAAATTATTTTCATGCTTTCACTAAACATAACAATCACATAAGTAACAGGCTTACTTTTCACTCTCATAAATTTGAACCTTTCGACTTACTAGTTACTATTAAAAAGCAAGAAAAAAAAAAAGGCGCTCCGTTACCATGCCTTGTCAAGAATCACATCTCTGTATTTTGGGCAGTCATGTACTGCGGCACCAGATAAGCACGTCGAAGGAGAGCTTGCGCATTAACGATGAGATTTGTTATCATCATAAGAATTGTATAAAGTGCACTGATGCTGAATGCACCTTTGTAGCGCTCAACATGCCGAGTTATTGGAGATCTCGTGCATTAATGGTGACATCTCTTACCATCGTAGGAATTACTTTAATGCATTGGTGCTGAATGCACCTTTAGTGGCGTTCAATATGCAGAGTTAATGTAATTCTTCGAAGGTAAGAGATCCCATCGTTGATGCTCAAGCTCTTGAATAATGGAGCCTACAGTCGTCTTTGGTTTCCTCTACCAACAATGTCAAGTGCAGTTTGCAAATAAAATTCTATGTTTGCTATAATTACACTCCGGTTCTGTAATAATTGTTATACATGAGATGAGAAAAATGTTAAGGCTGTCCATAAATATTAAACTGAAAGCCATTGAAACAGACAATAACACTAAATAGTACTTAATTTTCAACCCAGGGGTGCTGCAACCTCGGGATTTAACTTAAATAATATCATTAAAGTTGATTTTTTTTTAAAAAGGTTTTGACATTGCTATTCTGGGCTCAGCAACCCACAATTTTTTTGTGTGGTTTGGCGATTTTCTTTTTCTTACATCAAGTCATAATTGTCCTGAGATGATAATTAGCCAATTCAGCGTTAAAGATGTCGGCAATTATCACACTCCCATATCGCTGTCTTTCATTAAGATCTCTGGGAGGGTGCCATTGTAATGTGGTATAGTGAATTCATTGTGCAAGAGACTTGGAATAAAAGGTTATAATAGGTGCTAAGAGCAAAAAAACCAAAAAATACATAAAACATTATTTCCCTTGGTTTTGTAAATTTCCTATTAAACTCTCTTCACAGAGACGGATTTAGGATTCTCCGGGGAGGGTGGGGGAGAAAGGGGGAGTAATGCGGGTAAGGATGTTTGAAAGAGAGAGAGAGAGAGAGAGAGAGAGAGAGAGAGAGAGAGAGAGTGGAGTCCCGGCTTCCATGGAGGGGTTGGTTGACCACATTTCCCTATTCCTACCCTCTCCTCACCCCCAACCCCTCCCCCCCCCCC
>JAWQUT010000545.1:384419-398301 GCA_033807755.1 Ellobium chinense | reverse complement strand
CGCCACCGATCCGCCACTGTGTCTTCAACCTTTAAGTTGGCCACCCACTGTTTCATCATCCTGCTCCCCACCATGGAAGTGTCATCGAATTTCCCATTGACTTGCATGAATTTCAGTTTCTCCGCTTTCATACTTGCCCCCTTCGCCATTCCAAATCTCGTAAATTGCACCTTTCCCTGCGTTTTCATTATTATACCAACAAAGCTAAGTGTCCAATGCACACGTCCAGCGAGCTGAACCCGTAAAATTAGCATACAAAGCGCGCGCCTCTCATAAAAACCGCCGGGAGTTGTCGCACCTATTTTTACGTTGCATACTCGAGTTACGGGTCCTTACGGCTTGAGCGATGGATTATTTATGTCAAGGACTTCAGAATAAACACTGGTATGTTATTCATAATAACAACCTAAGATAGGAGGTTTTATACTGTGGTCCTTTGAGATCTGTGCACTTATTATCTCATAGTTATCAACTTACAATATAATACAGCCACTTCACCAGTTCGCACACTGAAGAGCGATTGTTTACTGGATGAAAAGTTAATTCTTGGCAAAGTGCTTGTTAAGCCCTCTCTGATGCGTCAGGGGTAATGTTAGCGCGCCGGGTGCAATGAAAACGACAGGGTTTCCCCTATTCACACGGCGATCACAGGTTAGTGTGAAACGCAAAGCACATTAAAGCCAAGTCAAGTAGCTTTGAGTAGGTTATTGTAACACTTTTATTTCACGGAGTCTTTGAGTGCAGATAGTCTTGTTTCAGTTATTTGCTGTATACAGTACCAGCAGGCTCTACTTAATCGAAATCCGATTAATCGCACTATTAACTTTATTGCAACTTGTTTCAGATATTAAACGATAAAAACGTTTACACCTTGTTCTTAACTGCAGTTTTCCTCAGCCTCTCGCAAAGTTAAGATTCAATGAAAGTCAATTGCATAATGGAGTGACAACCGCAGACTTGGAGAGAAGGGAACACCGCATTCCTATTGCCCGATGAAAATAAACAAAGGTGGGAGAATGGAAAGAAAGTTGGAGTAGAACTTTCGAGATAGCCTCAAACTCAAACTGATAAATATTGAGACATACAGTAATTATGACTGGTTGAATGTCTGAAAGGTCAATTTTTATCGACTATAACATCTCATACTTCCGGCTTTATTCGGAACACAACTTCCGTGGTGGAATCATATCCTGATGAAAACAAAAGGTACTGAGGACCACGACTGGCATGTAAACGAGTTGAAACATTCATTTTCATCGGCTGATACAACGTCCTCCCCTCCCTTCCCACTTTCTGGGTTTAACTATGCACTCACGGAGAAAAAGAGATAATTCGTACTGAAGCAAGCGAAACCTAAGATGCAACGAAACCTTTCTGTTAGTTAGAGCGCAGTTTACTCAGCTGAAATGTAGACGAGTGATTTTGTGGCGCGGTATGATTTTCACCGCACTGTTTTCTTATAAGCAAATGCTATTAAGAGAAAAGCACGATCAAAAGATTTGCAATTGTCATGAGTCTACAGTGATTTATATGGATAGTATAAGTCCATGCCACTTGACTGAAAATTTGCAACTCCTTTTGATAGCAGTTCTGACCTTGTTTCTGAATGTTTGCAGTTGAGCCAAGTCAGTTGGTTCTAAATATAACTTACTACAGTGTGGAAATTGGGTTATAAGCTGAAAGTCATTCTGTGTAAGCACTCACCACGATAATGCGAACAATGAACCATTCAACAACGCATGATGTAAGCATCAGAACCTGTAACCGCATTGTCCGCATCCCCCACACTCCCTCCCCCCTCCTCAACCCTGCAAAACCATCGCTTTGGAGTCCCTACATTCATGTTTCAACCCTTAACTTTTCTTTTTTTCTTTTCACGTTTGTTTACCCTTCTTCCTTTCTTTAGGGACTTCCTGACCCTCGTCCCCCACCCTCCTCTACTTTAACGTGCATTGCAGGAGCTTTAGATCTAGAGGTGCAAGCTGTGGCCCCCCGTTAAGCATAGACCTACATAGAGGTACTAAAACACCGAAGGAAATTGTCATGCATTCGTTAATTAATTATTAATTTCTTCACTTACCTGAAACTGTGAGGAAATGTCATAACAATAAATAAGATTGAGGTCACAGACACTGGTAATCTGTTTCATCCTTTTCTTCTCTCTCTGGGACCACAAAGGGATGTTTTTACGTTCATCACTGTGATTGTAGGTTAATGAGACTTAGATCTGGTTCTTTTACGGTCTAGTTGAAGCAACTATAAACACCATGCTATTTACTGCGCTACCCATAAAACCTAGTTAGAATTCTTGAGCAAGCCAAGAGTAACAGCAGGAAATGGCACAGATCGCTCCAGAAGCATAGGCCTGAAACTCTCTCACAGCATGTTTGGGTTAAGGGATAGGGGCAGGGCTAGGGATACGTCTGGGGTTAAGGAAGGAAAAGCAGGTTTGGAAGCATCCGTAGACAGTGTATCCAAGGTCTTGCTCAAGGGTGCTCTTTTTCATATCTAACCTTCCCGTAATCTTAATCCAAGAACACTTTGAGTGAGTCCCAAGATTTTACCATTCCTCCGGCGGGGCGGACGACAGAGGCATAGCTAGAAGGAGAGACGAGAAAGAAAGAAGCTCCCGTCTAATCCTAATGTGAGTTTATCACTGTAAGTGAATACATTTTTATTAATTATGTANAATTTCGAAATATTATTTTTTAGCAAAAATGATGACTTTTGATCTAAAACTTGATATTGAAAATATAAAAACTGTCGGAAATCACATTTTTTCTAGCACTTTAGTCGCACTTTAATCCAAGAACACTTTGAGTGAGTCCCAAGATTTTACCATTCCTCCGCGGGGCGGACGACAAAGGCATAGCTAGAAGGAGAGACGAGAAAGAAAGAAGTTCCCGTCTAATCCTAATGTGAGTTTATCACTGTAAGTGAATACATTTTTATTAATTATGTATCCATTTTCCTGTAATGGTGTATTTTAGAGACAAACTCAGAAGTGAGAGATTTGTTTCAACCAATGACAGTGAATGTTTAAAATCGCAGCAGCAGATCAGATTCCGAAAAATGATGCAGTCTTGAGTTTGATTGTCTCATCTAAGAGGTGGACGTAACAAACTCAGAAATATGAGCCCTACATCAACCAATGAAAGTGAACGTGTCAAATTGCAGTATCAATCTGATGTCTCGACATCAACCATTTTGATATTGACTGAATTTCTGAGGTTGTGTTCCTACTTTCCGGTTTATTTACGCATATTTATCATATAATTACCGTCATAGAGAACTCCCCACCAGTTCCGCAATATCGAAACTTTGGCACAATTTCTGATTGGCAAACCGGGATTTGGAGGGGGAGGAGAAAGGAAAGGAGAGAGCTAGGCACTGTATGCACTGAAAACTATGTCCACACCAATACTTTCGAATGCCGAATAGTAGATATTTACAAGCATTTTGATTAAGCATAGGATGTATTTTTGATAACAATCACGTCATTTCTATGACAAAAGCGCCAATATTTTCGAATTGGGAATTAGTGGTGAGTTATATATGGCGTGCAGTATAGTAAAAAGTATGTCGCAGTTCCGATGCAAAATCGGTGAAACCAACTTTTGACCGTTCCTCTTCTCTCAACATGACGAGTTGCCCATAAGTTACTAGAGCGCTGGAAGCAAGACGAGAGAAGAGATATTAACAGAAGCTCTACCCCTTTTAACATGGGCGTATTCATATTCATCAATCATTATTCCATCACTGCCCCTCTCTCATGGTCTCACACTTCCCCGGGGAGGCAAAGGAAGAGAAAAGTGGTTGTCGCCTTGTCTGAAGGCTTCATTCGGAGTAGCAGGGTGGAACACGTATAATCGCTTTCGTCCTCCCGAAGGAGGTATTCAAAAAGGTGATGGGTAATAAATATAGCTTTCCTATTTCCCAAAGGAAGAGTACTATAGTATGGGAGAAGAGTGCATGAACACAAGTGAGAAGGTCAAGGGACGAGGAGGAATTGAGGGTTAATATTGTGAGAGGAAAATATTGTGTCCGCCACCTTCTGCTTTCTTCTCCTTCGTTTTCTTTTAAAGCATGAAGGTGTTGTCTTGTTGTTTTCTTTGTTTTTTTTTATTTGAATTAATTCTCTTTGAGATTGTGAATATGATTATGATTATGGACAGGAAACAGACCTCAAGCTATATTTGTAACTTTGCAAAATAGTCAATCAATCAATCAATCAATCAATCAATCAATCAATCAATCAATCAATCAATCAATCAGTCAGTCTTCCGCTATTTCTTTCTTGTCTCTCACTCTCTCTTTCTCTCTCTCTCTTTCTCCTCATCCTTCTCCTCAGCCTGTTCTCCCTTCTTCTTCTTTTTGTCTCTTTCTTCTTCTTTATTTTATCTTTTTTTTTTCTTGTGTCTTCTCGCGTTCATCCAATTTCATTTTCATTCCTTCCTGCCTTTCCATTTTTTTGTCCTCCAATTCATCCTCTTTTTATTGCAGCTTATTTTTCCTCACTTCCTTTCCTTTGTGGCTTTCTTCTACTTTCTCTCACTCTTTTTTTCCTCCGTTTTCTTCCGTAATCCCCTTCTTCTTCTGTGCGAGCTTTCCGCCTGTCATACACTCGCTAAATGTTACGCTTGTCTCTTGTTGTGCAAACATAAAAACATTCTTTGGACAGACGTCGCATTACGGTGCAAAAACATGACTTTTCCACTGTCAGAACCTTCGTGAAACGGTATGTGAGAGTGAGAAAGGGGGCCAAAAGAGGAGAGAAAAGAGGGCGGGGTAGGGAAGCAGAGGGGAGGGACAAGGAAATGGTGATTTAAGGGAAGAGGGAGCAAGCACATGATGAAGAATGGAGGTGGGGGGAGGGTGGAAGGGCAGTATTGCCAGGATGGTTAATGGGAAATGGAATCATGGCGTAGTAGCCCTAGCAAATTTGGCGTGAAATGGGAGGTGCTGGCGTGTGCTTCCTGTGTGGTTTATAAGGAAATAGTAACAGTTGGACTTCAGTACTGTACATACCAATGGATGGAGGGATGGGTGAGTGGATGAATGGATAGATAGATATATTATACATCCAACATGTATGGATATATAGAAAGGCGGAGAGGGTATTAAATGAATGACTTACGATCGATTAATACAACACTGATTTATTGATTTATTTGCCATTTTATCATTCTTTGGCAAATTGCTTGTTCCCCACGAAACCATTTTTTTTTACTGATTCCTATATTTCATGCTATAAATCGAGGAATTACTCACTGGCATTATCAAACAATACTCACAACGCTTTAAACGACTTCCACCTTTCGTACCCACCCACTTGTAATCAGACCCACATCTCAAACCGTTTTGTTTTCAGAGCTTCTGTCAATAGTGGGCGTTCTCCACTCTTCAAGCGAGCTGACATTTTCATTGTAAGTAAGTATTTGCAACAAATGAAAGCAATAGTCTCACTTTTATTCCCTGTGCATGTGCTCAACACATGTTTTTCTACCTACCTACTTAGCGGTGGCATCGTCTCGCAGGGGCGGTGAGTGAGTGCTGTTTGGAGCCCACCTAAGCTCAAAGACTAAACGGTTCGCAGCGACAAAAACAGGTGTTCGAGAAGACGGGAGAGTCAAAAGGTACACAGATCGTAAGAGATATGAAAATTGCCTTATTAAATGCGTAGAATCTTGTTTTGAGGTAGTACCGTCTTGCGCTGTGATGTTATTATATTGGAAAGATAGGATCAAGATGTCGGTAGTACTGTCATGGTCAGGTATCTCGCATTCAAACCGCCATGTTTTGACAACAGTCTGCTTCTCTGAGGTAATTTATTTTGTTCTTAACACTCTGTGTCATATTAGTACAACCCATTCTTTTAACCGGCTGAAAAAAAAATCTGTCCCTGCGAAAAATTGCATTTCAAACCCTGGAAATGTATACCAAAAACTGCAAAATACAGTGGAAATAGCATCGTTACTTCGCTATATTCATCACCACATCTCACTGTTTACCACGGTACCGTTGCAAAGTTGTACAAATGGAATATTATTTTGTGTTCCCGTTGACGCAATATTGCGACGGTAGCATAAAAAGTGCATTGTTCATCCAAAATCAGCAAAATTTGTATCAGATCTGCAGAAATGTCTAACTTCGCAAAAATTTGCAACATTGCAGCAAAGCCTCAGAAGCTCGGAAATTTCCGGTAATGTGCGACCGCAATTTTCTTGGNAGTCTTCGTTCTTAGTTATTCGAAGTTTACATCGTTGTTTCAGCATATCCATAATGATACTGATACTTCCACGTTCCTCGCTTAGGTCTGGTTTCTTAAAATATGACATCAGACCTTGATCTGAGAACAGATCTAAAACCCAAGTTTCTGAAACAATATCCAAACCCAAAGCAATACAAATCTCAGGCTTAACTGGAAACATTAACTGATTTTATCTTCAGGAATAAAAATCTTGCATCTGTGATATTTTTAGAACGAATCTGTTTATTACGTTCTCCTGATAGGGTCGCGCATGCTCAAACATCATTTCTCAGCGATTCGAAGCCTGATTTTATGTACACATTAATATTCGTTTACGTTGCTACAGGCCTACCTGCCGCATGTTGGAACACTATCACATCCTGATGCAGTTTTCCAGCGCAAATAATCTGAGGTTTCTGGGGCAATATCTTTATCATGTTCCAGGTATCGTACTCTCTCACAGCGGGCTAGGCTGACGCTCAGCGATCTGACCTTTCAAGCAAGAGCAACAGGTATTATGACTAAGCTAATGAATGAAGATCGTCGCTTGGATGCCACAGCCCGAGAGGCGCCAAAATCCAAAGTTTACAGGTGAAGCCAAAAAAAAAAATTCATCATTATCGTAAAATTGCATTTAGTGAAGTAAGCTCAACTAGTGAATACGATGCAATTCTGTCTGTTGATTATTACTTACTGTGGTACTTGATAGTCAAAACACAAAGTGTTGGCGGTTTTTGTTATAGACATTGATGGTGCAAAAGTCTGTTACTGGCTGAGATCAGTCGGTTAGGATCAGTGGCTTTCTCATAACTTCGTGAAATGCCTGAATAAGTGTCTCTCAGACAATGTTGGTGCGATAATCCGATATGTTTCCTTATCAGTACATTACATAGAGAAATATAGCGCAGTTTCTTATCGTATCACGGAACCGTTGAAGCTAGAGATCTCAGATTTCACACAAAATACGGGACCTTACTGGCGGTCCAAAGGAGTCAAAACCTAAATTTCAATCAGGACGGCGTTTATCGAGGTATTGCATCCAAGCAACGGGATAGTCTAGTGTGATTGCTGTGATAAATCCCATCTTAGGCTGTGGCATTTTAAATAAATTGCGGAAATTTGCACGCAGAAAGACCCATACGTTTGGGATGGGGGAGGGTGGGGAAAAGGAAGGAATGAGAAAGAGGAGAGAGGAGGTGGAAGGGAAGAGATGAGGGGAGGAGGAGTCAGGACCCCCTCCCCCCCCCCTTATTACAACACTATCAGCTGAAATATTCTAATGTGTACATATAAGCAAATACTAACAGATATTATGCTGTATATATATCTGGTCTGTCATTCAAGGTAGCGGGGGATGCAGAACTGGTCGACAAATAAACCTGCCGTCAACTGATGCAGTTGAATATACATGTGCATGTGGTTTATAGGCGACTGCGCAGAGGCAAACGTATCATGTCTGCATTGTTGCAAGGAAAAAATAAGGCACTTAACCACATTGACCGTAAACTTTCCCTGGGTTCTGTCTCAAATGCAATGACGTTGAAGGCTGTCAAATGTGTTCCTACATCTGGGAAATTTATTTTTTTTTGTTTGGCCCTGCTCGTCGATCGCGGAGGAAGTGAGTGCAGCTGATAGATATTAGTTACAAAATTTGGAATCTTTGCAGTATACACAGGAAATGGGCGCTCGGCAAAATGGGGGCATCATTTACGGTTTCAAATTTGATAGTGGAACTTTCCGTTAACCGCCTTATGTTGGAGGAGGATGTAGCACGGATCAACGGTGGAATGTATGCTATAAAATAAAGAAAGGATATATGTAGGAATATAGCAAATATCACCCGTGAGTCAGTGTACTCTTTTCTAGCTCTTCCGCATCAGTTGCAGCCATCGTCACTTAGAATTTCCGTGGGAGCGCCAGAGTATAAAAGGGCTGCCCTTTGCGTTCATCCGCGAGAATCAAACACACGTAGCCCAGGTGACGCCATTTTCTTGCACCATAAACATGCTGTCCTGCCAGGTGACTGGTGAATGACCTTCAGTAATCCTACCACTATTTCTAACTTTAGCGCAGCCCAAACCTTAAAGCGGTCTAGGCAGAAAACTGGAGACCACATATCGTGCTGGCAATGTAAGTATATTCAATTACTGGTTTTATATAAAACTGTACATGCAGTTGTATCGGTGTAATGGAGACGAACCCATGAACCCGCCACCAAGCAAGGAAATAAATCTAAAGAGAGGTAAGCAAAAAACTGTTGAAAAATGGATTCCTATGCAATGACGAGCAAACACCATCGGGCTACAAGAAGCGCCTCTGATGTTGCTTTGTAAATCCACATGGACGTGACCTGTTACATGTGGGACTAGAGGCAGGTGCTGGAAATTAATGCCGAGGTCGGACAAGGGGTGTCTGGTAAAGGTGGGTCGATAAATAAAGTTTTAGGTATCGAGGTATTACGATATCCAATATTTATGCTCTATGTATCGAAAACATCGTTTCTATTTCGATTCTGATTATCAGAATAGGCTGGGCATTTTTGTGCATTCCCATGCAAATTGATACTTTCGATGCCATTCGATACCTCTCCGAGAACAGACAATCTGGCTCAGTAAGTCTATCACCACATACTCGACAAAAAAAAAATCGAAATGATATCGAAACTTCAAATCTTCAGCTTTGATACCGACACCAAACTGGTAAGTATCAAAGTAATGATATCCAGAAATGATACTACCCGCCAGTAGTAGGGCCTTGGACGTGATGTTCATCCAGTTGGCCACGAGGAGATCCTTGAAGGAAGGGCGGTTGGTTGTCCTTCTGAACTGTATGATACGAACAACCGTAATAAAGTCATACTGGATTTACATTGAAGAAAAAAAAAAAAACCAGGACGTTTGCTTTTATTGAATCAACTTAGATTAAGGAGAGCCACGGCCTTGACTGGAGGCCACCATCCAAATGAGGCCTAGTTTTCATATTCGTTGACCCTGAGCTCTGTGAACCTGAAACCCTACAGCCTTTTTTAGAACATAATTATATATGTGCGCATATTTTAAGCCCGGTTGTCGGTAACTGTGTGCTCTGCTGTGTTGTAAGCAGTAATTATATATATATCACTTGTGTAGAAACATAGTAATGTATAGTCTATATCATGGTAAGCAGCTAATCACTACTATAAGTGCATTGGAGTGTCTATACAAAAATTGCGTACCAAAGTACTGAATTGTGCATTTTTCTCTCTTAAGGGTGACGATCTTATATTTGCATGAGCCTTCCTTGATTTTCTGTCTTGTTAGAAAGTTACTTCATTTGACATCAAAACGTGTTAACGCTTCCTCCTAATTCACGTTGACTGGCAGGCAGACAGTCGTTTATAATATATTATATCAGCACGTGCAGACTTTCAATGCTCTCTCTGAGTCAATCTGTTTCTTTGTTATCAGACTATACTACACAGTATTACCTATACTTTTGGATCTAAATTCATCATTTCGTAATAATAATGACCTTTCTCCTCCCTCTCAATATCGCTCCATGTAAATACACTGTATCAGATCTGCTCACTCACGCATCGACCCCGAACGCATAATTCGCATGTTGTTAATGTATACACACCCAAGACGCAGCATAATATGTCATAGATCAAGACTAATCCAACATGAAGCAACTGTGGCTACGCCAAAACAGGAGTTTCAAAAACAAACGGCATCTTTTTATCTTGCTAACCCATTCCGATTCCGTTATCGCTTTGATGGTCTTGATCTGTCTGTTTTAGTTACGTAAGCCAAATAAGCTTTGCCTCATCCACTGACTCATCATCGCGAATCATCGTCGACAACTCCATCCTCCCTTCCCTTTCTCCAACCGTCCTTCACACAACCCCCTATCCGCCTTTAAAGAAAAACCATAGGAAATCGTTTTCTGTATCTAATTTTGCAGCCACTGGGGATTCAAGACAGAAATGCAGTTAACACATCGTTCTCTTCAAGCAGATTAGATCCTTCAGCGAATAAAGCTTTCCCTCCCTTCCACCAAGTAATGCACAATCCCCCACCACCCCCTCCACCCCCAACCCGTCACTGGTAATACCCCCAAACCCAAATTTGTCTGCATGATGCTAAGCAACATCGAAGGTCATAACGTAACCTGATGTATCTCAGTGCCGTAAATCAGTGAAGATACGGTGATTTACGTGGTGTTGTTCTTTGATTTGATCAGTGGAGATCCTGGGCTATGACATCAGCTTGTTTTCTTTTTTAATTTTTCTGTCTTTAAACATTGTCTCTCACTCTGTTGGTTGGAGCCTTCTTTCTTTCTTCCCCCTTCTGTCGTTTCTTTTTTTTTCTTCGTTCTATCTTTCTCTCCTTTCTGTATCTTGCTTTCCTCGGTTTTTTTTTTTGGTTTTGTTTGTTTGTTTGTTTGTTTGTCGTGCATACCTTCTCTGTTCTTCCTACCTTCCTCGTTTCGTGTCTTTTTCTTGCCTTTTTCTCTTTTCTGCTCTTCTCTTCTCTTTTCCTGTACTTTTTTTCTCTCTTTTTTACTTGTTTCTTTAGAACTTGCCATTTTTGTTTCAGTTCCAACCTCAAAATTCCGTCATCAATTATTCAGTTCCTGCGTTCACAAGTTTTTGTCTCTTCATGTGCCATTTTATTGCTGTTAAAACCAGTATTCCATTTCGAATGTGTGTTCGGGTTATAGAGAGAGTGGCAGGGAGACGAAGAAGACCGGAAAGGAAGAAAAAAAAAAGGATGAAGAAAGCAGAGGGCAAGCTATAGAGAACAAGGAGGAAAGAAAGGGAGAATGGTAGGAAGAAATGAAATAAGAAAGAAAGAAAGACAGAAGGATGGCATCAAGGAATATGAGCGCTGTAGAGTGAAAGCAAGCGAAAAGGAGAGAGAGAGAAAAAGAATAAAACAAGCAAAGCCTGCTTGAACCTTGACATAACTTAAGAATATGGACAAACTTTTCTTCTGTCTAGCCCCTTCCACCCCCCCCCCTCCCTCCTCACACCGCCCTCTTCTCATTCCCTCCACCTGACCCTCTAACGCCATTCATAGATGACATACTTTCCTTTGTCTTCTCATGAACACACTAGTTTCTTAAGAGCCACTATGTCGCAGAAATAGAACGGTAATTGACAAATATGCTCACCCCACTTGGCAGGAATGGCTTTGATCCAGCAGTTATAAAGCATATTTGGCGCTGCTTTGATGGTTTTGGGGTTATAAAGCGACGCGAGGATATTTATTGCTGTAGATAGTCTAGTAGGCCTGGAATGAAATTTATCAGAAAAAAAAACAATGTTTCTCACGCTCTGCTCGTGTTTTCCATTTATCTTTGTCTAGTTTTCTTTCTTTTTATCTTTCATTTATTCGTTCAGCTTCCATTCTTACTCTCTTCTTTTCGTTCACTTTCTTGCTTTCTTTTTGTCTTTCTTTCTTTCGTTGTTCCCATACAATCTTCTTCCGTTTTCATTCCCTTTTCATCCTGTCGATTTCTTTTCCACATCTCTCCGCCTCCTTATTACCTTTGTTGTCGTTGATGCATTGTTGAAATAAATGCGCAACAGATAACATCTTAATCGCAACTCCATTTAATTGCAACAGTTTGGAGGACAGAATTGAGTGCAGTTGATTTCGCTCAATAGCAACTGTTCTAAAACTATTTTTGGATACAATTTACGATTTTCTGGTTTCTAAAAATCGTTCAAGTTAGAAGAGTCGCTGCATCTTCAATGGATAATCGCAAGTTGTTGTAATTGCAACTTGTGCCAGTCTCCACAAAGGAGTTGCTATTAAACGGAGTCGACGCTACGTTTTTTTTTTCTAACCATGAAGGTTTAATGGAACAGATCCAGAGACCAAGCGTTTTTCAATTATTTTGGTATCACTCAACGATAGCAGTGCAAAGATCTGGGCGACAGACAAACACACAATAGACTAGCTGTTTCACAGGATTCTCTTTCACTTTTAATTCCACAGAAATTTGGTCTGCGTTGCAGAATTCAACCTTCCGCCTCCCTTTGTGTTTTTTTTTCTTTATTTTCAGTTCATTTCCCTCTCCAAGTTTTACAGTGAACACCCATCTCTTCCTGAACCCCCNAAAACTACACCAAAAAACAAACAAACAACAACAACAACAAAACAACGTTTTTCGGGTTGTTTATTTTTTTAATTCATCCACTTCCAACTCCACCTTTCCTTCAACTTTCCATTATAATTCAATTCCTTAATTTAAGTTTCTGTTCCCCTCCCACAATGCCTGTAAAGCTTCACTTGCTATCTTTTAATTTTCGGTCCTCTCTTGTATGTGCCATCACTAATCTATACCCTGAACCTCCCAATTCACCCCCCTCCCCTCACCTTCCATCCTTCCCTCCAAACAAACACAACAAAACAAAAATTATTTTTACGCCCAAGGACCTTTCTTGTACTTGGAGGCATGTTGTTTAACACTGCTCCCTACCTCGCTTCCACGAGATGGGTTCCTTTGATGCTGTAATGCTTTCACCACACTATCGTAAAACTAACATATTTACTTTGAAATTGCCCACATTCGTTTACCTTTCACCACAGAGCTGAAATAATTCGATAAATTAAAGTTCTTTTTGTTCGATAACGCTGTTATGTGAATGGCTCTATAAATGTATTGTAGATGTTTATCGCCTCCATTTCAAGGCGAGTTGGGTATTGCGATGCCAGAAGGTCTGGCCTCGACATACATGCACTGGAACCTGAAGAGATAGCGAGGGTCATGCCTCTCTGTCTTCTGTCCCCAAATCATATTATGTATACATTACAAATCAACAAGTCCTGCACTTGTTCAGAGCAAATTTCCATTAGGATTAATAAAGTTTTATCTTATCTTTTTTTTATCTTATAATATAGAAAACATAACTGTTTTTTTTTTGGACATGACATGCCGTGTGAGTTTGTTTCTCCACTGATTTCGCACAAACTTGTGTGTCTCAAATTCAGGATAGATCGACAGTAATCTGTTGTCTCCGTATTTACAGAGAATAGATTTTCCACGTCCAAATAATCTGCCTGCTCGGATGATTTGACTGGTATAGAAAAAAGTAAAAAGAGGATGAAATGACTGGTTAACATTGAAGTCCACTGAAAATTGAACCCCCTTCCCACCCTTTCCAGTCCTTCTCTTCCCCTCTCTCCCCATATCTGCCTCCCTGCCCTCGGCTCTTGGAAAAATACAGACATTCACAATATCGCTTTTCAAATAATTTGGCTTTATTCCTTGTTTTGATCTTCATCATCTTCATATAGTCAAATAAAAAGTTATTCTCGCTTTTCGTTTTAAGTTTCGATTACACGATCATATTGTGATCCTCGATAGCAATTGCTACTTCTTAATTTCGTTTATGTCTGGTCTATACTTTGAATTTCTTTACAAGTCCTTCATCTCGTGTCTAACCTTTCGTTTAGGCTTTGTAGACTAACATTTTCAAACTTTTATCGCGCATCGCTTTCAGTTTACTTTCATGTTCTGAAATATTCTAATCTCCGACTCTCACGATGTTAGGCGCTTCACATGTTCACTACACTTACTAGGATTTTTTGTGCGTGTTTATCATCCTACATATCATTATATTCTCACTGTGGTTTCAGGTAT
>JAWQUT010000545.1:374419-379419 GCA_033807755.1 Ellobium chinense | reverse complement strand
CCCCATGGCGCCAACCTATTATTATTAAGACAGTCATTAAAATTCTTAGCAAAACAATTATCTTTCCCTTTCTAAGGATACCCAAGAGATGTTTTTATAGCTTGAGAAGTTATTACGATTTCATGGAGATGTAACCCCTTTGAGTCTCACGCGTCAAAACGCAGTTGTGTGCCCCTGAATGTTGATGTCCTCTGAACGTAAAGCTGTCGGTCTCCGGACAATAAACTTGTAATTAATTTGTTTGTTGTTGTTGCTAAACTATGGTTATGTCGTGATGTGGTTGTGGTGATGATGGTAAGTAATATTGTTGATGTAGGTAGGTGATGATCGCGCATTACTTAACCATCATTAGAAGCTCTTGACTGCCACTGTCAACCTTCTTGTTGTTTCAACTCAATGTGTTTGTGTGTTTGCTTACTTTTAGTGTAGGTGTTTTTGTGGGTTTGTTTGTTTCTGTGTTTGTTTTAGTGTGTGTGTGTGTGTGTGTCTGTGTGTGTGTGTGTGTATGTGTGTGTGTGTGTGCGTGCGTGCGTGCGTGCGTGTGATCACCAATGACTAGTTATAGAATTGGTATTATTATGTGTTATGTTTACCGTTTTACATGTATCTGTTACCATGGATGAAATGTATAACATTGTATGGCATTGTAAAACATACTCCCTTCAGGATAGATAAAGGTTTTGTTTGTCTTTGTCTTTTATAATGTTTGTTCCTCGCTTGCTCGCACAAAGCCTATTTTATAATTTCAGAGAAGCAACATTTTATTCATTAAATCATGTGCCATGTTTTGAAAAAAGTATTTCTTCTTAATAATTCTATGCGGTTTTGTCCTCATATTTTCATTACCGTTGATGCTATGATCTAGATCCATATTTAGTAGAGCGATGTCTGGCTTGTGAAGCAATACACTTTGTCAAAAAATCGGAGATATATACATTAGCAAATGAGTACACAAACTTCGTCTCTACGCTGCATTATCTGAAAATCCATCAACACACAGAGAGCACGGACATTTTCCCACCCCATCTTACCCTCCACCGCTGCCGTAGCGTAGCCAACGCTTATGATTATTTCAATCCTTCATATGACATTATCTTAATACACATCTCCCGCATCTTTTCACCTAGGGGATCAGCGATACATTTCTAACTGTCATGTTTCACAGGTTTCCGAAATAGTTTACTTCTGATTTTACAAGATAAATGTCACGGGCTTTCAGTATCTGATATGAGGAGCTTAATGCCTTTATGTCAAGGTGTTAAGAGGAAGATGGTTGGAGATGTGTTTGTTTGTCTGTTGTTGTTGCTTTTTTTTTCGGTGAACTTTGGGGCACATTCCTGGGATTCTCCAAGGTATGCTTGAGTTCTTGAGAGCTTCCACATAACGACTGGATCTCTTATCACCGTAAGAATTATAATAATAAATCGGTGCTGAATACACCCTTAGTGGAAGTCAAAATATAGATCTAGAGTTGGTGTAATTCTTACAATGGTAAGATATCCCATCGTTAATGCGCAAGTTCTCCGTTGTTAGGGCAGGATTGTGGATGAGAAAGAATTCTTGGGTAAGTTCTCAGAGACCTGAAGAATCTCCCACGGATGCAATCTCTTCCTTAACCCTAATTCTCGCCCTACCCTTATTCCAACCTACCTCTCGCCCTACCCCTAGCCCTACCTACCTCTCGCCCTACCCCTAGCCCTACCTACCTCTTGCCCTACCCCTAGCCCTACCTACCTCTCGCCCTACCCCTAGCCCTACCTATCTCTCGCCCTACCTCTCGCCCTACCCCTAGCCCTACCTACCTCTCGCCCTACCCCTAGCCCTACCTACCTCCCGCCCTACCCCTAGCCCTAACTAACTCTTGCCCTACCCCTAGCCCTACCTACCTCCCGCCCTACCCCTAGCCCTAACTCACTCTCGCCCTACCCCTAGCCCTACCTAACTCTCGCCCTAGCCCTTACTCGGCTTATAATCCTAACCCAAGTATACAGCGGATGACTCTCAGGATATTGCCAAGTATGTTTGGTTTATTAATATTATGTTGTTGTTTTTTGTTGTTGGTAATGGTGGATGTGACAATGACGATTTGGTGATGCTGATGGTCGTTCGGCCGGTCGTGCTGTCGGTTGGTCTGTCGGTCGGTCGATTGGTTGGTTGTTGGTTGATTAGATTTTTACTCATTTGTTTGTTTGTGCTATCAATGTAAACATTAACCTTTTCCGCCACACGTTATTTACCTATTATATCCGCCCCTCGTGGGTGTAATACACCCAGTGACTCAGAAAGACTGGTTTGAAAGAGAACATCATATCCGCCACTCGTGGGTCTACTACACCCAGTGACTTTTTAAAGAGAGAATTTCTAACCCTATCCGCCACTCGTGGGTGTAAAAGACCCGATCGACCTATGTCTATCAGGAATGCCAGGTTGAGGTTGAATGAAGACAGCTCAGAATGCCAGAAATAAATCCACGATTTTCAGGCATCCTGTTATAATTTGCAGAAAATTCGCAGTAAACATGTCGCCGGCTATAAAAAGTGAAATGATACTTAAATTAGAGAATCAGATTTGCAACCTGTTTTACGTTTTATCCTAGAACTCGTTTGGCATCACTTTGAATGGTATGAAACTGGCATCAAGGCAACACCAAGTAACATCGAACCAAGTATTCGAAATGGAGGGCTCTACAAGAAGCATTCGCCATGAGAGAGTGAGTTGATATAATCTACTCCTCTTTGCCAATAATATGAATAGCAATAGCAGAATTGTGCGTATCATTTTTTTTTCTGAAGTAATCGGTTCAGTATTCTGTTTGAAAGATTAGTTTGTGGCTTTGCTGTAGTAAGGCGTGTGTATGTGCGTGCGTGCGTGCACATTTACTGTTGAATGCATAATTTATCATACATTGTGAGACACCTAGATGTGCGAGATGTTATCCAGTACTAATCAATTATCATAGCAGATAATATTACACTTTCTAAGTTTAGTTTTGATTATCTGATTTTCAGCATGGTATTCCTCGATGGTCTTCGGGCCATACTGTCTAAGGAGCCTTCCTCCAACGGAGCAGAGGGCAGGAGACGTCTATAAGAGACTGTATGGTATTTTGAAGGTGAAAACATCTTGCACTGGCTCTTCTATTGTACTCTATTCAGCTGTCATACATTTTAGAATCAAAATGTCCCAGATAGATTTATTGCATTTACCCCATTTTGCTATAACCACCACAACAACCATTATCATCATCATTTGTTATCATCATGATCATCATCTCCATCATTATTGACCTTCCCTGTCTCGCCATCATTATTTTAAGATTTTAGTTGGCTACATCTGCGCATTAGGGGGAAAAAAGCTAATATGCAAGAGACAGACATTCTAAATATGCACATACAATATATTTCATGAAAAGTTGTGTTTTATAGAAGAAATAATGTAGTTTTAATGTTAACTGAAAGTTTAACATCAACACTTATGGTAGAACCCTAAAGTTTCATTTTCAGAATAAACATGCTCAGAATAACAAAAAACAAATGTCTAATCAACTGTTCACTGCTCACTTGGCAGTTCAAGAACAACATTGGAGGGACCAAGAGAAGACTTGTGTTCCCAGAGGAGCTAAGGAATGCCGTAAGGGAAATGACAAGATGTGAGGAGGAGGAAGATGGTGGTGCTGGGAAGTATGATTTCCAGTACAAAGAGGATGATAAGGTGAGTCAAGATGTATCCACCACGAAACTTACAGCACAACATTCCACCATACGTTACCCATAATATCAAAGTCAAAGATAATATTTACATGATATGATTCAAACCATCATTTCTTATTATCGGTAATTCAGCAATACTGAAAGTAAATAAAAGTTTAAAATCCAACATAGATATTAGAATGTCTAGTATTATTTTACGTCGGCTATGTCATGGTATCTAGAGGCATTGAGAAATAGCCCACTTTGTTCCTTGAAACCCATCGCCTGGATCAGCAAGCTTACCCAGCACAAGGACAGGCAGCTGAAATTAAAGTACATGTACATGTCTGTGTTTCACAGAAACCATAACAGTCACAAACTTACAAGGTGTATTACATTGCGGTGTATAAGCTATAGTAATTTTGTCTTTTCTCAAATAGGCACACTATGTCACCATGGAAGAGCTCAGTAAGGCGAACTACGTTCAGCGCCAAGCTGGTGGAGGGAAAATGAAGAAAGTCACAAAAAGAGCATAGTGAGGCTTATTTTATATGGAGACTCTGAATCAAAGGAAAAAATAACATAATTGTACTGGAAATGAAATGTCTTGTACAATGGACAGTCAATCTTTCTCTCCACCTCTCTCTCTTTCTCTCTGTCTCTCTCCCTCTCATTGATCCTTCTCATTGCATGTCATGAGGATGTTGACACACCTGGAGCTTTTGACGAGCAATATAAAGAAGAGTTTCATGTCAGCATAGTAGTTTTAACATTCACCTCCATACTGAAATGATAAGCAAACTTCAGACAAAGAAAGAATCATGACATTATTGAAAAAAACATAACATTACTGAAGTGATAACACATAGACTAATCTTGCAGAACTTGTTTGAAACTGTAAGCTGCTCATCATATGGATATAACACCAGCCTCTCTTTCTTCTTTTCCAGGCTCATCATATCACTCTGGAAGAGATCTCAGGAATTCCTTGGGACACCCGGCCATCTGTTGACGGGGAAGGCCAAGAGGACAAAGAAAAATTTAGATCTAATAAACCCTGAATACTTGAATCTCTTGCACCTAAGTTTTTAGTGTTTGGTTGAGTAGACTACTTGATTAGATGCTTAGATGATGGTGGTAGCAATGGCAATTTGATAAGTGGTCTTGAGGAAGTGGTGAAAAGAGGTGATAGTGATACTGATGTGGGGCTGATGATGATCCTCCATCCCTGACTCGTCTTCCCTCCATGTTTGTGAACTTCACCACATCTCTGATAATGTCTTTCCCAATAAAGAGGCTGAACGCATCAAT
>JAWQUT010000545.1:348998-374124 GCA_033807755.1 Ellobium chinense | reverse complement strand
ACCTCTCGCCCTACCCCTAGCCCTACCCACCTCTCGCCCTACCCCTAGCCCTACCCACCTCTCGCCCTACCCCTAGCCCTACCCACCTCTCGCCCTACCCCTAGCCCTACCCACCTCTCGCCCTACCCCTAGCCCTACCCACCTCTCGCCCTACCCCTAGCCCTACCCACCTCTCGCCCTACCCCTAGCCCTACCCACCTCTCGCCCTACCCCTAGCCCTACCCACCTCTCGCCCTACCCCTAGCCCTACCCACCTCTCGCCCTACCCCTAGCCCTACCCACCTCTCGCCCTACCCCTAGCCCTACCCACCTCTCGCCCTACCCCTAGCCCTACCCACCTCTCGCCCTACCCCTAGCCCTACCCACCTCTCGCCCTACCCCTAGCCCTACCCACCTCTCGCCCTACCCCTAGCCCTACCCACCTCTCGCCCTACCCCTAGCCCTACCCACCTCTCGCCCTACCCCTAGCCCTACCCACCTCTCGCCCTACCCCTAGCCCTACCCACCTCTCGCCCTACCCCTAGCCCTACCCACCTCTCGCCCTACCCCTAGCCCTACCCACCTCTCGCCCTACCCCTAGCCCTACCCACCTCTCGCCCTACCCCTAGCCCTACCCACCTCTCGCCCTACCCCTAGCCCTACCCACCTCTCGCCCTACCCCTAGCCCTACCCACCTCTCGCCCTACCCCTAGCCCTACCCACCTCTCGCCCTACCCCTAGCCCTACCCACCTCTCGCCCTACCCCTAGCCCTACCCACCTCTCGCCCTACCCCTAGCCCTACCTACCTCTCGCCCTACCCCTACCCCTACCTACCTCTCGCCCTATCCCTAGCCCTACCTACCTCTCGCCCTACCCCTAGCCCTACCTACCTCTCGCCCTATCCCTAACCCTACCTACCTCCCGCCCTACCCCTACCCCTACCTACCTCTCGCCCTATCCCTAGCCCTACCTACCTCTCGCCCTACCCCTAGCCCTACCTACCTCTCGCCCTATCCCTAACCCTACCTACCTCTCGCCCTACCCCTAGCCCTAACTAACCCTCGCCCTACCCTAACTCGGCTTATAATCCTAACCCAAGTATACAGCGAATGACTCTCAAGATATTGCCAAGTATGTTTGGTTTATTATGTTGTTGTTGGTAATGGTGGATGTGACGATGACGATTTGGTGATGCTGATGGTTGATCGGTCGGTCGGATTGTCGTTCGGCCGGTCGTGCTGTCGGTTGGTCGGTCGATTGGTCGGTCGGTCGATCGGTTGGTTGGTTGATTGGTTGGTTGGTTGGTTGGTTGGTTGGTTGGTTGGTTGGTTGATTAGATTTTTACTCATTTGTTTGTTTGTGCTATCAATGTGAAGATCAAAATCCCATGGTAGTTCATACCGTCAAGTCCTCATGTCTCTCATCTTTTCGCCCCATAGCAAAATGCGGTGAATGAAGACGAATTTCGTTTCAATAGTGCCCTATCACCCATCCACACATTAAACTTTTCAAGGTAAACTGTCTTCGTATGTTTGTCCGGGTTATCTCCGTTATGACATGATTAATCGTCATTTTGGCATCATAAATATAACGATAAGATAAGAAAATAAATTTGTTCACTTGTGCGAGAGTAAGTGTGAAAGTGATTTTTTTTTACTTTTGGGNGGGGGGGGGGGGGGAGGGGGAATCTAGAAGGGAGAATATTATATTGTATGCGAGTTCAGTTGATGCGGCAAAGAATAATAGTGACGAGAGAGAGAGAGCGTAGAAGGATTAAAGGAACACAGAGAGGGAGAGAAAGAGAGTGAATGAGACTGAGAGCGACAGAAAGAACGGTACATGTCGTTTCCGGTTGCTTGCATGAATTACAAGCCTCAGAAACAAAAAGGCGAATAATTATTAACGTTGCTAAAAGAACCCATCGAACTCCAAATCTGACGGCGTGAGAAAACGGAATCGATTCGATTCGTATCCATCCACCAAGGGAGGGAACTTGTGCAATTCAAATAAATCATTAGCAGTGTTAATTGAGCAGTTGGCAAACACGGCGCTCTCGTGAGCAGTTCCGCTTACAGGAGACGTGCAATCCTTTGAGAAAGCGAATGATGAATGATGCAAAAATATCGTCAGGTTTGAACGAACTACATTATGCAGATCATCTTGTTTTTTGAGAGTGAAAATGGATTCTTTCTGTATACCTTGTAAAAATTATCAATGCTTTCTGTAACTTGGGCAAAATCTCGATCGTATTTTTCATACAGTTACGAGGTAATAAATAAAAATAGCAACCGATAGCACAAAATACCTGTTTTTCAGAATGAAAATGAGTTCTTTCTTTTTGCCGTGTAAAATTGTCAATGTGTTCTGTACTTCAAATGAGAAATTTCTTCCAAGACAACATGGCTTGTAGAATGTCGTAAATTTCTTTATCTTTTCTACACCATTTCGATGTAATAAACAGCAACCATGAGTACAAGATACCTGTTTTTTTTTAGAGTAAAAAATGGGATCTTTTTCTGTCTTGTAAATACTATCATTGCATTCTGTATTTCAAAAGGACACATTTCTCCCAAGATATAACTTGCAAGCTGTCGTAAGTCTTTTCATCTTTGCACACGGTTACGAGGTAATAAAAAGCGACCAAAAGTACATGATACCTGCTCTTTGAGAGTTAAAATTGTTTTTTTTTCTTTATGTCTTGTAAAAACTATCAATGCATTCTGTACCTCAAACTGGCAAATTTCTCCCAAGACATAGCTTGCAAAATCTTTTCATCTTTTCTCTACAGTTACGAGGTACTAAACAGCAACAGAAATTACACGATACCTGTTTGAGTGATATGTATGAGAACAACGGCAGGTTCTCCATGTCTGGACCGGAAGCTGAGGCCGCTCGTTGTTCCACCTGTACGTTACAGGGATATTACATTAGCGCTACGAGAGAACCAAATTAGTGGACATGTGTTCTTACTTGTGATTAGCAATGCATACCACACTACAGCTCCATTAACTTCATGAGTGGACAAGAATATAGTGAATATAGTGGTGGTGTTTCTTTTTGTTGTTGTTGTTGTTGTTGTTGTTGTTCACAAACATTGTTATTCTTGTGGTCTCAACTTTGCTGAAAAGGTGAACCGGAACAACAATAATACTAGATCTATTGATTAAATGATGGCCATTTCAGACTCCAATGCAATACTAGACTATAGCTTGCAATAAGACATTGTGCATTTATCTTTCCCATGGCGTTTTTATATATTAATTTTTATAGACCATAATGTAATGACCACTTCTTAATCAACACAATCCAATATGGCTGGCTATATGAAGAGAAAAGGAACCAACTTGGTCGGCAAATTTAAAATGAATGAAGAATTTAAGACTCGGGTAGTTCATGTAGTATTTAGAATAAACCACATAGCACTGATCATTGCAATATAGCGGAGATAACAATTAGCCTATATTTTCAGAGGGCCTAGAGGCCTACACTACAGTAGAGCACAGAAAGTTTTAATGTTAATAACGAAAAAGGGAGGCATTACAATGGAAAGCCAGGAAATACAACATGTATATATATAGGTGATAACCATAATATGTCTATAGTCTAAATAGCCTGCAAAGCAGCATCACATTTTAGAAACACTGTCATAAATATTTTGATCCATAAAAAAATACATGAGATAAACAAGTTGTTTTGCTTCGGGTGCGTAATTTCTAGGCCGCATCTGATGGCGCTGTGCATGTTGTAGATCTGTATAATTTACAACTAACCACTGCTCCCATTTAGTGAATGTAACTGTGGTGCAATCGTTATGTCCTATAAACTGAATATACTTGTGTAACATATGGAAGCAAAAACTGCACATAATGAACCAGGCTGGCTTTGACAGTATACAGCATGTTGCATGACATGCCATTTCAAGCGACAAACTAATTAATCAGTACGATGTTTGAAAGAACTCTTTTAGCCTTGGGAAATGTTTGTGTTGCCTAACAACCGCTCGATGTTTTCTCCTGCATGTGTGTACGTGTGTTCATTTATCAATGTTAACATAAAAGATGAGACTGCACATGATATATTCTGCCACTCAGCTACTGTCTTATCGTTTGGTTTACCGTCTGTCGTTTGCCCTGTGGTTTGATCTCGTATCTTTGTTAGCCCCACTGTTCCACATCCCTACAAATTCAGTTGCACCACTTTTAACTTACGCACAGCATAGGCACATACAGACATACAATATGCATGCACGCACACACACACACACACACACACACACACACACACACACACACACACACAAACACATAAATACACATGCACACACACACACACACACACACACTCACGCACACACACACACACTCACTCATCCACACTCACTATACACTCACTCACCCACACTCACTATACCGCCCCTCCACACACCCAAGACTTGTCTTTGACTCATGAGTGGTGAGTGGTGGAGGGAAGAGTTTAAATGCAAACGGAGAAAGAGGAAGAAGGAATTGACGGAGAGAAGAAAAACGGGGTAGCAAAGCAAACAAGGGAAAGAAAAGAGACATAAAACAGACAGAGTGAGAGAGGTAGCGACGGAGAAAGGTAGAGAGGAAGAATAAGCGGGAGGGAGAAAGAGAGGGGAAGAGAGAGAGAGAGAGAGAGCACATCTATTTCAAGTCGTAAGTCTAGATGTTTTGATCATCGTTAAATCCACAAGCCTAAGAAGGAATCAATTTCCAACAGCTGCCCATTTTCTTCGTTTGACCTTATATAAATACGGCGTCGTATTGCAGTATCTGTCTCGTTCACATTATTATAACGTCGTATTTAAATCGCTATCGCTTACCACCGTTTTGTTTTAAAGTAGAGACTCAGTTCATCATAAAAATATGATTAGGAACTTCAGTTTTTGAGCTATTCTAATACATGAATGCTGAATACATCATCAGAACTAGCTTTAAATTTCTGATCACGATGATATCACATAACATGCTTTCATTTGTGATTTACGGCCTTTTACATTAGCACAGACGATGTGACTTTATATTTCTTGTTTTTTGATTTATCGATTTTTCAGGTATGTCGACGCGGAGTATTCCACTCCGCTGTGCATTAATGGCTTGAACTGCACATTATACTAAGTAAATACACAGTGAAAATATGGTGCAACAGTCCTGTAATCCACACTTGTGTAAACGATAGAGATAATGATAAAATGAGAGTCCGAATTTTGTGACTTTTTGTCTGCTCACTAATTCGGCATATTTTACGGGCAAATGTGCAGGAAAACTGTGCATTGACTGAGCCGCAGCACAGGTTAGGCATACAAAGAATTGTATTTTCGCTGCCCAGCATTTTTGGTGGCCACAGTGTTTTCGGTGGCTACAGCGTTTTCGGTGAGCTTTGTTCGTTCTTATTTTCCAAGTTGATCTCCCTGCCCTACAGAATATGGCGTTCTTACAAGCACAGCTTAATGATTACCCCGAATAGAGTAGTATACACATCCAGTAATACATCATTACCTTAATACCGTACTGCAGTGCGCCCGAAGACCTTAAAGCTGCACCATCCGATCGTTACCTTCGGGTACAGTATGTGACCGTGGACATTGCCTTGACTCGCATAAATTTGCTTCATATTTCAAAAACAGCCATTAGATATTCTTATATCAATTTTATTTGCCGTAATGTTCAGAGGGACAGTGAACTAGCGATCTGCAAAGTTTCTATGCAGGTTCTATACACTTTACTCCTGAAAATTGGAAGAATGACGCTCCGATGTAAAATATGCGATTTAATTCAAACCAGTGAAGTGTTTCATCATGCTCGAAATTTCCTTTTAGACCCCGAGTGATATCTTTAAGTCAAAAAAGTAGAAAAACATGCGATTCAAACTTCTCTGTTGTTTGTATTCAGTTTGATCGATCTGTGTGAAAAGATAGTCAACACTGTTTCCACACAAGAGCAGAAAATTCATTTTAAATTATCTACTTTTTTTGTAATGTTTTTCTAAATTCCTTCCTGCACACGGCAATGCTTGGGCATAAAACGCGTTTAGCGAAAAAAATACAAAAAACAACACACTCACAGACATAACAATTTAACTGTCTCACGTCAGGATTTGACATGTCTTCTATGCGTCTTGAAACATGCATAGTTTGACTCCGCTTAACAGCATTTCGTTTACTCGAACGCTTAATCGGGAATTCGAAAATAAAGAGTGTCATGCAAGCATTCTCTGCATAGCAGCAACTTTCTTCAATGCTCCCGCAGAGTTGGCATTATATGGATTCGATTGCATGTATTAGAGTATTGTACAGCACGAGTGTAGGTGTGTGTGTTCTTTCACGAGGCCAGTGATTGCAAAAGACTGAAGACCGCCTGTCGTCAAGAGGAAAAAGAAAACCAGCGTTGCTACGACATGTGAAGGGGTACTGTAGCTATGCAAGGCGCAACCGAACACGCTGTAGATCTCGTATCTAATACTATTGCTGTTTCTTTTTTAAGATTTTCGTTCTTAGCCTTTATCTGTGTTTTATGAATGAACATCAATGGATGTTATGTTACAATATTTATAAGCCTCTGCTCGGTATGCATTTGGATATCTGAGCGAGTAAAAATAATGTTGTTATGTGTTATTATTGTTTTTGCTAGACAATAATTTCGGAAATCATGTTGCTTGTCCCAAAGATAAAAGGTTCTGCTAAACCGGTAGATTTTGCATTTTTTTAAAAATGTGTGTAAAACTTTTGTCATTTTTTGAAATTTCCAACCATTAAGATAATTATGTTGAAGCCTTTGGAAGATGATATTGACTCAGCTCCGAGAGCACTCGAGAGAAGTTGGGTTCTCCGCCAATTATAATGATTATTATCCTTCGCTACTACTATCTTCCCAAATTGATGTTGTAGAACTGATTTCACTCTTTAAAAGTCAGTCTGCCTTAAAACTATGAAATTCTCTAATAGGTCAAGACTTGTCTTTACTGGTCTACTACACTCTCTTACCATAAGCAATTTACCGTTTGAACAGTTTTTCATATCTCTTTTGCGTTTCCAGTGTCGAGTGAGCGGATTAATGTATACTGTCATTCAAATCTTATGACAGATACCAAAGTGCTGACATCTTTCTTAATTGATAAAGTCCAGTGAAGTTCACTTCCGGTTTATACAAGATAAGAGTGTGATTGCCGCATCAAATCACTCTTCCGAAAGTAAGAGATGCATTAGCCGGTAAAAGCCAACAATGTAATAGTCCATATCAGCCAGTTATGTTATTCCTCAATAATGGGAAAGTGGAAATCGAAAGTAGTGATTACTGGAGTTGTGGTTTGCAATGCCCAGATGATTGTGCCTGTATAATAACTGAGTAGTCCATTCTATAATCCAGTAGTTTCTGCAGGTTAAAGGTTATTTCTAAAAATTCACCTATTTGCATGTAATAGACTAGTTGCTAGACTACGCGACTGGACTTCATCAAATGTCATTGAAGCTAATAATTATGCTGTTGTAATTTTAACTATGATAGACGAGATAACGTCAGATACGGCATTATACGATGCGTCCTGCGGCCCTCGCTTTATAAAATGGCAGACACTTACAAAGTCCTACTCTTATCTAGAAAACAAAAAACCACACACACACACACACACACACACACACACACACATACACGCACGCACACACACACACNCACACACACACACACACACACACACACACACACACACACACACACACACACAAATTCTTCCTCGTAATGACCCCATTCTCTATTTAATTGCTTTCCATTCTGCTCTAAGCTGAGAAAAGTCTATTCATTTCGAGGAGATCAAGAAAGTCTTTGAAAATGTTAATGAAACAAACCAGACTAGTCTAATTCGTTTTCACGTTTGCCATTCACACCTCTCCTGCCGTAAATTCATGTTTTTATACTATCCGGATATATCATTGTCTTACTCTTCGGCGCCTTTCGGCTTCTCCCGCCCGTCACTTTTCGACAGTGAAAGAAAACATGTAGACTAGCCTACACTGGATTGAAATCAGCAATGAATGAATTAATTGCCGAGTTTTTCAAAAGTTATTTTTGCTGGATGCTCACATTTCTGAATGCTATTCTGGACTACTGCGTTTAGAAATAGAATAAAACACAAACACTTAAACAAATATAATTGTAGTTTACCTTTACTCTCGTCCCTTTGCAACAGACATCCGACAGTGTTCGAGTGTAGCCCATTATGTAACTCTTTCACATGTTTGAGATTTCCAGAGTGACTTGTTTATTTTTGTTTTGTGCTCGCGTACCTGACGTCGTCATGCGTACATTGTGAGAACGACGCATAACTTTGGAACTTTTGAAATCTGAACCTATGCGATTTTTTTTTGTGTGAAGATAATATGGCAAAGAAGCAAAACGGTGATATCTGCACAAACTGCGGGTACAAGACCTTTACTAGTTACCACTATATCGTCTCTACTTTTAGGTTCTAACAAGCCCCTCACCGATTTCATTTCACTGTGGACCTCGGTCCCTTCCTGGTGTACCAAGGAACTCCTGTTTCGTTTTGCTTGGGTTTTATAATCTTGTTTATCATGCTTGGATTGCTGGATGCCACAGTAATGTGATTCTCAAAATATCATATACAGAAAAGAAACCAATTGCGCACGTCTTGAAGGAAGCAAATCAAGACAGAAAATTACTTACAACAATAAAAGAGAAGACAATAAAATTCGTAGGACATTTAGACTAATGAAAAGACAATAACTAGATCTAGAACAGTTGGTAACAACCGGAAAACTAAACTGTAAAAGAAGCAGGGGAAGGCGAAGGGAGAAAATTCTAGATGGAATGGCAAGTTGGATAGGGACGTAAAGCATTAGTGAAATATTATTAATGTGGACAGCAGACAGACAGAAGTGGAGGTCCATTATTGCTTAAGCCAACTTTGTATGGTACTGGGAAAAGAAGACTATTCTTGGGTCAGATGAACCGCTGACTGCCGTGAGTCCTAGCATTGTTGGACGTTGGAGCTGGCTGTTAAAGGAAGTTCTAACCTTTCTATAAGTATAATAGAGTCAACTCCGTTCAACTTAATAGCAACACATTAAGAAAAACAAAATCCGAGACAAATAACGTCGATTTTTGACACATTTCCGCTTAATCGCAACAATTTCTGCTCTGATGGCGTTGTTGTTATGTGGAACAGACTGTAGCCTACTAAATTTTTTTTTTTAACTGTTTCGAATTGCATTCTCTTTCCAGCCGCGGCAACTTAACGTTGTCAAAAGTGAAAAGGAATGGGGTTTTACGCAATGCATACACTCCTTGAAACTTTTAACACAGGAAAGGGAAACTTTAATACTGGGAAGGGGTTGAGAGTATAACACAGGGGGAAGACAATGTTTTTTGTCTGTCTCACGTTTTATTTGTTGTTCACTTGTCTGTCGTGAAGACTTGTTGGCGTCAAGTTGTGTCTGCGGTGGAGAATCTCAGAACAGAAGACGAATCCTTTACCTAATGGTTTACCAATAGATAGATCATTCTGCCTACTCGGCGTGTCGGAGACAGAATGGTCTGCTGGGTGCTGACGTGACGTAAGAGTCAACATTATTAAGTTTGCAGGCAGAAATAAGTTTTCGGAACAAGGGGGAAAGCCATTTTTCACAGGACAAGGGGAAAGCCATTTTTCACCCAGTTTCATGGGACCTTGACGGTTTGAAGTGAGACAAATAATCACCTCGTGTCTAAAAGAACACATGTTTCTTTGGTACCAGTAATTAACTAATGAGTGACGTTCTTAATGTGTACTACGTTCTTCGATTATTTTTATCCACCTCAGGAAAAGTGGAACCAAAGATGTAGACTACAACGTCAGGCAATCTTGGGTTTTCCCCAGGTTCAAACCAGACTGTCCTAAATAAACGTCGATGGCAACTGTTATCTACAAAACTGCTTGGTAGAGTCTTTTATCAGAAGCGAGAGTTTTAGAGTAGCTCTCGACTCAAAATTAGGTAAAAAATGTAATGATATCCTCAGGGTGGTAAGGTTATGTAAGGGTATGTCCCTTGAGATAAAGAGCGTAAATCAGAGAAAGACGCAAAGACAGACACTGAGGAATATGAACAAATAGTGGAGCCCTTTCAACACAACCAATGGTGAATATAATCCAGTGCTAAGCATTTTCCGTTCAACAATCCCAGCTGCTTTCTGTCTTATAAAGAGCACCCCGGATAACACGAAACTTCTGACAACACACACTAATTTGCGTGGTCGAAAGGGTGGTTTTGTTATCAGTTGCAATTTATTTCGAAGCATTAGCAGATTAAATGGTAAATATTCTCCTGCCTACCTGGCTGTCTGCCTGCTTGCATGTCTGTCTGCCTGCCTACCTGATGGCCTGCCTGCCTGGCTGATTGCTCACGCCTGTCCTCTCAATTTTTTTCCCCAAAATTGACGTAGACTAGTCTATATCACTTGGGCCAAATGTATATATATGTTCGTATACGAGTGTTTTTATTTTTGTGAGCATGGGTGTATGTATGTATGTATGTATGTATGTATGTATGTATGTATGTATATGTATGTATGTATGTATGTATGTATGTATGTATGTATGTATGTATGTGTGCATGTATGTGTGTGTATGTGTTGTGTGTGTGTGTGTGTGTGTGTGTGTTTAATTTTCGCGTGAGTTCTTGTGCGTCTACATGATAGTCTACTAATTCTTGCAAGACAGACATAAGACTGACAGGAAAAGCGATGTTCACCACTGCTGTTATTCAGCCTAATGGTTTACAAGGATAGCAACAACAGCTGTACAAGTAATTTCCACAGCTATTTCCTCACACCTTAGTGGTATTTTGTCTGGTAGATATACCGCTTATTTTTTTTTTTTTGTTCGGAATTGTTCCGGTTGGAGTGGGCAGAGGCGTTNTTTTTGGGGGGGGGGGGGGGGGGGGGGGCACATAAAGAAATCATTTTGAAATTGAGCGCACAAAGATACAATAAATTTACAGGAATGAGTAATGTTGAGTGTTTGTTATGAGCAAGATATATGGACTTTGAGCGAAGGGGTATTCTTGCAGTCAGGTAATTTACTAGTTAGGGACAGACAGCCTCATAAACAGACAGACAATTCTGATGACACACATTCGGTGGCTTGGTCGAAAGGGTGGGTTTTGACTCCTCGAAAACCCTGAAGCCTCTTGGCAGAAATGCATATCTTTAACCTATCTCATCCAGCCCCACCCCAGCCCCTCTCAAGCCTCTTTTCATAGCGCCACTGCACTGCTGTTCTTTCATGACTGGAAGGTGTTAAAGATACGCGCGAATCGGTATGATGATAATGTGCAGGGAGGAAAAATTCACATGCTCAAGTCATACAAAACAAAAAAGATCTACGTGAAAGTTGATAGCTGAATCTATGGCAGACTTCCATTTTCTTTTCCGCTCTGTTCAATGGCGGATCTAGGAATTGTCTGTTGGGGCGAAGGAGGACGGGAGAGGGTGGGCACTACCTGCTTCCTTATTATCTCCTCTCTCTTTCTCTCTGCACAGCTAGAGTAATCGCTCCAGAAGGAAAGGAGCGTACGGTGTTCCTGCCCCCTAGTTCCGACACTGCCTATGTAAAATAAGCCTGACATTGACAACATGATGACATGGATGAAAGGGGGGTAACTATGAGCCTTTGTTCCTGTGAGCAAATTAATGGCTGTACTGATACCAGTGATACAGACATAATTTTCTTATTTCCCTGTTCTCCTTTTATATTTTGTTTCTGTTGGTATCAAGGGCTTGCTTCCGTCCAAGGTGTGGGGTGAGGGGGGAGGGAGGGGAGGGAGGGTGAAGATTGGAAAACCCCAAGATCCACCAGTGTCTGTATCTAATCCTCAGTGGGGTAGAATGAGACTGACAAGATGATGACAAGAGAGGAAGGGAGGTAACTACGAGCATGTGCTTATGTGAGCAAATTAATGGAGACGATGATATGTATAATCCTTTGGCTCTCCATATTCCAGTCTCCATTAGCCTGCATTTCCTTTGCCTTATTTCCATCAGTCTGTCCCTCGTTCCCTCCATATCTTTCTCCTTCTTGTTCTCTCTCTCTTTCTTTCTCTCTCTCGGTCTGTTCTATGCCTGACCGTTAGTCTGCCTTTATTCATCCATCGCTATTTTGGTGCCTTGATGTATTACTCCGGTTTCTTTCTCTGCATCTATCCATCTCTCCTTTTCTCTCTCTCTCTCTCTCTCTCTCACTCTCTCACTTGGTCTTGTTTAGATTTTTTTCAGCCTCTAGCCATCTCTCTCTCTCTCTCTCTCTCTCTCTCTCTCTCTCTCTCTCTCCCTTCCTTTTGTAGTTGCTGTCCTAACGTCTCTTTTCCACCCGGCCATTCTTTTCTCTTCTCTCTTCTCTTAATTTCTCTCCTTTTCCCTTCCAGTGTATTTCAGTTCATCTGTTTCAGAGACCTTACCCCTCGATATCTCTCCTTTTTCTCTCCTCCTCTCCCCAGCCTTTTCTTATTTAAAAAAAGGTCTTTTGTTAATTCTCCTCTTACATAATTCGATATTTTGGTGCTTTGATGTATTACTCCACTTTCTGACATCGTCGTTGAAAATCAACTGTTCGAGGTTTCATATCTTATTTTACTCTTCTCTGTCATGTGCTTGAAATTTCAAACCTTTACCACCAAAATAGCACTAGACTAGAGTAAAGTTTCTTGTTAATTAATATGATCTATAACCATTCACTTGATACTAAATGAAGAACTTGTTTTTTGTGTTTCCTGTTAAATATCGCAAAAAATATGAGTTACGGAAGTGTTGGACCAAAGCTAGAATTACCCTCTGCCTCTTCCTCCGAGTGTCCGTTCTCTTCGTCCCTTGTCTTTTCTGTAAGGTTGGGCAGCTTCGAATCCGTATTTGATCTAGAGCTAGAATTGGAATACGAAGGAAAGAGGGATGTTTATGGAATTTGCGCTTGTACTTTTTAGAGTCACAAGAAAATCCCCGCTAGTTTCTGCTTAAGGTCTTGTATAATGTACTTTCATTTTAAATAAAGGTGAAGGGTTACAACGTTCATTTGGACAGGGACCTAAAGTTTAATATGACATTAGGATTTCTTCTAAATCGATTATATTTTGTTTTTGCTTGTATTTCTTGTGAACCGGAGGATTCGAATCCAGCCCAATTTTAGGATTCGAATATGGAATCGCACCCAGTATAAGAAAATTCGATGTATTCGATTCCGAGACCTCTTCCTTCTCTTCCTCCATCCCCTCTTCCTGCGCACCTTTCCGCACAGAAAAGAAAAATCTAGAGGAGCACCAATCGCTATGACTGACGTCACTGATATGGCACTCTTATGTCCCCTTGTGACCCACACTGTTTTTCTATGACAGCTGTGCTTATTGATTGCGTGTTGTTACGTGCTAATCGCTGTATTTCGGGAGTATGTCTCTTGCCAACAGCAGCGTTTCGCGGCATCCCGAAAATAGCTATTAAAGTATTATTATTGTTGCATTTCTACACTACTGAGTCAGTGACTCTTTGTGTAGCTAATCCTAGATAATGGAATTTACAAGTGCATTTCAACTGTTCTACTTTTCCATACNGCCTTTGCCTCCTTATCCCTCTATATCTCTCCTTTCTCTCCCCTCCTCTCCCCAGCCTTTTCTTATTAAAAAAAGGTCTTTTGTTGATTCTCCTCTTACATAATTCGATATTTTGGTGCCTTGATGTATTACTCCAGTTTCTGACATCGTCGTTGAAAATCAACTTTTCGAGGTTTCATATCTTATTTTACTCTTCTCTGTCATGTGCTTGAAATTTCAAACCTTTACCACCAAAATAGCACTAGACTAGAGTAAAGTTTCTTGTTAATTATTATGATCTATAACCATTCACTTAATACTAAATGAAGAACTTGTTTTTTTTTGTGTTTCCTGTTAAATATCGCAAAAATATGAGTTTCGGAAGTGTTGGACCAATGCTAGAATTACCCTCTGCCTCTTCCTTCAAGTGTCCGTTCTCTTCATCCCTTCTCTTTTCTGTAAGATTGGGCAGATTCGAATACGTATTCGATCTAGAGCTAGGATTGGAATACGAAGGGAAGAGGGATATTTATGGAATTTGCACTTATGCTTTTTAGAGTGACAAGAAAATCCCCTCTAGTTTCTTCATGGGGTCTTTTATAATGTACCTTCAGCTGAAGAGTTACATCCGTTCATTTCGACAGGAACCTAACGTTTAATATGATACAAGGATTTCTTGTAAACCGATATATATATATATTTTTTTTTTATTTTTTTGCTCGTATTTCTTGTGAACCGAAGGATTCGCATCCAGCCCAATTTTAGGATTCGAATCTGGATTCGCACCCAGTATAAGAAGATTCGATGTATTCGAATCCGCATTCGAAGTTTGCCCAGGAGTAGATCTCTTCCTCCATCCCCTCTTCCTACTCACCTTTCCACACAGATAAGAAAAATCTAGAGGAACACCAATTGCTATGAGTGACGTCACTGATATATATCTCTTATGTCCCCATGTGACCCACACTGTTTTTCTATGACAGCTGTGCTTATTGATTGCGTGTTGTTACGTGCTAATCGCTGTATTTCGAGAGTATGTCTCCTGCCAATAGCAGCGTTTCGCGGCATCCGGAAAATAGCTGTTATTATTGTTACATTTCTACACTACTGAGTCAGTGACTCTTTGTGTAGCCAATGCTAGATAACGGAATTTACAAGTGCATTTCAGCTGTTTTGCTTTTCCATACAGGTACAGTAGTTGGTAATGGTGGGCTGTTGTGGTAAGAAGAAAATAGTTATTATTAGACTAGTGCTTAAATAGATTTTCAGTTCCGTGGCCTCCCAAGGCTATTTGCCTTTGCATCCTGAATGAAGCTTTTCATTTTATCTTCCTGCCTCTGTTTTCCTTCCTTTCATGTAGTCCTACCGGTATTTTATATCTATGTTTTCCCATCTCTTTTATCAATTTATTTTCTCTTCTTTCATTCTTACCTATTTTGCTTTACATGATTTTCTTCCTTTTCTCTCTTTTAAAAAAAAAAAAATTGTTCCTAATCTAGTTCTCCCGTTTTTCTTTCTCTCCATTTCTCCTTCCTTCCCTCTCACCCCTCCATCTCGCCATCCCCGCAGTATAAACGCCCTTCGTCCATCACAACAAAAGGACCCGTCACTCATCCACGACAAGGACAAAATAACATGCTGTCCTGCCCCACCAAAGGGGGACAATAGCACGGACCCGCCCTGTCCACTGGCGTACTAATACACCCCCAAAAACAAATTGAAAACAAACACACGTGTATGCCACCTTTTACCAGAAGATCGTATGATGGAGGAGGGAACAAAGAAATTAATGACAAGGTCCGCTGAGGCGACCCCTGGTTTGTTATTACAAGGACAGGTCGCGTATTAAGTCAAAACAAGGTCTCTTCATTACAAGGGGGTATAGTACTGGACATGGGATAACAGACGAGGGAAATATACCACAGTATATCGTGTTAAGTTGACCATACAAACTATTGATATGCACCATTGTAATACTGAAATTCGGATATGTCGATTTTGTGCGGATATGTCGAGTATAAGTCAAAACAAAGTCTATTCATTACAAAAGGGGATAGCCTAGTACTGGACTTGGATAACGGAAGAAGGAAATATATCATAGTATGTAGTGTCAGCGTAGTGTTAAGCTGACGATACAAACTATAAGAATGATACTAAAAAACCAATCTACTAAATATTAATAATGATTTTCGGACACGTCGAGTTTGTGCGACCACAATAGCGATATTATTCTTATCCAGTGTAAATCTCAGGAATAGAGAATAGCAATTCGATAACAGCATTAGAGACAAGATAGTTCTGCAATGTTGTTTTACATGTCGATGTGTTTGGGAGCCAGAAAGCTGCCTCTGTAGTTATCAGAACTGTTTTTGTTATGTGATTTGTTTTAGTTTGCAGATCTATCTGTTAGTCCATCGAAAGCTCCGGCAAGGTGTCTTTCTCAGAAGGATATCAGTAGCTTTAGCTCTCAACAAATCTATTCTTCGAAATTTCGGCTATGATGACTTCTCTGCTTGTTAGTTTTTTCGTCACAGGAAGCAGACTCCCGATAAGTCGAAGTTTCTTTTTAATAATACAGTTAGGAGTCGTAGTGTGTACAATAGGCGACCAGCTTTAGTTGCGACGTAACATCTCGTAAGTTACTTACGATGTAAGACTTAGTCTAGTTGCGACTAGCGTTGATTGCTTGTTGCACAAGTGCCCATGAACTTGCCTCCAGCTATCTGAGACTACGTTAATCATGCTTCTCCATCAAAGACAGGTAGAGCGGTCGGCAGCAAATCGTTACAATGTGTAAGGGACTTCGGATAAATCGATTTTTTTTCACCTCAGAATCCACGATTAGTGTACATGTATTCTGTTGCTTACTAAAACATCTAAATGTCAGGTGTTTTGAATTAAATGTCAGTCAAAAGTGTAATGCACGTAAGGAGTATTATTTAGCCATTTCGCACCCGCTCTGTCTTTCTTTCTTTCTTTCTTTCTTTCTCCCTCTCTTCTCGTTTCTCTCTTTTCTCGTTTTCTTTGTTTCATTCCTTTCCACACTCTTGATATACAGAATCTCCATCAGCTCTTTGCTCTCTTTAACAAATTGAAAAATCTTTTGCCAAGACAGGCAAGAATGTCAATCATTTAAATGTAAATCTCCCTTTCAGAGCCAAACAGGAACAACACCAGGACCGTAACTAAAGCCCGCAGATTTCCGGACCCCTGAAATTGGAAGATGGGAGTGGCTTGGGGTGGCAGAGAGGATTAAAAGTGAAGTTGGGTGTTTGAGTGTGTGTGTAGGGAACGGGGAGGGGGGTGGGGGTGGGAGAACCGGAGAGGCCAAGAATCGTAAGCAAAGCATTTTGAGAAATGTCTGTCATTGACCGGAAAATTGTACCATGTAGAGAGCCGGGTTGGAGGGGGGGGNGGGGGGGGGGGGGGGGGTGAGGGGAAAGATGAGGGGCAGTAGTAAAGAATATGCCAGTATACCCTTGTGATAACGCAAGGAACTATAGCAGTGTACAATTAACAAGCCGGGCTCTTCCTTACTCTCGCAACGATATTCTTACAGCGCATTTCAGTCACATAAATTATTAAATGTTGAATGTACATGGTGCTAAAAGTTTTAGAATCTGCTTTGTCTGAGTTGATTCTCTCAACTCAGTTTATGAATGAATGTTTATGAATGAATGTTGACTCTTTCCTCAACCGACCTCCACCCTGACGCAACGATATCACAAACACATCTCTCCCACACCCACTCACATAAAAAGTCGATCTCAAGCGACATATTTTGGCTGGAGGGAGATGTCCTGGGTCCTTTTCAGATGTGTTTAGAAAACTGCAGATCAAGACCAGGCACCCGCCCAGACAAGAATTCTGGTTTGTGTCTCTGTAAATGTCAAGCGTGGGTGAGCACTCCGTCTCTGCTAGTGGGTGAGACAATGTACACGCCCTGCCATCCTCTTTGAAACTCTCTTTGTGAAGCAACAACTTAAAGTGCATCCTTGGCGTGAGTAGTCTAGTTGTGTGACTCACAATCATCAATGTTAAGTACTGAAGACTACACAAACTGTATCTGGTAGTGAATCGAAACAAATGACTCAGCTCGGAAAGCCTCGTACTCGTAAGTTTTTTTGTTTCCAGCATGTAGATCTATGCTTAGGCCTACATCCATAGGCCTACTCATACATGCACAAGCACTCACAGATGAATTCATTCATTCATTCGCACATGCACACAGATGCAAATATGCATTACTACATATATGACTAGTTTAGACATTTATGCACGTGAGAAATTAGCCCAGGTTAAGTTTTGTAATCTCCGTTCTGAAGTCGATACATATTAACTAGGGGAGAAAGATTGCTATTTAAAAACTTAAACTACAGCAGATATTGCAAAATGAAAGACAAGGCAAAGAAACACCGAGGCAAAGGAAGAAGAGAAAGTTTACACATAAAATTACAGTAAGCAACGATTAATACGAAAGCGGTTTAACCGGAAGTATTGCTTAAACGAAAGAAACATAAAGCCCCTTTTATTTTCCTTTTCAAGCTGCTCTGTCTAAACCGAAACTTTGTTTAAACGGAACATAAGTCTTCGGTCTCGCAGACTGTCTAATTCACGGAGTATTGCAACAGACTAGTCTAGTTGTAGTTATGTTCTCTTGCTCGCAGGGGTAAGCCAAGAATACACGATTGAGTCAGACATAAAGACAGAATAGGCCAGATAAACATTCTGAGAAAAGAAAGAAAGAAAGAAAGAAAGAAAGAAAGAAAGAAAGAAAGAAAGAAAGAAAGAACAGCATGAGACAGTGCATGGCAGTAAATCCATCGCTTTGAACTCTTTTTATTACTGTTCTCTCCATCTTCCTCATAGGGCCCCATAGGCCTGGAGCCCTGAGATAGTGAGAAAAGAAAGAAAGAAAGACCTGCGATTCCAAGAAAAGAATGACGAGAGAAAGCGAGAGAGAGAGAGAGCATTCCAGGATATTCCCAGAAAAAAAAAAAGCCACAGGATATCTTCAGAAGGTAACGGCAAACAAAGGCAGGAGCAAGATGAACAACAAAAAAAAAAGTACTCACTCATGATGTGTGGATTATCTGAGGCGTGGCACGCGGCATGTGAGTCTCGTTACGTCATAAACATCATGACAGGATGTACATACATCTTTGTCATTCTACACAATATGAGTGTACATACCATGGGGAGATGGAGGACGGAAGGAGAAAGAGAGATAGAGAGGGGCGGATACAGACGAATAGATGGATGGACAACAAAGAGACATAAAGGCAGATCGAGGATTCACTCACTCACTCACTCACTCACTCACTCACTCACTCACTCACTCACTCACTCACTCGCTGCAGCAGATAGACAGACAAACTGGTGAACAGCCAGGCAAACAGAGAGACAAATCGGTAGATGCATAAACAGACAGACAGATGATAGTATCAACCATCGATCGACTGATCGGAAGAACGGTAAAGTGGCAAACAGATAGACCTATCATTAATCAAGTGGTGTGTTGGAAAAGGAAGGCAGTCGCTTTGAAAAGCGCATCTTGTGTGTAATGGTGAGACCTAAACAGATACAGACCAATAGTTTATTGATCATACTGGAGCCCGCCCCCCCCCCCTCCCCTAAAAAAGTGAAGTGTAATAACTTCATTTCTTAAAATGTTGTGCAGCTGAAAGCTGACATTAACAAATGGATATTGCCTGCTGCTGATGCTGCATTTTTTAATTCGAGGTGTCATGGATGTGAAATAGATAAAAATGTCTAACAAGAGCATACAGTTCCAGGCCTAGCATAGACTACGCCTGACATGCTGGCCCTGGCACATTGTTCTTACATGTGTATGGGTGTCTATGTGTATCTGTGTGTGTGTGTATGTGTGTGTGTGTGTGTGTGTGTGTGTGTGTGTGTGTGTGTGTGTGTGTGTGTGTGTGTGTGTATAATATGTGTGTGTGTTACTGTGACAAAAATATTACAACATTTAACAAGGTTTATTGAAAAAAATAGTAATGCCCAAACCACAGTGTGCATCTAGATCTAGTCTAGTTCCATAAAACCTGCATCAATCAGGTCTATATCTGTCTGTTAATGTTCCCAAAACCGTATTTCAGTTCATCTGTATGTATAACACTTTAAGTTATAAGAATTAAGGAAGGGTTTTCCGCTTTTTTTTTTTTGCGGGAAGAGGGGGGAGGGAAGGGGCGCATCCGCTATAATAAAGAGACAAAAATGGGTAAGGCAGTCTATTCGAGAGAAGTCCTTTTGATTATTGAGCAAATTTCATATGTGCTCAATATGTTGTTTAAGTCCCATTCAAAACAAGACTTACACTTCTTTTATATCATGTAATATCGTTACTAATACAGCGCACTGCATCTCACAGCGTGATAAGTCTAACTTAAGACATGCATTAAGTGTGTGATATTAAATTTCCTTTGTTGTTGCCCTCCCACGTTCTCTCGTTAGCTTAGTCTTAATCACCCCCCAGGCTGTCAAACTTGAACTTACTGCTCTTTTTTTTTCCTTTTTCACCGTCATTATCTCATCTTGCACGTTTCAGACAGGCCAGTGACCTCATGATTTAGCAGACGTCTGGTACAAAGAACGCAGAAGGAGGAGGAGAAAAAGGAAGAATAGTCTGGGTGCTGGCGGAGTTTCCGTGTCCATCCGAGGTTAATGAGAGAAAGTTGTTGTTGTTGTTGTTGTTGTTGTTGTTGTTGTTTTTGGGGGTGGGGTGGTGTGGGAGGCTGGGGGGAAGTATGAAAGTTCTTACTGTCATTTTACATTGCTACAACTTTAGCCTTGTGATGTTTGTTACAAAATTAACATAAAATTAAGACATATTTTTTAGCAAAAACAACAATATTAGTTCGCAGATGCTTTCCGTTCTCTCTTCAGCCTCCTATCTTTGTAGGCAGACATTCTGTCTTGTATGTAATGTGATATCATATGATTTATGATGTTTCTTGATGTTTCAGGATAGTAAAATGTGATTTCAAGTAGACTATTTCGTAAATTAATAACCCGCATTTTAATCTTTGAATGGTGATAAAAACAAAATGTAAGTGATCTCAGCTTAACACCCTGATCTTTTTCAAGCGTGTTATGGTATAGAATCATAAAATACAAGGTATCTTTCTTATTTTCAAATGGATACATGAGCCTACCGGTATCAGGACTAAATAAAGTGAAAGAAAACGAAAAAGGAGGAGAAGAGGAAGAAGGAAATCAGTGCAGAAGAGACAAATGAAGAGAGCCGGATTAAAATGATAGGCAAAGAGGTGGGTGCGAGGACAGTAGCAAGGGTAGAGGAGAGAAAATCAATGAAGATTAAAATAACAAAAATTAAATGATACGTTGCGACGCACACCTTGCCATGTTCCTGGACAAATAATTATTGTTTGCGTCTAGACCCACATTCCACAGCAGACATTTTCACTTGCTGCTTAGGATATAATTAAAATGGATTCAAGTCAGCACTGCTTATCAGACTTAAAAATTTAGCTTGGTTGACAAGTTGTATGATTTTCACTTGTACTTCTCCTCCTTTCCGCTCTGTTCCTTCCTATCTCTTCCCTTTCCACCCCTTTGCATTCGCCACGTAATGGACTCCATTGAGAGAGTGTGGTGGGTGCTAATGTGATTATGAATACAAACCTTACACAAGAATCGTGACTTTTCGTATTCCTATCACATCAAAATCCGACTTTTGTAACAACCCAGTACATGTACTGCAAACCACGAAAGTGCTCCAAGCGCTGCTAAAAAAAAACCAACAGGGCATCGTAGATCAGTTTACCTACCACACAAACCACAATCAATTTGTCTGGGAGGGCGCCCCCCGCGACGTGGTGGGTGCAGGTGCTAGAGAATACATTCAAAAAAGAAACCACGTAAAACTGACAACAAAGATGACGCCACTTTCGGCCCTAATGAATTATGAACGTGAAAAAATGATTACGTCTCTGTTTGCCAAAGAAAGATCTATGCTTATAGGGCTTTTAATGTGATGGGTAAGTGTATAGGTCTACAGAGGGGTTTCACAAGGAGGGGTCCACACACGGCTTGTTTGATAATAGCATTGATCTTGGCTGTAACGAGAGACGGATTGTCTTGCCTTTTATTTGATGACATGAGGGCTCGAACGTGATTCTGCCTGGAAACAGCGCGTGATCGAAGTGGATCGGTATGTAAAAAGTGTGTGTGGAGCTCCAGTAGCTTAATTATACGGCAAGAAGACAAAGGGGGTGCTGTGTAACGGGAGGAAATAAAAACAGCCCTGATAGAGAGACGGTGTTAAGATAGAATGACAGACAAAGACTGAGAAAAGGAGGGAGAGAGAGAGAGAGAGAGAGAGAGATAAAGTAATGAAAACCAGAGAACGGTAGAGGGGATGGGGGCTATATTCAAGATCTGAATTAAATCATACGGCACGACACTTTGGAAGTGTAGGACAAGCTGCAAGAAAATGTGTAATGGATATAGCAGCGAACGTAAACGAAAGGATGACTACAACTTACTACAAGGCAAGAAAGGAGAGAGAAAGAAGGCGATATTAGAGTGATGTTATAGCATTATTGTGGTGTTACAATATTGCTGTGCATTACGAACTAAACGTGAAATTCACATCTGATTCTAGACCAGGCTTTTTAGGATACACAGGTCTTTAAACTTTGAGAACCTCTGGCTTAGGGCAAAGATTATCACTGAACAAAAGCTTGTCCTTAAAGCCTCGACAAACATCAATTATCTGCACAAATTCACTTTGCAATTTCCGAGACACTAGACTAGATCAGTAGTATCGTCGAAGAACACAATGACAATGATATGCACTGGTGTACGGTATCTGTCATTCAATCAGGTAGATTCTTCATATACTATAGTCTAGATCTAGACTAGAACTAATGGAGGTAAAGGGCTCTTCGTGGGAAAATTTCAGTTAGGACATGTCGAAAGTCCAGTGGAGGTGCTGAATATAGATCGCGTTTATTTGAATGTGTTGATAACTATATAAAGTAATTATTTGTTCTGCCTAAATCACAGCGTACACAACCACTGTCAAATCCCTCCGCTGGAGACAAGAGCATGGTCGAGGGAAGATGGTACTCGTATTTCCGCCATCTTTAAAGTTAAAGATGGCGGAGATCCTAGTGCAGACGTTTCAACTACCAAGATCTCCCCATTTCCAGTTAAATTTGGACGACCGATATAAAAAAAAAAACAACCCAAAAAGAGGAAAGCGCGAGAAAAAAAGAAAAAGAGGAGGAAAAAATTTAAATCACACGGTAATTACTACTAGACTATATTATGGAGACCTTTGGCGGGCATACTGTAAGAGTTGAGAACGTAAAAGGATAGAAGACAAGAATCTCCAAACTGAAGGCCAAGCCTAGACCCACCTATCGTCCCTAATGACGTGAGGTATAACGTCATGTTTCAAACATCCAGCCAAATGCATTTTTTTTTTTTTAGGGTTGAATATCACAATATTTCTCAGAAGCTTAGGCTGGTTCTTATGACAGTATATTATGAATTCATCGGAGAGCTTAAACAGTAAAGTGAGTAACAATTTTACGTTACGAGGAATTAGATCTCTTTATGACAACGCGATCCCGCTCTGCCATCTTATAACAAAAAAAGCACATAATAATGTGCACTATGATTTATAGTGCATATATATGTGCCTTTTGTCATAAGACGGCAGCGTCGTTATTTTTAACTTCGTTCATGTGAAATCCGACCTTACACATCGATGCTGACGATCCTTACCTAAATATTTTATATCTAAACAACGGATTAGGGGCCATATGCACAGTATGCACACTAACCTTGCCCGCTGGCTTAGTTAGGGAAACTCTCCAACTATCATAGTCTGCCAGCCAAGATCGCTTTATAATATAACAAAAGGACGGCATCACTCTGTTATAAGCAGTCTTACGACGTGAGTCGATAGTCTGTGGTGTGCTGATTCAGATTTACCCAGATGCCCCTGTCGATTTTAAGTTTCAAGGTCACTTTTCAAGGTCAAAGGTCAAAAGTTTTAAAAAATCACGATCTTCATTATTGTATTTTGATTTTTTTTGTGTGCTTTTCAGGAAAACAGCGCAACTTTTGATCAACACCTTGAACTTACAAGTGAAGTAGATGTTATAATATCATTTTTATATAGCTTATTATATAGGAAAATATTATTTCTTTTACGTGGCTTTTTGAGAAATCGTGGTAAGGTTAGATTGGAAGGTTTAAAAAATACACTGTAAACATCGGGTGCATCGGATTCTACTCATTCTGCCCTTTCGATCCGTATAAGATGTTGGCCTATAACATTTCGAAGCCGTCCTTTTGATTAAGAGATGACTTTTCGGATTTAACTGGCAGACTATCAATAATATTTCCCGAAGTTACCGCCAGTGCCCAAAGTTAGCTTTCAGCATGCGGCCCCAGGAGAGTTTCCAGCCGACGGACACAAGTGCAGTCAAGGCCTGTGCTAAAAAGTGTGTCTTGTAATAAGGAAATGAGGGTACTCGTTCGAAGCTCTTGAGGAACGGCCCTGGCGAGAAGGAAGTTACGGTTCTGGGGCACACGTGACTTCGAGGGCGCATCTTGGGTGGTAATCGAGTAATCTGAGAGCTGTTCTTGAGTTTGTCTCTCATTCGTTTGACATGAGCTTAAACTGTGATGAGGTAAACTAGGAGCATGTAACTCTTTTTGGTTCAGAAATTATCTCACCTTGTGGCCCAGAACGATACCCCTACCCATGAAAAAACAAAATGAAGACAGTGGTTTGGGGAGAAGGGGGAATGGGGAATGAGGTCTTGTCTGTGAGATGTCACTCTTGTTTCCAACATGAGCTTAACTTAATTTCTTGGGACAGTATGAATGGGGGAAAGTTGATTCACGATGTAGCTATTCTCTTTGTCTTGCATATCTGCTCCTCCATCAATGAACGCTCTTGTGTACGAATCCGTGGGAGACTGACATGAGTATATTGAGGAGGGGGGATCCTTGGGTGCAAACGCATTCTTTCATGAGCTGTCTTGTTTCTTAAGAGCTGTAGTAAACTCGAAAGGAATTTATGTGCAAAACAATCACTGGGCGTCAGTGAAAGACATACACCGGTGTTCTATAAGAGCTGTGCATCCTGGGATAGTGTCCTCCTCGCCCCCGTTTCTATGCGCGATCATATTGTCCACATGCATTTCTACCAATGTTATAATGAAAATAAATAAATGTGATTGATATGTTAATAAAACCGTTACTTCACTGAAGTGGTCATAGTTAATCACATCATCAAGTGTGGAGTCTGTTCTGTTTTGCACATAGTTTAGTCTAAATATATTTATGTCGGATGCATGATGACATGAATTTTAATTGTGTTGCGCCGCATGAGCAAATCACGAAAACATTTTATAACTCAGTTCGCAAGTTAATTTAAGTCAACGGTTCCGATGCTGCAGTCTGCATGAGGGTGGAAAGATTACTTCTGGCCCAGGGCCAGGCTACGCCCCTGAATATGTGCTTGAGGGAGAGTAATACCTTTGGTTTGGACACCA
>JAWQUT010000545.1:297183-331482 GCA_033807755.1 Ellobium chinense | reverse complement strand
AAAATCAAAACACACTGTTCAGTGCCTTCCTCGGACGAAAGGAGAGAAAAACTAATAATTTGGTTTATGCACAAAAAAAAGACAAAAATATGGCTGTAATCCCTTATATTATCTTTGTGAAGTGGACTGGAACCGGGCCTGCCTTCTTTTGTGTTTGTTGACCATCAGCGAAATCTTTATCAAACGATATAAAAGCTTACATTCCACATGTATGCATCCATTGCAGACAGCTCTCTCGATCTTATACGGGATGGGGGAACGTCACAAAGTGCAGGAGCGAACACCGGACCTTCCTGGAATCATTCTTACACTCCTTCTTACCCACTCCCTCTCCCTAAAAAAAACAAACAACAGTATATTTACTTCATACGAGCAAAATAATGTGGGGTCGTCATCTGGCCATCTCTAATATTTTGTGACTAAAGGTTTATATTAGTTTTCTGCCAAAAGTCATAATTTTGTCTTAGTTCTTTATTTTTTGCATATTCATGATTTGTATGTCAACACACATCTCCTGACAAAATATTTCTACGATTATGGTAGTAGGCAAGAATCTGTTGTACCAAAGAGCTGTATATTCGAACAGAACCATTCAGTTCTTTCATCTCCTCCCCCCCCCTTCCCCCGAATAAAAAAGCTTTGACAAAGACAAATTTCATTTGTTGCAAGACATTAGACTTGATTTGTAACATCAGAGCATGATTTAATTTTGTGAGCAGAGGCCAGTTTCCACTGAAGGATGCCTGAACGTAGGATAATATGTGTACTTAGCCTGGCCCAATAGTTTATTTCCACCAGAGTCAGTGCTGCTCAGCTTAACTCAGTAATAAACAGAACGCTATAGAACAAAGGTTTCCCTCATAGGCCACAGACGTATTAGTAAATTTGCATGGATACCACGAGAAAAGATTTGATACTGTTTAGGCCTCCGAACTTCGTAAAGGTGCGCAGTCAATGTAGTACTTTTAGCTCCGTCGGTGTTTTCTTAGTGCGGAGCCATTGTTTAAAAAGCTTTGCCAGGAAACATACGAAATTAGGACTTCCGGGGAATCCATAATAGGGAATGCAGTTAGCTTATTCATCGACAAAACTGCCTTTTTGCGATTGAGTTAAATGCTCATTGATGGTTAAGTTCAGCGGTATTGTGTTAGTTTTGTGGTTGTAGCAGGCCTGGTCACAGCTGTCTAATCTCTGTTTCAGGTCCCTCTGTGGTCGATTGGTAGACTAGACAAGATAGATCTAGATAGGTGGCATGCCAGCCAAGCCCAAGACTGAAGAAGAAAGGTGTCGGAGACGTCGTCTTAGCCTCTAGGAAGAGTTGCAAACAGTTCACATAGATCTATTGCAGGAGGCCAAACTTCCACTCTAAACCTGGAGTAGTCCAAAGTTACGTTATTGGCTACGGGTGATTCCTGTGTCTGGCCAGTCAGTTGACGTCTATTAAGAATCCAGGTTTGTGGTTGAGTAGACTTCATTAACCATGTTATGTCAGTATTGATCTGTGAGTGTGAGAGTGAGGTGGTTCAGTAGACGAATCACATTCATGACTGTTGAACGATACATTTGCTTTGATGAGTAGCCTATTAGAGTTCGAAAGTCTGTATGTTGGCATTTTATTACAGTGTCAGGCAGGGGTGGTTTCCCTCAGTCCAGAGGGAAGAAGTAAGATATGGTCCCAGTCTTAGTCACTTTTGGAAAGGTGAATATGAAAGTGCAGAGGTTTAGTCTTCATTTCCGGTCTTCTGTTTACATTGGCAGCCATTTTGGATAGTGCTCGGAATGCGGATTTTGGCGATACAATTTTTATGACTGCGAGTTGGATGGCTCTGGAGTTAGATTAAGTTACAAAATAGGTATATTTCACACTTTCCTGACTTTTTAGCCAATGAGCAATATTTGAGGAGATTATGTGCTGACAAAGTTCAGCATTTTCAGCCGTTGAATGTCATTGACCTCCTTTCAATAGAGGCTAGCCAAAAATAATGCTGACCCCCACTAGATGGCATCCTGTATGGCTCAATGTAATCAGGCTATGCTTAACTGACACCTGAAAGACAGTCATGCTCTTTCACTCATAAAATATACCAATAAAATTAATAACTTTTGAAAGAATATGGCTACAGCAATTGTTCTGGTGTCATTGTAAACATCTCAGCTAGCTCTGTCACCTATTTGGAATTTTTATTGTCTACTAGCAACATTGAAATTTTATCAAAGTGCCTACTGCATTTAAACTATGACCAAGATTTCTGTGTACAGATGATGAGCAGTAGGTTAACTATTTTACCTGAACAGGATGGAGTGGATTGCGAAATTAGTGTTCGATCTAGTTCCGATAATATTTGCCTTGATATGAATCTGCATAAAGCTGACAATCCTTCCTTTCAGTGAACTTGTAATCCAGATTTAGGTGATTATCACACATCTGGTACTCATAATTTTTTGTGTCCTAGCTAGTAATCTTGTGGTATTGTGATTTGACAATGCTTTTAGGTGTGCGAAACTCTGACCACAGCCATGGCTATTGCACGTCCTCCTGGCATGGACTTTGACCACAACTGGCCAGAGAGTACAGAATGCCTCACATTAGATTTTGGCCCTTTTGAGACAGTGCATATGTGGAAACCCATGCCTGAATGTGATGAGTTTGTGGGAGCAAGGTAAGTATTTATGATGCGATAAAAAACATATAAACTCTTGAGCTAACTAAGCTTATAAGAGGGTTTTATTGGTCAACTGCTCAAGATAATGGAAAGAAATTGCTTACCTCTTGAGATGAATTATCGAATCAACTGTAAATTTTACATTCTTGCTAGTCTCTTAGCTACCGAGATGTTATATAGTCATCCACATTTGAGAACCGTTAGATGACTTTATTCTTCTTAGTAATTTTGTGAAATCTGAAGAGGTGCACCAGTCACTGAAATCTAAGATAAAAATTATAGAGTAAACAACACTATGTGACATGATAAAACACTCTTGCTTTTTATCAGTAGCACTGTCATTTTCTTTTCCATCTTTTGCTTGTGTTTTTCAGTGCATTGACTGGCATTTTGATTGGACATTCCTACATTTTTTTGTGTTTTTACTTCATCTGTTTTTAGGCGTAGCAAGCACACAGTTGTGGCATACAAGGAGGCACTCTATGTTTTTGGGGGAGACAATGGGTATGTGTGTTTATAGCAAGCAGCTTACTAGACTAAGATTTATATCTTGAGCAGTAACAGTTTAGTGCTGAGTTCAATCCCTAATTAGCTGTTTGTGACAACTTTTGAGATACAGTAATCAGTATTTAAATGTGTAAATGTTAAACTAATGAGATGGCACTCTGATGAGCTTTTCATTTGAAACTAGCCCCAGTGATCCAGCTGGTGAATATCCAAAACTGGTAGGAAATTTAAATTTATCCTCTGGAAGTTGATAGTAATTCAGTATGTAAGAGGATCTTTAGATTATAAAGCAGTCTGCTTATCTTTATCTTTGTGAAGTTTCCCAAATAGCAATTTTAAATGAAACATCGCATTTATTTGCTGATTGTATTAGGATTTTATTGTATATTCAAATATGTGCTCATGCAGTAAAAACATGCTGAATGATCTCCTCCGCTTTGATGTGAAAGACAAGTCTTGGGGCAGGGCCTTCACCACCGGCAAACCACCAGCACCAAGATACCACCACTCTGCTGTAGTTCATGAGAGTAGCATGTTTGTCTTTGGTGAGAATATAGATTTATTTCTACCTGACCAATGACCATAAGCTTCTGTATAATTGCTTTGGCCTTTGCTTTGTAAGTTTATCAGCTAACACCATTGAAATGTCAATCATTCAATTGTAAAAACATCTATTTTTTCATGCAAGCATATTTTATTTCTGTTTCATAGACTGATTTGTGTTTATTGCTTTGTTTGCATTTCCTATCCATTTTCAGTATAATTGCCTACATTATGCAGTAAAATTTTGCTGTTGTTATTGTATGACAGGTACATTGTCACTGTGTTCATCTCTCTCTAGCAGAAGCTAAATCAATTTCCAAAGTATATTAGTTATTTTATGGCATGCAGTAGGGTATTGTTATGAAATCAGTCATAAAAATTTGAAGATTTTAAGCTTTAGTCTCCGGTTGAAATGTTTACCCAGTATTTTGTGTGGTGCTGTTTTTGGGCTAATTCATTGTTTGGTCTAAAACTCCAGGTGGCTACACAGGAGACATTCATTCCAACTGTAACCTGACCAACAAGAATGACTTGTTTGAGTACAAGTTCAACACCGGACAGTGGCTGGAGTGGAAGTTTGACTCCAGGTAAGACCTGCACAAAACATCAGCATATCATGTAAACAGTGCAAGCAACAGCATAACAGGTCCCCTTCATTTAAAAGCCACTGACAGAAAGGTCTCTGAAGCTGTGAGAATTCTATAGTGTTATCATGGTATGAGGATTGTAATTCTCTGACAGTTTAAACTAGAAGGAGTTATCATAGTAACGAGTCGGTTGCAGCTTGGTTAGGCAGAAATAAATGCTTGCCCTTGTTTTATAATATCTGCATTATGTCACCTCCTTCTTCATCCCACCTGCCTTGAAATATTGCCCCTGGCCTGACCCAAATAGTGGTATGCTGCAGTATGTATGTGGTACTGTCTGGAATGGGCTAAAAAGGATGGAGGCCAAACACCTTTGATATTGATTCACTTCACTTATCGAAGGCTCAAGATTTATACAGTGGGCTAAAGGCTGCCTCTGTTACACAATGACTGGCCATGCCTTCTAAAAACTCCGTGAAAAACAGTTCATAAAGGTGTAAAATCACACAGGTATGTGTTTGAAAGTATGAGGTTAGATTGTATCGCTGTTTGGATCAAGAACCCCTGTTTGCTGGACTGCCTTAACATTTATATTGTGAATAAAAGTTGTTGTTCTTCAGTATCATGGATCTTTTTGTTACTTGTTCAAAAGCCATCAATGACATTTCGAAAGGAGAGCAGCTATTCTCAACAGCACCCCGGCTACACATCTGTAGGAATAGAAGATTGAAGGCATATTTTATGTAAGAAAATAGTTTATGAATAATGATTTGCACAGTAGAACATTGTTTTTGCATGAGAGCATTGCTAGGTAATTTCTATGCTTATTCTATTACCATGTGACTGTGTTACTTTATGTTCATTTTATATTGTCATCCACAGAGATGATCTAAGAGACCCACTGCCAACAAAAGCAAACAGTCGTAATGTTGGAAGAAACCAGCGACTGCCTGTGGCACGAGCAGCTCACGGAGCAGCAGTGTATGATGGGAAGCTGTGGATATTTGCAGGCTATGATGGCAATGCAAGACTCAATGATATGTGGACCATTTCCTTACTAAGTGACACAAAAGGATGGGAGGAGGTAAGAATCCCCACAAATTGATTCGGAGCATTATCATTGGCAGATTTGCCTGTGGGTGAGGGTGTGAAGAGTTTTGTGTCAAAATCTGATTTTGAAATCTCTTGGCCATTGCATTGTAACATATTTGACTTTGCTGGTAATTTCACTTAACAGTTCACATTGTATGCCACCAGCACATGCTGAGTTTAGGACAGCAAATGACATGTTAACTGTTTTAACTTTATGCCACCAATAGGGCAAGAGCACCTGGCGGCATCATTATGCCATGTAATTGCCTTGCTGTGACCGCTTTGATACCAGCTGAGCCAGTCTGACTTGTACATCTCTTGGTAGGGCAGGGAGTAATGGGAAGAATCAGTATCCTCACCTCCCGTAGAATAGGGTTAGAGCTATCAGATCTGGCTCCCTAATCACAGGGTTTCAAAAATTTAAGCAATCTAAGTGTGCTATAATCAGTTTCCATGTCAGTATGATAAAAGTTGTGTGTGTAGATGACAAACTGAATTCCTCTTCTAACACAAAATCAGAGGCTTATCATTGACTTTGATGTTATGTATCTTCCCAGGTCCATCAGAGTGGTGACATTCCCCCCACCTGTTGTAACTTTGCTCTGGCTGTGGCTAGAGACTGTATGTATGTGTTCTCTGGACAGAGTGGAGCCAAAATCACCAACAATCTCTTTCAGTTCAGCTTTAATGATAAACAGTGAGTCTTTTTCTTTCTTTTGTCTTCAATATTGCCTTTATTCATTGGACTCCTTCAGTCAGATTCAGAATGTGATTAAATTTTTGTCAACCTTTCTCATGCTTCATGCAGATTTGATAAGTGCTACAGGATTTACTGATATCTTGTCTGTTTTCATTTCTTTCTCCTGCTTTTATTAGTCATCAGTTTACATGCATACATCTGAATGCAAAAGGAGTTTTGATCAAGTCCTGTGCCTTTAAACATATCACCCATTTTGATGTTGTTTGATGTTAAAAGTCTTATATCCCACAGCAGTAATATGTCTCTGATGAAAGTTTGGAAAAAAGGAGGAAAATGATGTTCAGTGTTCAAACTATCAAATTTTTTATTGATATCTCTGTTTTTTTGTAATATCACTGTGATCAGCAATATCAAGATCTGTTTTCCCATACCAATATCTGCATTGTCCCAAAATAGGACAAAGTAATTAACTTGTGATGTTATATTGCAGATTGTATACATTTTCATAATGATGATAAATCATTTTTCAGCTGTGTTTTCTTAGTTTTACTGCACGTTACTGTCATTATTATTTCAGTCACTCCTGGTAAAATTACAATCAGATTATTGAGAGACTAGAAAAGGAAACTCATATACTTGGAGAGCAAGGCAACAGAAGATCTTCAGAGGAAATACTTGTGTATAACCGGTGGTTTGACACGTCGATTTCGTGTAAAGGACTGGGCCACGCTTAAACCAAGACTCCCAAGTGTACTTCTGTTTACTTTTTTGGGGAGGCCTTGAAAGCGATTCAAACTCACAGTCTCTAGAGTTTTAATTCTTTGCTGCATATCCTCTCAGCTCTGAAAGTTGAAATTCTTTTGTGGCCATCACTCAACAGTTCTAAATTTTATTTTCCTTTTCAGATGGACAAGAATCTCGACAGACCTTATCTTGAGGGACACCCCACCGCCACCTGAGAAACGTTATGGGCATACCATGGTAGCATTTGACCGTCATCTTTATGTCTTTGGAGGAGCAACAGGACAGACATTGCCAAATGAGCTACACTGGTAGGCAAACAATAAAATATGAAATATGTGATGATTTTTCTTGTCAAAAAATGCTCTCAAGTAGTGAAGAAGGAAAGTGGCAGAATAGTTTTAGACTTAGGTAGAAAAACACGGTTGAAAAATAACTGTTTCTGCTGTTTCCAGCTCACCAGGCAGAAAGCAATTATGATATTTTTATAACACAAACACTTGGCCAACAGTTTTGATGAATTAGAACCTGAAGTAGTTAAGACTGTCATTGTCTGTGGTAGAATGTTGTCTTATGTCACACTCAGTTGTGTGTATTTTTGCATTTTTTGTTTCCTGCAGTTTTGACCTGGACTCTCAAACATGGTCTATAACAGACCCTGCACAGCAAAGTGATGTAAGTCCATTTATTTTTGCTGGCTTATCTGAACATTTAGTATATACCCCTCTCATTCATTCTGTTGCCTTTTCTTACATCCACTCAAAAGCTTTGGTATCTGTAGACAATTTGAGATTTCTCTGTGAAAACTCTGCAATTGATTTTGAAAGCTTTGCAGTTAATTTTGCTAAAAAAGTACTTCATCTTTGCTATAACTGTATCTTATAAAATTTCTTTTCAATGTACATCATGGGAATGAGTCAGGTTGAAATGCCTGATACACTGCCACATCATCTCCAAACCTTTTAAAAATTGATGTACAGGATTTAATTTGAGAAAGTTACTGATCCCTCCTAAGACTATGACATCAGAATACTTCACTACTGTATTTCTGATATGGAGAGACTGTTAATGTCTTTCAGCTGTCCACTAACTCAAGATTCCACCGGGACATCTGATTGAATTCTCATTTGTGTCTTTTCCATCTTCAGGTACCAGCTGGTAGACTGTTCCATGCTGCAGGGGTGGTGGGAGATGCCATGTACATATTTGGAGGGACCATAGACAACAATGTGAGGAGTGGGGAGATCTACAGATTTCAGGTGGGTCATGACAGAATTACACCAGCAAGACAAATGTACAGAGTTACAAAACCAAGCAAAAAAGTGTATTTGCGATCTCATATGATGTCATTTCATGTGTGAGTATCAGCAGTAGATAGCAGTTACTCAGATCATTTATCATGATGAGTGTGATATTCAGTTTTTTTGTGTTTTGAGAATGTGTAGATTTAAAAAAAACAATAATGCTTACCCAGAATTATGGCCACACATTCAAAGCCCATATATGGCCATTCGCAGTCAAAATGTTGAAATGAGTACTTTGTTTTTTTACAGTGCAGTGAATAGTTGCACTTATGAATGTCTGTAATGAAATCTTACTGTCTACTTACAGTTTTCCAGCTACCCAAAGTGTACACTCCATGATGATTATGGTCGCTTACTTGAAAGTAAACAGTTTTGTGATGTAGATTTCCTGGTGGGGGAAGTTGGAGTGGTAAGTGGATTTGTTGAGTCATTGTGTTAGAATGAATGTTGTTTTGTTTCAAGCTGTTCTGACCAGTGTTTGCAATCATATGAATGTCTTCTTGTGCTGTTTGGTGCTCAATTTTTGTTTCATGAGAGGGAAGGGGAACTGAAATCTCTGTCTTTTGATGTTAGTTTTTTTTTTTTGCTTAGACTCACTTGCTGCAACTAAATATATGACAGCACAAATAATGAAGGTACTACGAGTAATAATGTGACACACTAATTTGTATAAAATACGAGCTTTGTGACACAGATATTGATGTGTGTTCCACAGGACCAAAGAAGGATCCCAGCTCACATTGCATTGGTAGCAGCACGGTCACCTTGGCTACGTGACAAGATTAGACAGGCCAAGGCTCAGGTATATGTACTAAAAGCTTGGTTTTTTTTTCTGTTCCTCTCAGTTTGCAGAGTGACTATTAGAGTCTTTTCATTTGGTTCTTACCTTGGTTGGTTTTATATGCTAAATATGTCGGAGTACTGGTTTAGTAGGCATTTTGCTTTAGGGGAGGAAAGGTTGGTGGAAGAGGAGGGAAGCCTTGCTTTGAGGATATGCATGGATTTCATACAGTAATGCCTACAGTGGCAAAAGAAAATGTTGACGTGGTGCTCATGGAATGTCTGTGTTAACTTGCTTGGTGTCTTTTTTGTTCAGCAATCTCTGAAGGAGGAATCAGGAGGCAGACTGGAGGTTTTGCTTCCTGATAAAAACCCAGGTGCTTTTGAGATGATTCTGTCTTACATCTACACGGACAAGATACAGCCCAGTATGAAAGGTGAGACACCTTGTTATACTTATCTGTTGTTTGTAAAAACAGTGATACATGAACTTAGTGATGCAAACCACTTTTCCTTATATCCTTGATAAGTTACTGCTTATTATCAGAGCTTCCATTATAAGTGGTAAGTTATCAATGATATAAGCATAAAGGACCTCTACTTCTACGCATAAAAAAGGTATTTCTATGATCAGTAAGACTTTGAACATGAGAATTTGTTCTTTCATTTCTTACTGATCCATCCATCATCTTAAGGACTTTGGCCCTCTGCTTCCTAGTTGATATTGTGTACCATAGAGAGTATTCCAAAGATTGAACATCTTGTAGAGAGGAGAACTTCTTTTCAAACTTCAATGACACGAGTCAGTCAGTTCAGGATAACATGAAGGATTCATGACCTGGATGTCTGGAGTGAGGTTTGAAACATTTAATCATTAAAGGCATCAGATGCATCTTCCTCATCTTGTAAGAAAACAAATTTCTTGCAATACAGGCCACACTACATTCACTGTAGGAAAAGCATGATATAATTTTAGCTTGATCGTATGAGTGATCACATCTTTCCTTTTTTACTTCAGGGCAAGAAAACAACACCAATGAAGTGATACTGGCAATGATGGAAGTGTACAGACTGTCATTACAGGTAAACCTATGTCCCTCCATCTTTTTCTCTTTCTCCTCATCATTGCCAATTTCTTACTTCTTTCACCATCTCCTTCTTCTGACCGGCTTCAAGTCTCTGTGCTGAGAGTTTCAGTGGTGACTTGAACTTTCCACATCTTGTGCATCAAGTTTCTTCAACATTTTTTTCTTCACACATCACTAAGCAGTGTCGGTATCTCCTAGCAACATAGTATATTGTTTCTTAAAAAATGAATATAAAGATGAGGGAGAGTGTTAAAGGGAAATACTTTTTACAGTGAGATCTTTCTTTAAAAGCCACAAACACGACTGTACTGGCATGGTCACTCAAGAGAATGCATGTCAGATGTCTGAAACCTGTGCAGAGACTTTTACAGAGTGAATTCTATACACTGTGATTACCAAGGCTGTCATATGTGTAGAGGCTAGGCAAAATTCCAATATATAAGCATACTTCTTGTCTTGGTAGTTCATTCTCATAGTTCTGATCTCTTTGTAACATAAGCTTTTGCTTCTCATGGCATGAAGCAGTCAGCAGAGAGAACCTCAACTAATTCCAATAGTTTCTTAAAGTGGGATCCTTGAGTAAAAGCTACTGCCCTAGATCTGTGGCTTTGTGCAAACACTCAGTATGTGAGGGAATTTTCTTCCTAGCTTGTCCACAGTGTCTGCATATTGGACCCTTAGCCAGATTCAGTCTGTTAAGATGTGAACCTAGTTCAAAATGGCAGTTTGCAGTCTGAGTAGAATATGGACTAGTCCCACCTTCTTCATCTGTTTAATTCTGTGTACTTGTATGTTTAATTTTGTTTCTCTTGTATGTCCACAGCTGCACATGGGTCGTCTACAGCACTTATGTGTCCAGTTTCTAGAAGCAAGCATTGGCTTGAAGAGTGTCCTCTTTGCTTTGCAGAATGCAGCCAGACTGCAGCTGGATTTCTTGAAGGTGATAGTCACTACTGAGCTCTGAAACTCTACATTTTATTCCAGTGTGTTATCAGGAATATTTGAGACTTTGGTAATATTTTTCATGGCTTTAGTTTATAGTACGAAATAAGTATGTGCGTGCTATGCTTAACATGTGACAATCTGTCGACCTTGATAGCCTGGTTGCCAAAAGAAATATTTACAAGATGGGATCCAGAAGATTCCGGACTGTGGCGATAAAAACTAGACTAACTTGAGGTGTTATTTTTCCCTCATCACCTTCGAAATAGTCCTAATGGGACCTCAAACTGCCATGGCTAGAAGCATCCATTGAAGTCTTTGTGTGTCAGCTTATCAAGACTGTGACTGACCATTCCCTTCTATTTTCTTTAATTTTACATCCAGGGCTTCTGCCTGAAGTTTATTGTGAAAGAGATCAACTTCAACCAAATAGTGATGAGCAAGGAATTTGAGACCCTAGACAAGCCACTCATTGTTGAAATCATTCGAAGAAAGTTGGAGCCACCTGTCAGACTGCTGGACCCCCAACCAGAACCTTCAGCCAGTAAGTCAGTTTCTCATGAAGCTTCATTTTGTGAGAATGAATCATTAGTGTGAATACCGTTTTATACTGTATTCTTGAATATGTAATCTACATAACCTGCTGTCCAGATTATATTTGCCATTGCCATGTTCATATGGACAAAAAAAAAAGATGATTTTTATTAACCCCGAAATTGTTTTACAATGCCATATTATATTACACATCTCATTCATAACACATACACATAGAACAAGATATAAAATACTACAAATGTAATCCACAACAAAAGTCATTTTTTATCGCCTTAATAATAATAATAATAATAAATACGACTTTATTTACCCCGTAGGGAAATTGTTTTACAATGACATAATGCAGCACCCAGGTCCTCCCAGCTCTAAAGTCAGGTACTCATTTATACCTGAGTGGAGCTGGAAATCACACCACTTTTTTCAAGGACACTATAGTATAAATTGTCCAACTCGAACCTAAACCTGCAAATATTAAACCCAAGAGTCTTCAGATTGTGAGGATAACACCCAAGTCTCATAGCTATGCTGCCTTTCCATATAGTTTATGTTATCCATTTACAGTGGATATATGGCGCACATATTGCAGGCCCAACAGATTCGAAAGAATAATGTTCAAGAACAACATGGCTATAACTTGTGTAGGGATTTATGTAAGTTTTGGCTATTTTACTGTAAAGTTGTTACTTTTAATTAGAGTCCAAGCTTTAGCTAGGTTTGTTATAGGGATTAAGATCATTGTAAAAGTTCTCAGTTACAAGTAATGTTTTTGTTACTGGCTTTGAAAGTCACTTGATAAAGAGTCATTTACATCATTCCTTTGTGTTCCTCTTCAGGCTGTTCACTAGAACAAGATCTGGCTCAGTTTCGTCTGAATGGGCAAGAGTTCTGTGACATCACCCTGGTGCTTGATGGCGCCCAGATCCCAGCCCACAAAGCCATTCTTGGTGCTAGAAGTAGCTACTTTGAAGCCATGTTTCGGTCTTTCACACCACAAGATAACATTGTCAATGTAAGTTGAGAAAGAAGTAATGAAGTTTGAGAATGGATACATACAGGATGCTCGTTGGTCTTCTCATTTTCCCTTTGGTATCAGCTTTCCCTGTGTATGCACTTTTGAAAGTCTAGGCTATGTTAGTGTATGTGTCTTGTCCTTCTGCCATAACTAAAGTTTCATTCACCCAAAAGATATTCTAGTGACACATTTGCAGACACCTGAATACCAGTTTCCAAGTATTTATGGGTATTTGCACCCAAAAGATATTCTAGCAGGGCTTCTGCGCAGTCCTGAAATTCCAGGTAGTCCTGGAAAAGTCCTGAAATTTGATTAAAATCCTGGAAAAGTCCTGGAAATTGCAAAAATATACTTGAAAGTCCTGAAATTTGTGCTCGCGGATGAAGCAGGACGCATTTGAGGTCGCGCCGACATGTTTTCGATTTTCTGTTTACTTGCAGTAAATTCATTGTCTGCTTTTTCTTTTTCCTTTTTGACTTCCTCGACATGACCTGGAAAATGACCATTTAGTCCTTGAAAAGTCCTGGAAAAAAATTTCCAGTGTGGTGCAGAACCACTGTTGACACATTTGTAGACATAGGAATACCAGTTTCCAAGTATTTATGGGTATTTGAAGATTATATGCAAGTGAAAACTGTTCAGAAACCATGATTATTTTTAGTTAACTTCTGTCATGTGGACATCTTTTAAAAAAAGAAAATTGTAATCAGAGATGGTATCATCATACACATGTAGCAGGGAATTGTATTGGTCAAGTTTAATGGGAGGTGAAATCCTTGTGTTTTATTTAAACTTGTATTCATCAGAACTTTATCTTCATTATATGCAGTATAGCTAATACAGTAGACTAAGAGCAGGAAGAGATTTGGAAAAAAAAAAAAATTAAATGGCTTTTCGATATTACATGCATATTAGCAAGAAGTGGCTTTCTCAGTGCCAAGTTTCAAGCTGATTGGACTGTTTGTTTTTGAGATATCATTGGCAAGAAAATCATTATAAAAGTAAGTCCCACAATTGTCACTGATAGAAGATGAGAGTACGCAGTCAGAACCGGCAAAACTGCCAGAGGAATTAAAATGCCAGATTACAAGAGATGGAACCAGATGCAGAGCTTTGTTCTACACAAACGGTCAGCCAAAGTTCTTACTGACTTTCCTCCCTTATTTCCCAGATTGCCATAGGAGAGATGGTTCCGTCACGGCAGGCATTTGACAGCCTGATGAGATATATCTACCACGGGGATGTTGTCATGCCACCAGAAGACTCCCTCTACCTGTTTGCTGCTCCATATTTTTATGGGTTCACCAACAACAGGCTGCAGGTAAAACACCCGACTGGCAGTAAACCCTTTTGCTTAATGATAGTGGAGTTGATAGTAATTGTGCCGCATTTTTACACATATAGACTGTAGACTGTTTTGCTAACTTTTCTGTATGTGGAGTGGTGTGGGGTGAGATGACTGATGATCCAGTAAATGGAGGATACTGCATGTTCTTGATGATGATTTCATTGCCTGTTTATTTATGTAAAGTGGTGTATTACTGTGTATTCATTATAAAAGCATTACATGGCTATGGGCTTTTGTGTTGAGTGAAATTCATATGACAGGTGAACTGTTATTATGTGAGCGTAATCCTTATATCCTGTAATGTAGCTTGAGAAGTTTTACACAGATGACTATTTTGAGCCGATCTTAGCTTTGTTATGATAAAAATGCTTTAATAGAAACCAAATTTCATTAATGATGGATGTTTTGGTAAAAAATGTAGCATGCTAAAATTACTTTGGACTCAACTTGAAAGTAAATATATTTTCTATAAGGCCAAATGAGGAACAAAACAATTGTACAAAGTTTTTATCAAGGGGAAGGCGGAACAGGGTATAATTGTGGAACTTGATATAGTGAAATTCCTGGAATTTGATATAGTTGATAAGATAGAGAAACAAAGATTTGTATTTCAAAAAGTAGGCAAGACTTTTATACACAATGTACTTCCAGAAAACCACAAATTAAGTATTTAAATATTTTTGTCATTCTATTATTACCTAGGCTTTGCTGATTCATTTTCTTTTAAAAGACATTATTGCAAGGGGAGTTTTCCACAATACAATGTTCTCCATTTTACATTTCAGGCATTTTGCAAGCACAACCTGGAGATGAATGTGTCCTGTCAGAATGTTATTCAGGTATATAATTTTAACTTAATATAAGCCTACAGAGATATCTGAAACCAGTAACTTCTAATTTCTAATTTAATAGATAGAAGAGTACAAATAGGTGCACTCAGCATGCAAAGATGATGGCACTTTTTATTGAATGCCTCGCTAGAGTGGGGTCAGAGTGAACTGTCAGTTGAAGAAACCAGGGATAGGATTTTATATTTTCAGAGATTAAAATTATCATGGTTTCTCCACAGCACAAGCATATCAGCAAGATGTGGCTTTCTTGGTTCCAAAGTTCAAATTGATTAACAATTAGTTTTGAAATAGCATTGGCAAGAGAATCATTATATAATCATTGTTCCACTGGCAAGACAGTCATAAAAACAGTGTCACAACTCGGGGGTTACAATGCCTGTAAAAGATATATCCTAAAAGCAGTGATAGAAAATGAGAGTATACAATCAGAACCTGAAAAACTGTTTAAGAAATTTCAAGCAGAAATGCTTGAAATTCAGTCCTTTGGCCCATGATTATAGCATAATGAGGAGATATTTTTCAAAAGGATTTTGTTGCGACACGAACTGTTCAAGATGCTAGGGTATGGTTTCACCAAGGAAGGAAACTTCAAGGCCAAAAGACACTAAAGTGGTTTATTTTGACAGAGATCTTAACTTTTTGCTATTTTTCACGTTTTCTGTAACTTTGATGGCTGCCTAGGATTATCAGCTTTCGATTATCGTCAGCATTCACTATGTATTAGTACAGTTTCACTCCAAGCTAAATGATGTAGGTCATTCTCAGTCTTAACAGTTTTCCACTATTTTCATTATCTGCCATTTACATCTCTATGTCTATGATGTGAATCAAAATGTTGAAAAAGGTCGAGGGGGAATGGGGAAGTAGAAAGTGTTAAATTTTCAAGCTACTGTCACTAAATAATTATAAATATATAAAGCTCATCTGGTTCTCTAAGATTCCTGACATATATTTAGCGTATTTCTGTAGAATTATCTCATAAATTAAACCTTAGAGATATCAGTGAAATACAAGTTTACATTTGGACACTTTGCCTGCACAATAGAGTTGTATTACCAGTTACCATTTTCAAACCTGATATAAGGAAACAACAGCAAGAATCTGTTGTTCTTACACTTGTGGATACTACATCAGTTTTGCTTTTCTTTCAGATTTTGGAAGCGGCTGACAAGATACAAGCCACCGACATGAAGAAACATGCACTCAGCATCATTGTTCATCATTTTACAAAGGTAAGACTAATAGTATCAGCATGTAAACATGTGTTCTGTTTTTGTTTAAGCTGTTGTTTTGTGGTTTGAAAAATGTGTGGTGGTATGGGAAAACAGAGCACAAGTGCAGTTTTATAGATATGAATTATTTGGTTCTGTTGGAAAGGGAATTTATTGCTAAATATATGGAGAATTTTAAATTTTCAAAATATCTTTAAAACCGACTTTGTTATGGCAGTTCAGTGAGGTCACCCCCCAGAATCCCAATTTTGAGAAGTCAGGCTTTGAAGTTGGCCTGTACACTGCACACATTCTAGGAAGTGTGAAGATGATGGATCAGGGAATTGGGTTACTTCACAAAATTAATAAAAAGCATAGTATTTATCTGTTGAATTCATGAACAAGACTTTATCCATAGGTTTAAAAATGGACGAAGATTGTCAGTATACAAAATCTAAAATTGCATGAATGTTTTCTACCATCCAAAATTTATTTATCTCTCCACTATGCTGTCTGCGTCTTCCGCCCACTTTTCCCATGCCGCCACACAAATGTGGTAGCCGTTATGTTCTTATGAAAGAAATAATATGTTGTGTTCCTTGTGCAAATAAGAATACTGGTGTTTTATAAGTATAGTCAGACAGAAAAATCCACTTTATATCTATGAGGTATTACTCATTTCCCTTAAATTGGAAGCTTGCCAGTGTTGCAGTGTGTGGAGTCCAGTGTAAGTGGAAGGCATTTATCATGTGAGAATACAAAGATCTTGTCAAAAGATAACTTGGCCAAAATTAATTGTTTATGATTTTATTTTCCAAGGAAAAAAATCCCTTTTCTCTCTGAAGCTTTCACTAGTTAAATAGGAGAACTGTTGTTTTTTTTTTCTGAAATTTATGAAACCAGATATGTGCCATTATGGTGAAACTGAAAGCTGTTTTCATTATTTATAGACAGAATTGCTTGGCTTTACCTTCAGGCTGCCAGATTTCCTGCATTGCGGAAGCTCAGTCGAGAGCTGCTGTTGGATGTCCTGGATGCGTTGGCTGATGAGATGAGTGAATCAAGAGTGTGCCAGGATCTGTCAGGTGTCAGCCTGACAGACTCAAACATGTCATTGTGATATGTTGGGTCAGTCAGTTGCTGACTCACAGAATTAGTCAAAAATGTTGAAAATTCTGCATGCTGAGCCATACATCTGTTTGTGATGTTACAGTGATTTATTAGAAACTTGTAACTCAGAGAGTTTGGCGGGAATTTTCAGAACTTGGTGATGAATGCTGTAGGAGTGTAAGATGATATCATGATGTTGCGAAGATGTTTCAGGAGTCAGTAACCCCAGAGTTTGTGATGAAAATCTGTTGTGGATAGAAGCGTGCCCCTGTGATGTCTTGTTGATTTTTTGGGGAGTCAAGTCTTGTCAATTCAGGCTGGCTACCATGATGAACGATTGCGATACTGTGACTCATAAAGTTTATCTGAATTTTTCTTAAAAGTCTGAAGCATGATGTTATGATATTTTGAAAAATTTATCATCAGTGAACTTTGGACAGCCACTTCTGTTATTTGATGGAGATTATATGAGTCATGAAATTATCAAGATTATCATAAGGTCAGTATTACAAAAGGAAAAATGTCAATGTGAAATGTCCATGCACTGGAAAGACTGTGTGATATTATGGGACCCTTCATATACAGTCATTCTTCAATCCAAATTCTTGAAGATATTGTTTTCAGAAGGATATGTTTCCATAGTGCTTTAGAGACATTATAAGTTAGAATTCCAGTTGGATGCATGCGAAGAGAGGATTATGGTAAACCATGTTTATGTTAACAAAGTTCCTCAGTAGTTGATCAGGAGCAGATTATTGACAGCATGTTATCATTATTGTCATGAGTCAGTGTGATATTCTTCTCAGAGTCATGCATTCAGATTCAGACATGCTCTTTGATGATATATCAAGAGTCACTGACTCATGAGTCTCTGTGCTAGACAACCAATTTGCACAAAAACAAAGCTGTGCTATGATGACTTCCAAGTTGGCATGGAAGAAAGTGTCCATACATAGAGATTATTATGATCAGGACTGATTTTAAGCTCAGCTTTGAGTGGAGATTGCTTACTATGAACAGCTAAAAGTTATATGTCACAAATAGGAAATAGCATGAAATTTTAAATTGCAGTGTATTCTTCCTCTTTGTAGCTTGTCATACAGTTTTGAAGAGGACAGAATGATGAGCCATATGCTATTACGGCCTTTCAAGACCCATAGCTCTCATAGATCTGGTTGTTTGTTGATGCGCATTCAGAGGACATCCATTGATTTTTTTTGTGACCAGACTTGGGTTTTGAGGCTGTTTCCACCATCTGAGCATGTTTAGAGAAATTTTTCACACCCTTTGCTGTTGTGAAAAGAAAATGTTTACAATGAACTAGTAATAGATTATATTTTACCTGCAATGAGTAGTGGATTATGCTTTATCAGCATGTATATTTAGAAACAAGTTATCATGGAAGTTGTATGTATATTCAAAGTGCAATTTATAAACAAGACAATGTACCAGTGGTATTCTGCAGTGAAGAAACGGTAGGATCAGGGGAAACAACTCTTAATTGAGCAGCATGTTTTTTAACAGAGATGAACAGCAGTAGATACTAGGCATAGGCGTGCTTAATTGTATCCAAATGTTGCCTCTGTTTTAGTTTGTAATGGCATTTTTTAATGGAAACTTTGAGAAATATTATATCTGTTGAAGAGTTGTCACTATATAACCTGCCATTCTTCCGAGTTTCCAGGAAATTGTGATGTTCTGAAGATAATAATGATTAGTTTTATAAGTCTTGTATCACACGACAACTTCACATTATTCTTTCCCCAGCAGGCCAGATGACATTCTCTACTCCTTGGGGAGCATAAGTGCCACTGCCTTTTACATGCACTGATTACTAGCATTCTGACAATATCTTTCTCTGCCTATAACCGGGTACCCATTTTACAGAGAGCTAGACTGAAGTAATGTGAAAGAAATGCTTTCTCAAGGCACTTACAGTATGACCTGTGTCTGGGAACTGAACCCACAACTTTCAGATCTTGAGTTCAATGTGTTAATCCTACGGCCACCTATGTAGATAAGATGTAGTCACTTACGACAGTTGAAAACCATGTAATACAGCTGGGTTAGATTAGAGGCCATGTGGCTAAAACTCCTTGGCTTGGCTTTTGGTATCAGAACCACCAAACTTTTGAGGGTCACTTCACCGCAAAGTTCTATGATATTTCATTTGTCAGACTGTGGGAAGGAATATAGAATATACTATACCTGCACAGGAAGTTTCATATATCTGAATTAGTACTTACAGCTGAAAGCTGAAAACTGGTATTTTATATTCATGCACACACTTGGCCTGTCTTTACAGAATATGAAAGATATGAACATAATCAAATTTTTGGCCAAAAGATTCCTTAAACCAGTTCCCTGCACAAATTTATATCAGAATTGATTCTGTCTTTGTTCTAGAAGAAATGATAAATGTAAATAAAACACACCATACAAACATATCACAATGTTGTATTTTTTTTCCAAGTTTGTGTTGATGGACAGTTTGTGAAATGTAGTGTTTGAGTGGATGACTGATGAACATTATTGTATGGGTGGTGAGTTGTTTTGTCTATGACTGATGGTTGGTTGGGTATTTGGGGGTATTTATTGTTTCCTAGAGGTTGCCTTGTTTGGAGATTTCCAAATGTTGTGTTACCCAAAAAAAAAAAAAGTTACAGGCTTGCAACAAATGACAAATAGAGGATTTAAAAATGTGCTTGGTGAATGAAAAATGTGTTGACTCTTTATGGTTATAAGACTTGAAAGTTTCATAAAATTTGTGATCATAAACAAACGTGGTCACTGTGTGACTGAGCCCTAACCCACAGCAATTAAACAAGCCAAACATAAGTTTCCTTGGATGACGAACATCAGGGCTGAGTTTTTGTGTAGGTGTCCATGATTGATGAACATTACTGTTCGAGTAGATGGGTGGAGGATCAAAGTAGTTACATCATCGAGGCCCAAATACAATTTGCCCTCCTCTTCTTCCCTCCACTCTCACACCCTTTCCCAATCCCTCACCTTTTCACTTTGTACACACAGACACACATTCATAAGCGAGACAAACGCTTATGTTCCTCCATTTTCTCAGATCAAAAAAGTAATGAACTTGACTTTACAAAACAATAATAACCAATTAGACTAATTGCATCATGACGTCAGCGCACGTACCTGCCTGGCCTGTCAATCACAAGCTCAGTTCAAAATTCTTGTTTTTAACCTCTACACCATCTGCTAACAATGGGCGGAAGTTGGGGAGTCTTCCGTTACATTCAAGTCTGAGTCAAATTAATTAAAATTTAAATCAAACCTTGATGAGAAGACGAATCAAATCCACGACTAAACCGCAGGTGAAAGGCAGCCCAGATCGTATAATATTATTGTACATACTCATTTTAAAAAACGTCAGCTCGAGTGAGCAGACTGACCAGCAGATAGAAATAAACTTTAGACGATGGCGGAAATGTTAGCCTGGTCTTGAATGCAGACATTACGGAAAGAGAAGTGTAATATGCCAAAATTGTTTGTTTGTTTGTGTGTGTGTGTGTGTGTGTGTGTGTGTGTGTGTGTGTTTATTGTGTGTTTTGTGTGTGTGTGTGTGGGAGGGGGGGGAGAGAATGAAATGTTCTTCAATGTAATTTTGAACAATGGAATCTACCTCTCGGCGTGGATGGTAGGAACTACTGTACTCCTCTACCAAAATAAAAGATCCGCCACTGGCCCTGCTAATTATAGGCCCATTTTTTCTTAACTCGTCAGTATGAGTAATATAAGCTGCTCACATCTGTGTTGAATAACAGGTTGTGTTGCTATCTAGACAATGAAAACTTACTATGTGCAAATCAAGCAGGAGTCAGGTCTGGCTGTTCTATCGATGATCATTAAATGTTTGCCCTTGGAAGTTTGGTGGCGCATGCAAAATAAAATTTAAAAAAATAAAATAAATGTATTGTGCATACATCGACCTGGTCTGTGCATACGACACCGTGTAAAGAGAGGGGCTTTTAACATCTTCTCGCAAGAGAGGTGAGTGGTAATTTCTTTAGAACTGTGCAGTCCATGTAGGCCTATGCCCAAACAAAAGCATGGCTCAAATTACACTTTTCGGTGCACCTGGCACGTTTTCATGTGGTGCTGAATATTACATTTTGAGGTCCTCCCGTGCAGTGTTAGTCCTTCCAAGGAGAGAACTTGACGCGCTTAGTGTTTTGTGAGCCTTTCTGTGAGATAAATGTGTTGACGGTTTTAGAGTATTGCAATATAATGATATATTTGTGTATTTATCATTTTGTTTGTGTGCTTCCGAATACAAAATATTATGTAACAAACAAAATTGGAAATCTACAAAGTCAATAGATAAAACTGTTTTTGAGAATTATCTAGATAATTCAAACTTACAGTACAGATCTCTCTTTGTATATATGTGTTTAAAACTAGCATTCACAAGAAGTCAACAGAAACAGGCAAGTGACTTAATCTGATCCACACAGCCGTGGAACAACGTAGATGTAACCAGTGGTATAGCCCTCTGGCGAATCTCATATTCTAACTGGATGTAAGTTGTTTAATGTGGAAAGATGGAAGTATGTACATCGATGAAGAAAAATATCTGATAAAACCATGTATGTTCAAGTCAAAAGATCTTTTCAACAACAGCAACAACAACAACAACAACAACAACAATACACTACAAAGTCTTAAATCACTGTCATCACTGTCAGTTTATGCAAAAACATTAACTTGAAAATTCAACTGACGCAGTTGATGCGAACTTTTAAATGTTAGTTTTTATAGGGTAAAGGAAATGACGAATCGTTTGTTGTTAATTTGAATGTTCCTGTTCATAAATTTCGGCAGAATAAATGTGGAAAGGGAAATGTAAATATAGCTGTAATATGTCACCTATCCTGTCATTTGTATGTTTATATCTTTGTCCATGTACACACCAAATATTGTAGCCTGGATTATTGAAACATAAACTCGCTAAAACTTGTTAAATCTTGTTACCCCATATGCGTCATGTTCCTATTTTCTTCCCCTCAACTCCCGCTCACCCAGTCGCTTTTCCACCCCACCCTTTCCTGCCATTTCAATTTAAATTAAAAAACCTCGTCGAAAGAGTAATGCGACAATAAAATCGAATATCCTGTCTCACAGACTCGCTCGGCAGGTATGACCGCGAGACGCGCGCACATCCACACACCGCGCAAAACAAGTCTCGAGTCGTAATCTCATACCCAAATGAACTAGACCGTGACACACATACTCGCGTGCACGCCCTCAAACCGCACAAAAAAGAAGTTTCTGTTTTGCCGGGCCTAGTAAAGGAAAGAGAACTAGGCCCAAAGGAGAGAGGTGAAATACCTATGCAATTCGTTCTGAAATAAGGTATTTGTTTACGATAAAGGTGAAGGAAACAGCTTGTGGCACTACAAGTCAGTTTTGGCGCGGTCGAGCCTGGAGTAACAACTGCATCACTATGGATACGAGACTGCTGATTGCGTTCTCGCTGGTCATTGTTGTGTTTGGTAAGTCATAGATTGTTCTTTGTTGTTGTCGTTGTTGTTTCTGCTGCTGTTGCTGTTGCTGTTGTTGTTGTTGTTGTTGTTGTTGTTGTTGTTGTTGTTGTTGCTTCTGCTGTTGCTGTCACCCTCTTCACTCTTTTATTAGTATGTTTGCATAGCTTTGATGTAGATACCCTCAAGAGCTAAATAAACAACTGTTGTTGTTGTTAGTGGTGATATTTTGTTATTGCAGCAATTATATTATTGTTGTTGTTGTTGCTGCTGCTGATGCTTTTGTTGTTGTTGTCGTTATTGTTGTTGTTGTTGTTGCTGTTGTTGTTGTCATTATTTTTGTTCTTGTTGTTGTTTTCTTTTGGGAGTTCCTTGGAAATTTAGAGGGATCTCGTTTACATTCTAGTCTAGATAGTCCCAGTCATCTTTTATTTAAAAAAAAAAATAACTGAACTCGGTTTATGAAGAGCACTCCGCGGCTATTTTTCTCCAAAATTGCGTGAAATTGTGTATGCAAGTTCCTTTGGTCCGAAAGTGGTCCTTTTCCGATTTTGTTTGTCCAGATGACCTTGATTGTTTTTATCTATTTAAATTCATTCGTGTCGTAAACAAAGCCTTGAGATCCCCCAGCTGCGCGTTCCACTTTTTTTCAAATTATTATTGGGGCTCGCTGCACACGCCTGTCACCCATTGGCCAGATAACCTGTGAGGTTTGCAATCGTGGGTTGCCAAGTTTATATTATGAGACCAAATTTCTTGATAGATCTGATCTGAATGAACTTGCTATTTATAATGCATTTTATGTAGATGTAACATGAGTTTGGCTGCCCCCTTCCTTTCCCCATTCCCGGATGGCACAGGGACATCTCAGCTAGTATAATAAATAACACACAAACACACACACACACACACACACACACACACACACACACACGCGCGCGCACACACGCACACCTCACCAACTCGAAACACAGGACTACTGGTCATTTGAAGTTAGAGTTTGTGATATGTTATTGCAATTCGCCGTGGGGAACAAGGTTTAACAAGGTTGACTGGAAAAACAAGCCAAAACAACAAAGTGGTATAGGGGCATACATTAAAGCAAATGAGAGTACATGCAGATAGACCATCCACAATTCATCAACCAATAAAGCAAGATATCATTTCAACACATCAGTTCATTGATCAATCATTCTATTTATCAATCAGTTATTCAGTCCTTTCCTTCTATCACTCAAATCTACAGTACAGGGCACACTCATGAAATAATCAATGACAAATTGTATCCATTTTATGTTTATGGTGTTCTACGACGTTCTGCTAACATTGGAAACGCATAAACTGCAGACTGTTGCAAAAGAAAGATTTACAGGGACATGATTGATGTGACAAATGTCAGATCTCTTATACGTGTTGTTGTTGTTGTTGTTGTTGTTGTTGTTGTTGTTGTTGTTGTTGTTGTTGTTGTTCTCTTCTGGCATTCCTGAGAAATTGAGGGTGATCTCGCCCACGATTCGGACTCTGTCATCAAAATAGAAAAAAAAATCACTCTCTGGAACTCCAAAACTTTTCACAGGCCTGGTTTATGTAATGCTAAGCTCGTATAGTCTGGAGTAGTCTGGACAAAATTTTACCCACGACCTCAGATACCTCACCAACTCGAAACACTGAACTATTGGTCACTTGGAGTTCGAGTTCATGAAATCTTATTGCAATCTACTGTACGGAATACTGGAAATACAGAAACTGTAGACCGTTGCCAATAAAAAAAAAAGGATACTGAGACACGATTATACCGTAATATGAGATTCTAAAACCTCTGCCCATGTTCTTCCACTAATCTTTTCTCACTTACACTTCTTTTGCGGGCAACTGGCTTCTCTGCAACACGGCACTCATTGAACAGTTAAAATACATCACGTAGCACCATAATTGTTATTCACTGTACGCCTATCTTCAGTTATATATGTACCTAAGGACTGCTGCACTACCTCTCTGTGCCACAAACATTGGTTCTCATTCAGTCTTTTGCCTTTCGTGCTTTCAACCGTTCATCCATTCAATCATATTCGTCCTTTTGAAATTATTTATTTGATTTGACTAACTTGTTTAGCATTAGAATTCCAGCGGGGTTTTTTTTTCCCTTCTGTACCCAAAGATTCCAGGGCGTACGTTCAACCATCTTTTCTTGACTCCACCGCCTTATTTAAACATACTATACACTATGCTTAAACAGAATATAGAGATCACCTTTTGTAATGATAGGGTGTGGCCTGACGCACCAGATACGGCATGAAACGGTCTAGGGAAGGAATTCCGAATTAGACAGCCCCAGTCATAACCCATGCCTGCTAACAACCCCAAACCCTACCCTTACCCTCTAACGCTAACCGTATCCTTAACCCTAACCCTAACCCTAATGCCCATTGAGATTGGCGTGTCAGCGGAGGCGAGTCCCTAACCCGAATGTCCTCGGAGTCTCATCTGGAATTCCTCCCCGTTGTAACAAAATGATCAAAGCTTTCCAAGACCTGAAGCATAACCTGAAAGAATTAGAAGTGTATGGCCGGACGGTTCGTTAGCGGGTGTTTCCTGGAAGATTAGTTGGTTGATGGGGAGAAGGGCGAAAGGAAGTTCGGTCGAACGGATTTTTTAACGGATGAACATTTTATCGAACAGACGTTACTTCTCTGTTCTCTAAATTTACTCAACAACTCTGTAAGATCCATGCAAAGCCAACAGAGGGCTCTGATATTTTACAGAAATCAAAGGCCGTATCTCCCTTATATAATTCATATAACGATACGGTGTTTGTGCAGGCACCCCTTGCATTGATCCTTAATTGTTATTCTAACTAAGATAAAAATCTTTTGAAACCCATATTTATATCATGTTACTGAAAACTCCAGAGGACAAAAAAGAGCAGAAACAGATAGAACCTTGTTATGGTTGGCTCCACAAATGCAAAACCGCTACATTGAGTTTACGAACAAGGTGACGCTCTAAAGCTACATTCCTACCAGTTCTGTCTGTTTTTAATCGACATTTCTCTCTCTTACCAGTTTTGTTTTTTTTGGGTGGGTGGGGGGTGGCGGGGGTTAAGTTTTGACCTCCCTTTGAAGCATTATCATTGCTGTATCAGAGACGAGATTCATACGCCGTCAGACGCTGATATAAAAATATGCCGTTTAAATACCACCAAAAGTAACTCTATCTACGTGCATTAAAGAAAAAAAAAACCTGCAGCCAGCAGGATTCGAACCGTGAACCCTTCGCACCTAAAGACGAGTGCTCTAGCAATCGGTCGGCCCACCAGCCTCTTACCTGCCTGCGGCAGTTTACAGTGGATCTGTAATGTTTCTTACCCCCTTTATTTGTCTAAGTTCATGCATGCCCCATGTCTGGTCTAAATTCGCTGTTTGCACGTCATCTTGTCGAGCTCTTCAAACACTTTTGAAGGGACAAATCACTTTGATACAAGTGTCAGGCTCGGCCTAACGGGAGACAGGATTGTTAGAAAAGGAATGGAGAGGTGGGTTTGGNGGGGGGGGGGGGGGGGTGAATGAAAAGAGGGACGTTGGCATTTTAGCAATTTGGTCAGAGCTACTAATTTCGTTTCAAATTCGTCTTGTTCCATATGACGCGCAGCGCAGTTATTTACACATAATTTATAGGTCATAACATGTGCCAACTCAAAAGCCGCGAGCCCCAAATTCCACAGTGCATTATAGTCTCGCGCGCAAAACAAAAAAAAAAATGCTGTAGATGTACTTAGTCCTTTCAACAGCGGATTTAGAAAAGTAGAACAGAAATAATTGCCTCCCCTTTTCTTGTCGTCATTATAACATACCTTTCTTATATTACACAACTTTTAAAGTCGCAGGTGTTTCACATCAAGTAAATTGGTACAGAGATTACAAAGATATATAATTAAACTTTATCGATGCTGCCAAGTTGGCATGGCTAAAAAAAAAAACAACCAGATTTCATCCAGCTTAGTGGATTTTTTTTTTGTTCTTTTCAAGGGAGACGAGTAATTACTACGTCCTTGATAGCAATCACATATAATTTTAACAATCAGCCGAGGAAAGATCATATATTGACGAAAAAAAAAAAAGAAGGATTCATGTTCTTGAGTAATCTTAACCCACTTCCGGAAAGGCGACGACCAATGTTGGGGAGAATGGGGAAAGAGGGGTTTAAGAGGAAATGGTGCTTTTTCGTCTCGGCCCCTCTTGACATTAACACGACTGATGCTACGGGGTGGCGGNTTTAAGTTCCGCAGTTAGTGCGACGAGATGTTTGATAGTTTTAGTTACGGCCCTGTAGTCAAATCTATGGCCCAAGACGACGGGGTTACTTCGTCTTAAGATTGAATGCAGTTTGCGCAAGAATTATTCGTTGCTCGTGTACTTTCAAGATCAATGCTCCTGTTTTGTTTTTTTTTTTGATTGCCTGCGCGTGTTGCGTTGTGTCAATGAAACTTGAGTCGGCCTCGGTTGTGTGGGTCAAGACATGACAGTATCAAATCTCTGTGTTTGTGCAGTGTCCCATTCCTCCATCTGTCTCGGCTTTTTATGCATGTTTAGATCTATATTTATCTAGGAAATAAACTTGAAACTTAAAGACTTGTTATGGTCTGTAAACAAATGATGTGACTCATACATCATAATCGCCGTAAGGTCTGCGAATCCGATACGATTCATTTGTTCATTCTCTCTTTTTCTCTCTTTCTTTCTCCCTCCCCCCCCCCNCTCTCTCTATCCTCTTCCCTTTCCTGTTTTTTTTTTCCCCTCCAACCTTCTCTCTTCTCTTTTCTTCTTTCTCTGAGCTTTATCTACATGTATTTTGTTTTCTTTATTTTCCACTTTCTTCCATCACGCTTTCTACTCTCCCCTCCATCCCTTTCTTTATTTTCTCACTTTTCTCTTTCCCTCTAGACTATTTGGTGTAGCTATTCATGTGATCTTATTCATTTTTTTGCAAGCTGCATACATTCATACCGTGCGCTGTTAGATATTATGAAGAATCCGTTTTCTGCGCAAAACATACCAGAGTCTAGATGTATTATCGCTACACAATATATTATTATACAGTTTCTAAATTATTAGAGCGGAATGGAAAACCATTAAATCTTCATAAAAGAGCCCATGACGATGACAGTTTCTTGGATTTTCACAGTGGGCTATTTAAAACACAACAATGCACTATAGAATCGTTTAATTTAGTGTGGTTTAACAGATGAAGTGAGTGGATCTATCANTGTGTGTGTGTGTGTGTGTGTGTGTGTGTGTGTGTGTGTGTGTGTGTGTGTGTGTGTGTGTGTGTGTGTGTGTGTGTGTGGAGGTAGCAAGGGGAGAATGGGAGGTCGCCATAATCATGTTTAGGAATGTCTGCTTGTTTCCCCCAAAATCTTCCACATCAAATCCAGAGAGAGCTGCACACCAATACGTTTGAATATTTAGTAGTCGAAATATGAATGAAAAGTGGAACTGCATGACACCCCCTTCTTCCCATCAAACCCTCTACTCTTTATGGGAACCAACACAAGGTTGGAGCAGCAAAGCATATATCTGTGCAGAGAGAAAAAAAATACCTTGTTTGTACAAAATAATGATAATTTATCTTCTATGACATCAGATGCATCACAGGGCCGAAGACTTGACGTGTTACTGCAAAACAAATTAATCTTCAAAGGATTCATCAAAAGGAGCATCATCACCGTCCGTCATGTTTTGCGTACAAATAGGGCAGCTAGCATCATTCGCTTTCTTTCTTTGGCTAAGGGCATAGAAAGCTTCATTTACACACTTAAAGGATGGCTTGTGGGGAGGTGGAGGGAAGGAGGGGGTGAAGGAGCTAGAAGTGAAGTTAAAAGATCTGTGTTCTTCGCCTTCCTAGATTTTAATGTACGATGCAGTCCACTTCCCACCTGCCACACCACCTAGCCGCTGGATCTCTGTTAGAAATAATTGGTGGCAGCGGTGGGATACGACCTTCAAAGAGACGGGTGATGTCCAGGTAAATTGCATCTATGAACGACACCACAAAATGTTCACGAATGTTTGAAATTGCCTTCATGCATACCGGGAAATAGAGTCACTGATTAACACTTTAGAGAGCCAACTCATACGAAATGATTTTTCCGTTTCTCTGCATCATTCGAGATCTTTCGGCTTCTCGCTCTTGCACTTCCTCTCTTCTCACTCTGTTACCACCCCAAAGGATCCTAAGTGCTGCGCCCTTGTAAAGAGACCTAAAATATATACCCCTGGTCACGCAAACCTTTTGCCCCCTCCCACTTCTCCCTTAAAAGCTGAAAATGCCAGTATTAGCTAGTCATCCCGGTTAAACTTAATGGCTGATTAATTTAGTCGAGTCATCCGCACTGATGCAGAGAAAATATTACCACCTCACGCAAGGTCGTTGTTACGTTGTCAGCGGTGAGTGCGTGGATGCAGGGACTGATATAGGATCTGAGGGGCCCTAGGTTCGAGAGATATGAGGACCACCCTTTTATATCAAAGAAAGTAAGATGACCATGTCTGAAGCAGACTTGACCATAACATTAGGCTTAGCAATAAAGATATTGTCACGCTCATTCCTATTCTGTCTAAATCATTTTTTTTATGACCTGAATTGTTTATATATCACCATGATCTTCCATTTATCTTCTTTTTTTCCTGTTAAGACAATAGAGGGTTTCGATTTGTTACTATATCCCTATTTCACAAGCCAAACCACATCTATCTCATTGTTTTGATCGGAGCAACAGGTTGAGAGCGCTCAATTTCTCAAAATCAAAAAAAAAAAAATGACTTAGGCAAGTGTGGAATGAGCGTGACGATATATGTTTCTTTGGCTCCTTCCTATTCTCTCCCCTTCTCTCTTCCTTTCCTTTCATTTTCTCTTCATAATCATTTTTCTCTTCTCCCTAGCGTGCCCACCGTGCTAAATCCGCGACTGGATGGATGAATTTGAGGGTATGGGGAGGGGTNGGGGGGGGGGGGTTAGAAGATTTGAGCTCTAGAGTCACAGACGTTCTCAGGCCACCTTAGCTCTTGAGATACTTCTCCCTCAAAAACTCCACCCTCATCTGAAACATATGCATGACGAATGTTGAACTTGCCTTTGTCTCTTCTTTCGCTGACTCATTCCTTGTCTTGGAGTTAAAACTGGTTAGCCAAGTCATAACAACAAATTATGAATGCAGATGACGAAGACTAATCTACATTTACAATTATAATAATGTATTTTTGTCTACGTGACGGGAGACTGTCATCCATGTTTGGAATAAAGTTAGACTATTATGTATTACTCATCTATATATAAGTATAAGTTTTTAAAAGTAAATTTATATTCAGGTCAGAATCTAGGATTGTTTCTTCTTGATTTGCTTTACTACACTTCAAGGGTTCAAGACAAGACGCATTATCCACCAATCTGAATTTTTGAACCGATTCTGCGTACTTTTTGAAGCAGTAGGAGTACTTAGTATACATGCATATTTCCATTCCATAGAGCGACATTTGCCCCACAATATTTCAGACTTTAATTTCGCCTTTCACCACTACTACCACCACCACACAACAACAACAACAACACCAATAAAGTGCTTTGTATCAGGTTTCTTTTGCCGCNCCTCGCCCCCACCCCTCCCCCGCGACTGGTGTATAATGTATTTTATCATGGGGCCCTTCACATGTTCTGTGACCTCGCTTTTGTTATTCCTAATGGGTGGGACCCGCGTTGTTGGTTTATATTCTGAGTTTTGTTGTGGAGTGCATTGTTCGCCATGTTATTGTGTATGACGAATTTAGGCATGTGTTTCAATAGTGCGATCCGACCTCACAACTACCTTTCGTTTGAAACCACCTGCGGCCGTACGCATATTGCTTGTGTTAAATGACGCATTGCGATAACTAGGGGAACCCCCAAGAACAATACAGTGGTAGTGTTGACGATGGTTATCTCAGTGCGCAGATTAACGCAAGGATAACGCATGCGGCCATAGGTCGTCATTTGAAAGCTTGCCCATTAACGATGAGATCTCTTAGTAAGAATTACTTTAGCGCATTGTCTGGATGCACTTTTAGTTTTAAACATACAGAGCTGATGTAATCCTTACAATGGTAAAAGATTCCATTGTTGGTGCGCAAGCTCCCAATAATATCCGGTCTGTGAGATTCCCTTCTTGATAGCTAATGTTTACTGCATAAATAATACAGTTTTATGGACTACTTATGTTAGTAAAAGAAAAAACTTTCCGACATAGTCTTATCCCCCTTTCCCTCTCCTCTCCCACCTCCTAAAAAATCCCCGGCTCGTTCATTCATACTATATACATGTATCTTCAAATTTCATACGGGCCATAATAACGGCTGTCTTCAGCATTCCGCTGCTGTAAATTTGAAATCCACCAGAACTTGTAAAAACCTCCCGATAATTCCTATCTAGCAGCCACCTGCGACACCGGTAGTGCAGTGATGACGTCACCTCCGTATTTTACATAAATGCGCGCTATGCCCAGCTTGTTCTAAATAATTTCTTCCCATCGCTACGCATGAAGTACACGAGACCTTGCACTTTGGCACAAATCATCATCATGTGCTACGAAAACAGCTGAAGTTATTTTTTACACTTATGATGAACGCGGAAGAAATACTTTCCTGGCAAAGAAAAAAAAAAGAGTGTGTATCTTTGGAACTGCACTTTTCGCGAGGCCGTATTGACGGATTTTTTTTTTTTTTTGAATGTCACGGTGGGCTTAAATCTCATAAATAACATGATGTCCTTGTTCAAAATTGGCCTAAATGGGAATTAGATTATTTTCGTAGCAGAATGACGACATTACATTTAGTAACAGAAGATTGAATTACGTCAGCATGTATGGGTTATTGCCTTACGCACAAGGGCATGGGCTCAACTCGTTAAGTCTGAGCTGAGAGTGTGTTTATATGATCTTAGCTATCATTATCCGCTTTATGATAAACCAGCTATCACATTCCGGTAAAGTCGGGAAGTCCGTGAACTTAAGTTCAGTTCACTTGAACTTGAGATCTGAGCTTGATAACTGTTTTGGACGAAATGGTCTGGATCTGAACTGTAGCTACTTTGAATGCTTGATCTGAACTTTAATTTTGCACTTAAATTTCAGTTCAGTTCACATCTGCATCGAAAAGCAGAACCAGAAAATGCCAGTCTCTAAAACCAAGGGGAACTGGTCTAATCTGAAAACTACTCAATTTTCATAAAACTGAGCTGAAGTTGATTTTAGGGCTTTCCCCCCTTACTGAACTGGTGAACTTGTCAACCCTGCATTCCGACTACCAGGGTTCGAGCCCTTGAACGGACATCATGGCATCATGGTAATATGTACAAACATAAGTGTTTTAACGAGTAAATAGGTAATGCCGCTGCGAGTATTCGTTACAGTTTCAACTATATATTTCTAATAAGGAAAGCATAATAATACGTTGACCATAGGCGAAGAACTACCAAAGACAAGAACACACGGTGTAAAAGCCCTGTCTTATACGGTGAATCCATGAGAAGCATAAACTAGCCTATTAAAATCATTATTTATAGCATGCAATGATACAACTATTGCTATACTATTCCCCTTCCCTCCCTCCTTCCTCAGAAACATGAAACTCTTATAAGATACATAAAGTGAGATACACACATTCACAGACCCGCGCATACACATGAGAAAAAAAAATCGCAGTTCGCTTGACTTTATGACTGATTTATGGGGGCCATACTCTGGTGTCAAAGAAATGTGCGCTGAGATGGAACACGTACGGTTTTTTATTTCCCCAGTACTTTAGTCTAAAAGTACGATCTCGAAATTGCTAACGTCACTGCCTTTTACCTTTTCAAGCCTCAGTTTGGAATTTGGAAAAGGTCATGGGGGCGAGACTAAACATTTTGAACCGGAACTGTTATGGGTGTTTGATTTCAAAATTGACGCGGAGAAAAGTCACGAAAGAAACTTTCTCTTCCGTTGATTTTAAGCAAATACAAACCCATTACGGTATTAGCTTAACAAATTTGATGGAACATGCGAATGTAGTGATGGGGCCTTGTGCGTGGGAGATGAGTGTTCAGATCTCGAGAATTATCGCGTGACCTTGATTTATTTTTGGGTTCACACAATCAGAATTCCTGAGCCTGATCAAACAGGAAGAGATCACACGTGTCTCTAATTCTAATTAAACTGCAGATATGTCAAGAACTCGCAGAGTTGAAGTGAGTGAGAGATGCGGAAAACGAGAGGCATTTGAAGAGAATATTGATAGATAGAGAGATAGATAGTTAAATATGGATGTAATGGACAGGGTGCTCAGTGTGGATCCTTGAGTTTATATGAGCCCAAGTCTGGTATTTCTTTCAACCAATCATACCCCTCCTCCATCGTAGGATAAAACTGTCACTTTAAACTTTAGAGGTGAAGGGAAAGGGGAGAGAAAGAGTGAGGGAAAGGAGGGAGAGAAAGAGAAGAATTACCATCAGATACTTCTGTGACCGGAGCGTTTACAGACGCAGCGCTGTAATGACGTTTTGGGTCTTGAGAAGTTTGGCTATAAAATGGGGATGGCCTACCTGGCAACACTACAGATGAGATACAATAGACTCGTTATCTGAGTGCCAGATTTTGACCACGTCAGGTGTTGATCGAATAGTAAAATAATAGTTGCACCATTGCCTGCTATAAATAATGATTTTAATAGGTTAGTTTACGTCTTTTATGTATCATCCACCCTATAAGACATGATTTTTACACCGTGTGCTCTTGTCTTTGGCAGTTCGTCGCCTATGCGTCAACATGTGCTATCCTTGTTAGAAATATAGACTAAACGAATACCCGTAGCGGCGTTACCTTTTACTCGTGTTTTCGAATTTCAAGTTATAAATCTCACAAAAATGTTGCTCCGGAACTTGTTTTAGATTGTTGAGTAGGTTGGTTAATTATTTTTCTTTTGTTTCACTGAATGATTGACCGCAATATTCCAACCCCGAATACCTCACAATCACCTGCAAATCTGATTACCGAGCATCTATTGACCTCTCAATGAAATCATCGCTTTCTCTCATTTGTAGTCTAATGCTGGAGGGGGCGTTCAGTGGCCGCATGTATAATCCATACGTGAATTAACGTACTGCGTTACTGAACACTGTTAATGTTCTGGGAGTTTCCCGTGGTTACCGCAGTGCGTTGACTAATGTAAGGATTATGCATACGGCCACAGGTTCTTCTCTGTGTACACTTGTTTCTGAGCATTATTTGATTATGAGGAGTGACGGGTTCAGACGCGGCGAGGTGAGAATAGGTCTGACCCTGATAATGAACATAATATTATGGTCCATTCATAGTGGTGGCCTTAGTATCTTATTATGGTAATGGTCACGTTATTATGAAAGTTATGGGTTTGCTGAGAACAGTTCAAACTGTACTTATTCGCTCCCGTATTAGAGACTAGCCTTAGTTTAAGGATCTAAACTAAGCTTTGGTACTTGAAGTCTAAAGTACATTATAACCTATGAAACTTTAAACTTACTGTAGCCGAAAGGCTTTTGTGTTGCTGAAAAATAAAATAACATTAAAGTACGAGGTCAGCCCAGGGCGAGACATAAAGAACTTGACTGTACCTGTAACAGGTAGTCACCCCAGGTGACCTACTTCACGTAAGGTAAATAGATCGATCATTTAATGTTATGGGCCAGTGATGGCGGAATCAACAAGGGGCTTGAGGAG
>JAWQUT010000545.1:277301-289967 GCA_033807755.1 Ellobium chinense | reverse complement strand
CAAACTACCATCCACAAACATCCAATCATAGACAAACAGCTTGCAGGATGGTCGAACGAGATTCCCATTACCGTTACTATGAAGGCGTGGGCATTTACGAATAGCATGGTACAACGAGAGAGAGAGAGAGAGAGAGAGAGAGAGAAAGAGAGAGAGATAGAGAAAGGAGAGAGATAGAGAGAGTGAGAGAGAGAGAGAGAGAGAGAGAGAGAGAGAGAGATAGAGAAAGAGACAGAGACAGAGAGAGAGACAGAGAGAGAGAGACAGAGAGACAGAGAGAAAAAGAGAGAACAGTACTTATACAGTACTAATCAAAAGAAGTAGATATAGAAAATGAAGCATGACATTAAACCACAGGATCCTGTGATAAAGAAGAAAGTAACTAATCTGCCAAGTCCTAATCAACACAGAAGTTTCTTATAGGAATAAATCAAATGAAAGTTTGTCTTTGGGGTGGAGGGGTGGGATCGGGAAGTTTGTCTTCGCATACCTGGCACGTAGTTTGTATAGGGCTATGGACGTTAATGGTCTACCAACGTTTTTTAAATAAACTTTCAGTAAAACCCTCACAACTCGATGGATTGAGTTTGCTAGACCATCTCATCCATGTACCGCGATATCTTTAACTTTTAATTAGACGAGGCGTGTTATTAGATTATATTGATCGCTTAATCGCAAAAACAGGGTGGCGTGTTTATTAGAAGACATGCTATCTGATTTTCAATCTCTGTAGCTGTGCTATAGAAGTTATAATATTAATGAAAACAAGTGTTAGTTCTATGTTCTGTTCACAGACCATACGTGTTTTACACAAACATAAAAATACCGTGGGGAGGGGAAGGCAAGGAGTGGAGATAATCAGATTCGAACAGAACTTTCCAACAACTGATTTCGGTTCACTCCGTGTTTAAATTTTCTCGAGATTTGTTTACCTTTTACAGTTGAAATGAAAAAAAAAACCAAACATATAAATTAACTCTAATCACATGTAGCACTTACAACTCACGAGCCTAAACGAAAGCGAGGTGTTGATTAAAGAGGCAACCAATCAAACATCCAAAGACAAGCTCGTGACTTCAGTGTTGCTCTGTGTTATTCGTGCAGACAATGACACTGAAAGTTAAAAGCCATCAAGACAAGGCAAAGAGTTCTCACTTAGGCAAGTGAAAAGAGAACAGATAAGAAATACGAAAAGAAACAGAAGATTCTTGGGTAGAATGAATGATTCTGGGGCCCAGCCTTTAGCCGTCGACAAGCATGGCCGTCTTTTACAACCATAAGGAAACATCCAAAACGGCGGTGACATCTTCCCTTCAAGAATGAGACTCCACATTCTGCTGCGAGAAGATTTTCACTGCAGAGGGCACAGTTCAAAGATAAGTAGAGGGAGGATTTCCATATGCGGCAATTGGCAATAAGGAGTTATGCTCACTTCGACTGATGCTCCTGTCTCGATGGGCATTAGTGTTAGGGTTAAGGGTAGGATTAGGGTTAGGGGAGTAGGATTAGGGTTAGGGTTGTATTAGTACGTTATTCGGAATTAAGGTACTGACCGTAGCTGTTGGAGTTACCACATTATGGAAATCCTTCCTAAGTAGACATTACAAGTAATTAGGCCGACCCTTCTAAGTAAATGTCTAGACTACATCTGTGGACAATTTACTGCAGCTGCAGCATTCGCCTTGTTTTTTTCAAAGCTTGCAATTCAGTTCAATTCAATTTCAAGTCAATTTATTCAAACGAACACAGGTTACACAGTAGGGGATACAAATGTGGCTTTCTAATAGGTGCCTGAAACCTGATGAATCTTATCGTGCTGCCAACAATGTTGACGTCCTGTTTCTCGTTTGCGCTTACATTGCTCCATCAAGTTTATGAATGTTAGACAACGCGATCGAAGATAGGCACCGCTCTTGGATCTCTTTACGTAGAACGTACAGACCCAAAATCGTAGCACCACCTGATGAAAAGAACAAAGTGAGAACAGCGATAAAAATGAGGCGTTCAAATCTTATTTTGGAAAGATATTCATAATTATGTGGGCCATACTACAACATGCAGGGACGAGATTGCAAGATTTGGAAATAACCACTTTTCTGTCTCCTTCCATAAATAAAAAATGAGACTATATATCAGCGCTTTCAAAATAATCCCTCTTTACTCTTTAGTGTGTTTATGGGTACGGATGAGGAACATGTAGAATGGCCCACATATGGAAATCCTTCCGATACAAATAAGTATGCGCCACCCCTAACCCTAACCTCAATACCCATTGAGACAGGAGCATCAGTCGAGGCGAGTCTCTAACCCTACCATCTTCGTCACCTTTCCACGTTCAAAATTTGTAAGAAACTTTTCAGACAAGAAATATGGCGTCCTGTCTGGGTGCTTCTCTGTTTCGGGGTCATCAAATTGTATAGAAAAGGAAAGCTGTCACGATGGTCTTCTCTAATGACAGCACCGATTCCATGACTTGTCTACAACTAAATGAACTGTATCATCGGTGCTGTTGTTAGAGATAGCCGTCACGATTAGGCAAAAAAAAATTCCGAATGAAACCCACGCCCCTAACTAGAATTCATGCCTACTAATACAACCCTAATCCCACCTCTAAAACCCCCCGACTCTAACCCTAATTCTAATGCCCATCGAGATAGGAGTATCAGTTGAGGCGAGTCTTAAATCTATTGTCTGTTGAGACAGGAGCATCAGGCGTGAGTCTTATTAGGAAGTCCTTCCCAGAATTTTTTCCGTTTAAAAAATGAAAAAAAAAGGATAATTGTTTAACATGTTGAAAGTCTGAAACGCACTCGGAAGTCTTTTTAAATGTGTTNGGGGGGGGGGGGGGGCTACCTAGATGAGTACATGTGTTATAACAAAAATGAGGTTTGATGAACAGTGCGATGGAAAGTCTTTCATCATAGATGTGTAAATATTAATGGCCTCCATAATTCAATAATAATTTATCATGTTAGAGTATCATGATAAAGGTGATATGCTATAGCTGAATGCTAATGCTGGTTGCAGGCGTGCAAGGGCAATATATGACAGACAGCGAAGGAATGAGGGCTAGATTTCCGCATGCAACTCACAGCCAAATTTTAATTATAACACCTACACACGCAAAATATATTTCTGGAGGTTTGGTGTCCAAATCAATATTCACTAAAATTGAACTAAAAAGGTGCTTGGTTCAAAATCTTTGTAATAAATCCAATTTCATTAGGCGAAGTGGTGATTCGGCGGCCTCCAGGGACGCCATTTTCCCGACCTCATTCAATACGAGGTAAGACCCAAAAGTTTCACTTATTCCCTGGCCGGAACAATGATAGATTTTTTGCGGAGTACTGTACAAGGACGCGACCTTGGGAGCGTCCGTTTGCGGGGGGTCGCAGGGGGGCGGAGCCCCCCTGGCACTATATGTACCTATATGGATCCAACCTATTTTTTACGCTCGCCTCGACTGATGCTCCCTTGAAAATAGCTTGGAGTCCTGGATATTATGGTGTTTTGTTTTGTTTATATACCCGGATCCAACTTTTGTATTTTTTGACCTTAAAATTTGCATATCTCGCGCTTATTGCGAGAGGTCACGGGAATTCGAGATGTAAATAACATGCGCTCTGATAATACTTTAGAATATAAAATCNATAACAAAAATGAGGTTTGATGAACAGTGCGATGGAAAGTCTTTCATCATAGATGTGTAAATATTAATGGCCTCCATAATTCAATAATAATTTATCATGTTAGAGTATCATGATGAAGGTGATATGCTATAGCTGAATGCTACTGCTGGTTGCAGGCGTGCAAGGGCAATATATGACAGACAGCGAAGGAATGAGATTCACAGCTGTTGGCAGTCATTCCCTCCCACCTAGTCAATGAAAGTCATTCACTCATGGCCATAGCTCAGTGTTGCCACTCGTGGGGATTTTTCCCTCGATGGAGTAAAAAGGTTTAATGAAGAGCCATTTTCTGCTATGTAGGGGAAATCGTTGTTTTTAAGTTGTTGAAAAAAAAATCGTGAAATGTTCGACAAAGTGGGTAAAATATTTCGTTTTCTTTTTAAGAATACATGTTGGGATTTTTTTTCCTACAAAATTTGCTTCATTGTCGGGTAAGGAGATAATATAGGGAAAAATCAATTTCGCTATAGGGGAAAAGCACATGATCAGCGTGACAACACTGCCCTAATCCTGTCTTTTATGGAGTATAATGGCCGTCGTAGACTTAAAAACTACGGAAATGAATTATGGGCACTGTTTTGTGCATGTGGGTGCTGGGCTAAAAATCGATAGCGTGGAAAAGTTGCTTAACATACTGTGAGTTTGTCCCCATATTTATGGTGTCCTCGTCCTCAAATAAAACAATGCATATCGACGTACACTGTTTCAGCCAGAAACAAACTCAATGTTGGTCTCACTCAGGCAAATCACATTGCTCTAATCGTTAAACATGTCCCTTTCGCTTTCATTGGCACATAAAAATGGTTATTCACACATCAGGCTAAATGCAGATATTGGTCCCATTATCTGAAGGAATTCAGAATGAAACTCAAACCCCTAATCAGAATTCGGAAGAATTTCCATATGTGTAACTCCTACAACAACGGTCAGTACCTTAATTCCGAATAACGTACTAATACAACCCTAACCCTAACCCCCCCCCCCCCCCCCCTACCCTTAACCCTAACACTAAAGCCCATCGAGACAGGAGCATCAGTCGAAGCGAGCGTATCTCCTTTTCGCCAGTTACCATATATGGAAACCCTCCCCAGAATTCATGCCTACTAATACAACCCCAACCCTACGCTAACCCTACTCTTACCCTAAAGCCCATCGTGACAGTAGCATCGGCTGTCTCATTCGGAATTTCTCCCGGAGGATTTCCATATGTGCCCTTCAAAACATGCAGCGAAAAACGTGATCGTGAGATTTGAAAACTACACTTTTTTCTTTCATTTTGTATCCCAACAAACACAAAAATCCTTTTTATTATCAACACCATTAAATTCATTCTTCTTTGGTCTCTGTAGTCAGAAACATGTTGTAGGATGGCACAGATATGGAAATCCTTCGGAAATGAAGTAGGGGAAATGTATTTCTCTGTTTAAGGCAATGGACGGTCTGGTAAACAGGCTGGTAAAAACAGTAGTATGCGATTTTTGAGCGTCATTTGTGCAGCACATGACAGTGTACATCAATACGATGTTTTATTCAGAATAAATAGACAATGACGCTTTTATTTCACATTTGCATTATCACATCAAAAATTGTACAATTGGGAATCATGATGTGCATAGCCATATTATACTAAACAAGACTAACACCCCATTTTTACAAATGGGCAGGCAGGCAATGCACCAGCGGTGGAAGAATACCTAACGCACCGAAAGGCATCATAGACGAATGCATTAGACTCCGTGAAAAAGTTGGACGATTGGCGAATCGGGCGGATTGAAAAGATCTATCGGAGATTGTATTTCGTTGCTATACATTTTTTTAAATAGGGTAAAAAGATGACTAATGTGGTTAGTTACCTTTCATGTATATTTCTACAAATTTAGGTGAAAACCGCATGTTTTTTCGTTACGTAGTTCTCAAGAAATCTGTGACACAAATTTGGCTGACGCGTTTTATTAATATAGATGTAGTTGTATAGACCTCATTTCAGCCTAATAATATACAGAGAGGATGAGACTGGTTGATGATGTATTGGTTTGAAGTATAAATTAAGGTATGAAGATGGCAATGTTTTTTTTTTCACTGTTGACTATAAGGTTTTACACCTCTCATTAATTAATCAATCCAGGGATCTCAAGCCAAAATACTTTACAAACATTATTTAGTTGTATGTTACTAAAATAGTTATTTTTTTTTACGCTGTGGTGTAAAGAATGTCTAGGACACGCTTGGTAAAAGGACAGTTCTGGAACTTGGGATCATTAGTGCTTATGCTTGATTCAGTAGTGATGAGACACTTTGAAGTAAACGTTGTGAATGAGCTACTGCAGAAAAACAAATTTCTCATTTCTTAGAATAACTGGTGTTCAAACACTTGATGTCAGATATCTCGTGGAATATGGGATTTCACTTACGATTTCGCACTGATACCATGTTTGATCATTGTTTGTCGTGAGCTCGTGTAATCGTAATACTATGCAAACAGTTAACGGGAAGGGAAGTTTTGATTTCTAGTCTTTTTGCTAAGGCCATGATAGTTCCAGATACTACAATCTTTGTATTCATTTCCTTGGCATCGTTGATGACAGTGTATGCTTATCTGGGGCAAGAATGATTGATCTGTGTTGCTTATGTTTGAATCTGGTTACTGAAGTCGATAAAATGGCCCTTACGCGAGCTTGTGGTGGCGATCCTCAGTGAGTTGGACATTTTCTTTCCGTGATTAAGGCCTGAAAAACCATGTCAAGTATGCATTAGAATATCCTGCAGTCATTGCCAGTTTGGACAGTCGCTGGCAGAAATATTATCTCGACTTTCTTCAGACTCACGAATGTTTTATGTTCGTCGGTCTTCGGAAAGTGGTGCGATTTACACGCTGAACAGAAGAAATTGAAAGATAGTATGTTTGACATCTCTGAATATCAGACTATAAAGATTATCGGTCCCCATGCTGCTAGAAGGTGCCCTGGCAACGGGGACTGAAAAACTATGTGCTCCTTGTGATCTCATGAAAGCGATAAGGAAGGTACAGAGTACATGAAAGCTGTGCCTAGGTTTAATGGAAATCCTTTTTCCTCTGTGCTGCTGGACATTGTTCTGGCAACTAGTGGAAGAGAGAAAGTAGCCTAGCGCTATAAAGAAACGAGGACTCAACAACATAAACGGCAAGCATTGACTGTTGAATCAGTAGGCCTAAACATGCAGGCAGTGCACACTAGAACCAGTTATCCTGACTCTTATCTTGCTGGACTCTGTTCTAAAGGAGGACAGTCCACAAAGAGCAATAAGGCATTGAGACCCGGAGGAGGAGGAGGAGGAGGAGAAGCAGCACTGTAAAGATACGAAGACCCAAGAACATAAATGGCATGCTCAGACCAGTGAGTTCGTATATGTACGCAAAACAGTGCACAATATAACCAGCTATCCTGATTCTGTGTTGCTGGACTCTGTTCTAAAGAAGGACAGTCCACAAAGAGCAATAAGGCATTGAGACCTGGAGGAGGAGAAGCAGCACTGTAAAGATTCGAAGACTCAGAACATAAACGGCATGCTCAGACCAGTAAGTTCGTACAGTATATGTACGCAAAACAGTGCACAATATAACCAACTATCCTGACTCTGTGTTGCTGGACTCTGTTCTAAAGGAGTACAGTCCACAAAGAGCAATAAGGCATTGAGACCCGGAGGAGGAGGAGGAGGAGAAGCAGCAGCAGCACTGTAAAGATACGAAGACCCAAGAACATAAACGGCATGCTCAGACCAGTGAGTTCGTATATATACGCAAAACAGTGCACAATATAACCAACTATCCTGATTCTGTGTTGCTAGACTTTGTTCTGACAACTGGAGTATGAGAAAAGTTGTGCTCGCAAAATACCAATATTCGATGAATACATGCATTCAGCGAGATATTCACAAGCTGCATGAATATTTAATGAGATAACTATGCGAGGTGCCAAACTGCCCAAAAAGCACAAATTATTCTGTTTCCCTTGTGAATGCCACGTTACGCAAATTGTCGTAACAAGACATTTTACCTCGCTATACGTCCCAAAGTGTGTTGGAATTGTTCCAAAGTGCCATGCCATCTGATGCTCAGGCTCCAAATGTTCTCATTCCTCTACCGGCTTCATGTCATTTAAGGACTTCCTGCCCGTCTCCCGGTTTCTTTTAGTCTATTCTTTTTTAGCAACGTATGTGGAAACTTAAACAAGTTTGCTTCCAAATGCAGTGTGAAAGAACTGCTTGGACTCTAAGATCGATAGGAAGAGATTTGATACTAGAGAGAGTACTCACAAAAGTATAGAATTTGTGTTGTAATTTTTTTTCTTTCTAACATGACTTTGGGACTTTAGTTATTCTCCAATGAAATCGCAGGCAGATTTATTATACGGATATTTGGCTTCAAGTAGTGTCCACCTGAATAAGAACTGAATAATCTTGTTTTCCCAGGCATTCATTGTTTTTCTGTCTTTCATCATAATTATTTTCATCAATTTGTCATCAATATTGCATGAAGTATTAGTACTAAGAACATTGACACCTATTAACTGGCAAAATCACTAAGAACATTGACATCTATTAACTGGCAAAATCACCGATTGTTGTATCCCAGATTCTCATGTGATAGATGGAGTAGAGAACACATTCTGGCAAAATATAGTCACCACCGATTAGTCACAACTCCTTAAAAGCATGGGGAAAAAAGTTGTCATGAAACAGAATTGCAATTATCCAGTGAGTCTTTATATAATACATAACATTTTATTTAGTTAAAAATGTCGCGATTAAGTGAAAGTTACGACTATCTGAATTGTGAACGAGCGATCTCGATTGTATTCCTTTCCATGAGGCAGAAGGGGCATGGTTGCCGGGTCGTCACTTGTATTCTGTAGTGCTGGTATTTGCTGGGATGAATTCTCTACATTTGGGCATTACAAATTTCAAGTGCTTCCATTTCACATTTTTCCGTTGCTGGTTTGTCTGAGTAAAATGTCTGTTAGTCTGTGTGTCCAAAACTGTTAGTTTATTTATAACCCCTCCCCTTCCCTAATTTTCCGAATTTCCAGAGTAAAACATTTTATATTGCATAGAAACATCACAAATCGCAAGATTACTGTTCCTTTAAAGGGTATACAGTAAAGAAAATGTTTAAGAAAACCGTCTAGCATTTAAAATAAGAAATCAAATCCATCTGAATCAAGGCCATTATCCACGACCATATTTACACTGTTGCAAGCAGGGCTCACTTTCCCACGGTGACGATCGGATAGCGCAGCTTTAACTTTCCATCTCCAATGACAAATTAGAGAAAAGAGGACCAGAGAAGACCAGAGAGGACCACAGAAAGTTCCCAGATGTAACGCCCCGTTTGTGAGTGCACCACCATTACGTTTGTTACATTGTAACTGACACTACCAAGTGTCTAAATGGGCTCCCCGCCTCTCGAGTATGCTTTTTTAGCATAGGCTAATGACATGAAACAGAGCTAAAGACGTTGATCTGATGCCATTAATCTACATTTCGCATACCAAAAAAATGTAAACAAGGTTACGTTAATGAGTTACGAAGGGGCGGGGGGNNGGGGGGTCTCTGGGGGGATAAATGAGAAACAATCATGAGAGAAATCCTTTTAACAATCATGAGAGAAATCCTTTTACTAAAAGACATAGAAAATAATTACTTGCAGACAATGCACACATCAATTTAGTGTATATGGAAAAGGTGAACGACAATTTGGTACCCAAGTATTATAAAAAAAATAGTGGTCCTCTCTATAAATCTTCCTGTTATAAAGAATTGATCTAAAAAATTNCAAGTGTCTCTTGTTTTGATGGACTGATCTCAGCCGAGATTTAGACCGAAGCACTCATTACGAATCTCCTCTGATGAGGGCTGTAATTATGTTGAATTTAAAGAACGATTACTGAGACGAGAAAGCTTCAAAGAACGAAGTTAGTTCATTTTTTAAAAGAACGTGTCATCTTCTCTTTGTAAAACGCTTTGGTGTGTGTGGCATTGCGATTTCAGACATTTCGATGGCTAGGGAAGGGACTCAGGCTCACAAAGCACGACTTTAAGACTGGTATTAAGTAATATTGTACATCCCTTGCGGTGACAATTGCTGTAGTTATGTGTAATAATATCTATGGGGAGCTGAGCATGTTCCCCCCTCTTCTTGTCCAATCCTCCAAAACAAAGACGCTTTATTGAAAGAAAATATGCGGTCTCTCTATTCTCACTTTGCTGTCAACCTTCCTTTGTCACTTTGTTGTCACCTTCCTTCCTCTCTCACTTTGTTGTCACTTTCCTTCCTTCCTTCCTTCTTTTCTTTTTCCTTCATTTCTTTCTTCGCTTTTCATCGCTTTTCTTCGTTTGCTTTTCTTTTGCATTTCTTTACATTTTCTTTCTTTTTCTTTCTTTCACATTTTGTCTTACTTTTTTTCTGTCTTTTCTTATTTGCGTTGGATTATCGTACTCTATGTCATGTAAAGTGTTTTGGCCATGTGCCTAAAAACTTACCCATACTCTTCGTTGTGAAAAGTGGGTGGGGCGGGGGGGGAGCATTCGCGAATAAGAAAAGACCCCGTACACGCAGTCTACCGATTTATCAAAACCTGCTCCGTTCATGGTATTTTTATGCACCACACTTTATATATAATAATATATAGCAAATAAAAGGCGTGGATATCTTAAGGGCCTTTTTCCTAAGGGCCCTTTTCCAGAGGCAGTAATGCACATACATAACAATATGATGTGCAACTTATCACCATGAATGCAGTGGATTCCTATGTAAAAAAACCCTGCACACCAAAGTGCTGAACGGTGCATTTTTTTTCTCTCTCAAAGGCGATGATTTTAGGGCAACTGTCATTTGCCATGGCACCACATGTTGCACACCAGATTTTACTAATGTCTCTTACACGCTTTTAAGTATGATCTTAAGGTTTTTCCTGCTTTTCTGACTGGATATAACAATTTCATTTATTCAAATGGTGTTAGTTTCTGATAATTTTGCGTCAAGGCATAAAGTAAAAAGCCTCCGTAGGATTATGCTTAAATATCTCTCAGAGACAGGAAAAGATCATCACCTTTGAGCGAGAAGAATGCACCATTAAGCACTTTGGTGCGTAATTTTGTATAGAAATCCAATGTACTTTAGGGGGGCATAAGTTACACTTGCACACCGCGTATGTGCATTAGTCTTATATTAGAGGGCTGTGTGCCCAGTGGAGGCTTCCAAATGTGGCTCATAATGAAGAATGGTTGGAAGGATTAAAATTGCTAGTGTAAAAAAAGCCAGTGATTCAGGCAGGCCAAGCCCAATATTTAAATTAAAAAGATCAGCTTCCATGTCTAGAAGAAATGCAGGTGTCTTATTTGCATTGCTGAAACCTCAGAATTTGAACAACTGGTGGGGATGTTTGAAAGTATGATGTAATATGTCACGTGAAGTTTTAAAGAACACATGTGAAATTATATATAGATGATATTGTGAAGCCACCCCACCCCTTTTTTGTCAAACTGTGTTGGCTCCTCCTCCACCCCGCCCAGCCCCGGCAGCAGAATTAGAGATGTAACTGGGGGAATCGAGACCAAAGCTTTAAAACTCTGCTTAGCTTTTCATATCGCCCAGGTGGTATGGAAAAGTCGATGATCGACCCCTAGGCACAGCTCGCATTTTGCTATGAAAATTCGCCCTCATAAAATGTGAATATGCGAGTTTAATGGTGGGGCGTGTTGGGATATAATATAATTCGTTGTCGCTTATCGTCCTCAAATAGCCGCATAATAAAATGGATGAGGTGTGCAGCGAGGGGTAAGACCCCTTTGGCGGTATTATTCGTTTGCAGCCTCCTGACACAGTACTTACTTTGTAACCTGTGTCTCGTGTGATGTAGAGCATAACCTTTGTCTTGTGTGATGTAGAGCATGACTGAATATGGTTTGTTTGTCTTTCTAGGTCATTGTAAAGCAGTTTTAATGACCTTACACATACCTTTTGGTCGTTACTCCCTCGGTTTAAAGGAGAGATTGGGCATGATGGGGGAGACGCTTCGCTACTTTGAAATCAAGCGCACACTTCACACCGCAGAGCTATTATCCCGACTTTCACGAGTAGAAACATTTCATACTTTATATGACTTTTCAGATCGCTTACATTGTCAAAACACCCACACAAAATGGACGAGGTGTGTAGATAGGAGAGACCCAGTGGCAGTAAATATTCATTTGCAGTGTCCTGACACAGTACTTACTTTATAACCTTTGTGTCTTGGGTGATGTAGAGCATGACTGAAAATTGGTTTGTTCGTCTTTCTAGGCCAAACTTGTAAGGAAGTTTTAATGACCTACATCCATTTTTTGGTTGTTACGCCCTCAGTTTAAAGGAGATATTGGAGATATATGGGCATAGTGGGGAACATTTCGCTACTTTGAAATCAAGCGGATCCTTCACCGGGGAGCTATTATCCCAAATTTCACAAGTAAAACATTTTATGCTGTATAGGGACTTTGCAGGTCGCTTACGTTCGTCACACTTGCATAGAGCACAGAATAGGTGTGAAACTAGTTCCTGACACGGTACTACTTACTTTGTAACAATCCTTGTGTCTTCAGTGATGCACTTAAAATGATGGTTTGTTCGTTTCAATGACCTACATACTTCTTGGGTTGTTAAGATGCATCAGTTGATTCCTTTTTTTTTTTTTGGTATTTTTGTTCCGTGTCACTCCAGAACCGGAATATTCAGTAGTTGTTTATCTCAGTAATTTTATCTGTGTGACGCGCGCAATGAATGCGGGTCTTCAGCTGTGTCTGTGCTGTGTGGGGGATAGTCTGGCTTGCGCTGTCATTTCAGTGTCAACAACAACAACAACAACAACAACATACTTTATTTAGTTCATGCGCAAGTACTACGTACAATATATACACACACACACACACACACACACACACACACACACACACACACACACAC
>JAWQUT010000545.1:232862-262220 GCA_033807755.1 Ellobium chinense | reverse complement strand
GGGGGGGGGGGGGGGGGGTTGGGGTGATGGTTTTGGTATTGGTGGTGCTGATGATAGACATAAAAATAAAGGTGATTGTGGTGTTCGTGGTGGTGGTGGTGGTGGTGGTGGTGGTAATGATGATGAAAGCCATGACAGTAGAGGTGATGGTGGTGATGGTGATAGTGATGGCGGTGGTGGTAGTGGTGGTGATGATGGTGATAATATTATTATGAATGAAGAATTCCACCATCTGCAAAGTGTTGTGATTATGTGGAGGTTTCGATTACGTGAGTTGCGCTGACATGGGAGTCGATTGTGTGTATATATATATATACAGTGGAACCCGCTTAAGCGGGACGGCTCCGTTCCCGACGAATCGTCCCTCTTAAGCGGGCGTCCCGCTGAGGCGGATTATCCATTATAAAGTGGTTTCTTAGCTAGTTTGTGCGTTTCTTTCAAGTCAAGGGATATCATTACTTGTTGATAGTGAGGTGTGACAACGGAGTCAGATTTAAATTGTATNGGGGGGGGGGGGGGGGGGTTGGGGTGATGGTTTTGGTATTGGTGGTGCTGATGATAGACATAAAAATAAAGGTGATTGTGGTGTTCGTGGTGGTGGCGGTGGTGGTGGTGGTAATGATGATGAAAGTCATGACAGTAGAGGTGATGGTGGTGATGGTGATAGTGATGGCGGTGGTGGTAGTGATGGTGATGATGGTGGTAATATTACTATGAATGAAGAATTCCACCATCTGCAAAGTGTTGTGATTATGTGGAGGTTTCGATTACGTGAGTTGCGCTGACATGGGAGTCGATTGTGTGTGTATATATATATATATGCACTATCCCTGTGTATTTTCACAGAATATGGTGACACATTCCAATCCTGACGAAGTGCAAGGTGTGTCTGCGACGTGGATTGCACCTAACATGAATGTGGGACCCATTGTTTTTGAGTAAGTACTCAGAGAAACTTACTTTCTTGTCATGGGGGNGGGGGGGGGGGGGGGGGGGGTCTGTTCGCTGCTGATGCTGGTTCTGTTATGGTACATAGTTGTTGTTGTTGTTGAAGATGACGATGATGCTTTGCTGTTGCTGCTTTTGCGGCTGTGTTATCGTCGTCTTCGTTGTTAATGTTGTTGTTGCTGCTGTTGTTGTCGTTGTTAATGTTGTTGTTGTTGTTGTTAATGTTGTTGTTGTTGTTGATGCTGTTGTTATTGTTGAGGGAGGGGCTGGAGCTGGGTGACATGGGAGAATTAAGGCAAACGGGCGTACGTTTTACCCACGGAATTTGAAGCAAATGTGAAGAAGAGACTTTAGTGCTCCCTAGGAATTGGATATAACTGATATAACCTGCAGGATGTGAGGGAACCGGGGAAGGGGATTACTGTGCATAATGTTGGAAAAAAGAAGTGTTAGAAATCCTGAAAAGAATGGGCTCATAGTTTAAACATGACCTCAAAATATTTAGGCTAATTGTATATTATGATTGACTGATTGATTTGTTTGTTCGTTGGTTGGTTGATTGTTTGGTTGGTTGGTTGGTTGGTTGGTTGATTGATCAGTCGATTGATTGATTGATTCCCTGACTGACTGACTGACTGACTGGCTGGCTGGTTGGTTGATTGATTGATTGATTGATTGATTGATTGATTGATTGATTGATTGATTGATTGACCCACAGTGTTACAGTTGTCCAGAGTTTCCACAAGATCTATCACGGCCTCCAGTCTATGATTGTGAACCCACCATCTTCTCCGCCCTTGACTCTACCCGCTAATGTGGTAAGTGTTATAACACCATATCATCATCGTCATCATCATCACCGACATCATCTTCATTATCTCTATCGTCGTCATCATTTCATACGTTCATAGTTGATATAATCAAATCGAAGAAACAAGGGTCAGCGAGTAAGAGGATTGCATTTGCATACATCACGCCGTTCCTTTGGTCTTATCATCGTGAGTAAATTTGGGTCTTTGGTCAGCTACTCAACTTTATTTACGACATTTGCTAGGCTCCCTAGATTCGATCCCTGTTCATATCTAGCACCATAGGCTCTTGAGAGAGTCGTATGAAAATTGTCCCCAGAATCTTGCATAAACCTATATCTTAATTTGAAAAGCATACTTAGGCTGCCTCACACTGGCACCGCGTCTATTATTATGATTGTTCGACTTCTTTCATGGGCAATGTCATGGGGCATTCCCGTCTGCGACTAAGAGGCAATGGTGACCAATCACAGCCAAGCTTAGAAACCAAAAAAGTGGGCGTTGCCTGGAAAACTCCCGCCTAGGGCTTGGTTTTTGGGTCAGGGGCAGGATAAGAAATTGAGAGAGTACACGTGAAAGAGTTCAGAAAGAATGATGAGAACTTATGCTTTAACGATGGGATCTCTTACCACCCTATGAATAACATTAACTCTGCATGTTGGACGCTGCTAAAGGTGCAGTCAGTACCGATGGAATTCTTACGATGTAAAAGATCCTATCGTTGGTGCGCAAGTTCTCAAACATAATTATTTTGGACGTTAACTGTAAATTTTACTATATGCGACCACATTTTCATAGTGCAGACATCACAAACCATCTAATCCACAAATAATGAGTGATATGATTCATTCTAAGAATGTCTTATATCTCATTATATCTATATATCCGCATATCATCGTATCCCAAAAACCAGATCTTGAGGAAATACGCAGATTTGTTTTGATTAGTCTAGTTGATTCCTTACTTTAGACCAGATCTGGTGGCAAAATTTAAAAAATCGTATCTGACCTGAAAAGAAACAAAAAAAAGACGAGAATCTAAATTACTTTACGAAAAACTGAGTCAAATGACCTGCAGGTAAAAATGTTGAATGCGAATCTTTTTTTCTTTTTTTAATTTTCTTTTTGTCCTCTCCAAACCTCCTATTGTAGCATACGACGTAATAAGCTAATACGAATGGCATATATTCTTAGCCTTGTGGTTCAAGATTTGAGACCGACTTTCCTTTATGTCATTTATTTGTTAGACTAATTGTACCGTAAATGTATTTTTTTAAAAAATAGGCCAATTAAACTCTCTTGTAAAAAAAAATGTCTTTTGCAACTTCATTGAGTATTTATGTTTGTATATATAGAGCCAATGAATAGTCGCAGTGTTAGAGAGTACTTGTGATACCGAAGATGGCACTGACTTTGCCCAGTGACCTTGTCATTTGACCTTTATATTTTACGACATTGCTTTTAACATTCTCAAATCTGTTAATGGTAACAAAACATAGACTAGCTCGGTGAATGGGGTGGCTTTTGGTGTAATGCGATTTTCTAGAATGCCTATAGTGCTAAACTATTTTTTGTTCTTTAAGGGAGTAGTCCAGGAATAGCGTCCAATGTAGTCTATAGTGTACTATATTGAAGAAATTACCAAGGATCTTAAGACCAACTTTTGACAAGGGGAGGGTGGGTAGGTGTGTCTGTGACCCATTATTCCGTTCCTCACCTTCGTCTTTCTCGTCCTAATACGGTAAACACTTTGCTCTGTGCCTCTTAAACTCTCTTTTCCCCTCCACTTCGCACCCGTCTTTCCCATTACATTTCATTTTTTCCTGAAATCCTTCGTCCTTTTTTTTTTTTTGTTCTTACGTCTGTCTTTATTTATGTGTGTCTGTACATCTATATTTCTTTCTTTTCTTTCTTTCTTTCTTTCTTTCTTTCTTTCTTTCTTTCTTTCTTTCTTTCTTTTATTCATCTCTCTTAGTTATTTTTCTTTCCTTCATTTCTCTCATGGCCCGCCACCCATTCCCCCCTCCCACCTTGCCTTTTAAAAAAAAAAAAATTACGTGTAGGCTATGCTTAGATATTTTACTACTCTCATATTGCGAAATGTTGACTCAGAAATCAAAATGTTTACCGCACTAGCAGACCTGACAGAGCAGTTGCGTAGTTTCGCTAATTCTGTCATTTATTTTGATCCGCGCTTAAGTCCAGGGAAAATTTCAAACTGATCAATACAGGGTGTTCATACAGTAATCTCTAAGATCAACATATTTAGGGCTGTTTGTGAGAACACATTGAGGTCGATTTCTCGCCATTCTGTTGGTTAGCGAATCGATATCGGATAAATACCGGTAAATATTTCCGCTGTTAATCGGATCCACCCATTTTCATCATCATCATCATCATCATTATGTGGAAAGCTGCGCAAATAATAATATTAATCTTCTGATGGTGATGCGATATAGTGTTTATTATTTTTAATGCGATTTATTTTATTATTTTCCGAGAGTTTAGACGATAACGATGTTGATATTGATGCTACAACTGCTTCTGTTGTTGATGATGATGATGACGATGACGGTGACGGTGACTATAAATGATTGATATGACATGACATTTAAATTTCTTACTGAAATGTTGTTTTCGATTTTTTGGCTAGAATTTGATGTAACCCCAAAAAAACTGAAGTCTAATCTGGAGTTTTCTTTTTCAATCAGAAGCCGATTAATGATTAATGCGTAGCGGCAATTGTTTAGAAATGTATTTCCCGAATCGGAAACTGAAGAGGTCTAAATTCTTTAAATGAAGTTTCACTCTTGTTTCGGAGTTTTTATATATGATTTTTATTTTAATGTGCCGCATTAAAATTGCTTTTCTTTTTTTTCCAAATTTGCACTTTTAAGTTATAGCAACTGAAATGCATTAACATACTGGATCGATGTTGGCCCCACCACGTCATCATTTTTCACAGATGTTGCAAAATCCCTGCCGTAGAAAAGTAACTGTTAAAAGGTAGAAATAGATGGTCAACAAAAATTACCATCAAAATTGGATTCTTAACATTTCAAAAGTGCTCCCGGCATAAATAATATTTATATCCTACTAATCACAAGTTATGTACAAGAAAAAAAAATGAGGTTTAAAAATCGTTTTATATTTAAGTCCTCGCAAATGTCGCCAGTCAACTTCACTTTTTATCACAGGTATATTACCTCTCTCTTTCTTTCTTTCTTTCTCTCTTTCTTTCTTTCTTTCTCTCTTTCTTTCTTTCTTTCTTTCTTTCTTTCTTTCTTTCCTTTCTTTCTTTCTTTCTTTCTTTCTTTCTTTCTTTCTTTCTTTCTTTCATAGCTACTGAGATACTACAATTATTTTATCGGAGTGATTATACTGATTATACGGTCAGAATACAACTCATTTCATTTTTCATTTCATTTCATTTATTTCATTCTGAACCCAGGTTGCAGTATGCAACATATGGGCAAATGGATACAAAATACAAGGCAAATACATGTGAGCGACTAAGCAACCATTCATCATATAGTTTACAAAGCAGTAAAGTGATCAATTTAAGCATAATACACACACGCGCTCTCACATACANCTCTAAAAAAAACCCACAGAAGTCTCATCTGGATTTTTTTTTCAATAAGAAACCGATTAATGCGTAGGCGGCAACTGTTTAAATATGTATTTCCCGAAACTGAAACTGAAGAGGTCTAAATTCTTTAAATGAAGTTTCACTCTTGTTTTGGAGTTTTTATATGATTATTTTAATATGGCGCATTAAAATTGCTTTTTTTTTTTTTGTTGTTGTTTTCAAAATTTGCACTTTTTAAGTTAAAGCAGCTGAAATGCATTACGGATCGATGTTTGGCCCCACCACGTCATCATTTTTCCACAGATGTTGCAAAATCCCTGCCTTAGAAAAGTAACTGTTAAAAGATAGAAATAGATGGTCAACAAAAATTACCACCAAGATTACTTTCTTAACATTTTAAAAGTGCTCCCGGCATAAATATTTATATCCTACTAATCACAAGTTATGCACAAGAGAAAAAAAAATGCGGTTTGTCGCCAGTCAACTTCACATTTTGTCACAAGTATATTACCTCTTTCTTTCTTTCTTTCTTTCTTTCTTTCTTTCTTTCTTTCTTTCTTTCTTTCTTTCTTTCTTTCCGTCTGTCTGTCTGTCTGTCTGTCTGTCTGTCTGTCTGTCTGTCTGTCTGTCTGTCTGTCTGTCTGTCTGTCTGTCTGTCTGTCTTTTTCTCATAACTACTTTGATATTACAATTATTTTATCGGAGTGATTATATTGATTATACGGCCAGAATACACCTCGCGGGATATTCCGGCTGGATTGTATTTTTTTAACTGAGACAAATTTTTTTTTGAGTAATCCCTCCTTACCGACTGTCAGATTCCTCGTCCCAAATTTGCGTGTACTTGAATTCACTCAAACAGGGAACCTGTCCCTCTAGCTCGCTGGATTACCTTGCTGACTCCAATTTTGACAGAAAGAACCAACCTTCACATGAAGCAGTCTATAAAGAACTTCCTTTGTTCTGTTTCAGTTCTTGTTAATCTAATATTGTTTAAGTTGATAGGAGAAAGGGGGGGGGGGGGGNGGGGGGGGGGGGGGTGGATAAGGGGGTGAAAAAAGGAAATTCCTGTTTCTCTTTATTGTTTTTTCTTGGATCGGGGAGAAGCATATTCCTAGATTGCGACTGTGTCACATACACAAATACTTTCACCCGGCCGTCTAGCCAAAATACTCATCACGGAGTATTCCGGCTGTCTGGCCAAAAAACCTGTGTGCGTGTTTTATACTGTACAATCACTGCAAGCTGACCATTCTCACAAACATGAGAATGACTTCACTGGTTGGCCTTGTGTTCAGATTAGTGGGCATGATGTGAAAAAAGCGAGATTTTGGACGGGGATTTTCTTTTTGTTCGGGTTAACTGATATTTCGGGTAAAACGCTGTCTTGTTCAGTAAAGTGTATTTGAATGTTATATTGAATGTGGCTAAGAGGCTCATAAAGACTCTTGAACCTTGGATATTCTTTCTGTCTGCAGAGCTCAACGGTCAATGGTACTTTCACCCCAATAGACTGGGATGGCTGCGGGGATTCCAAGGGCTGTCTCCTCTACCCCCGCTACTGCACTGGTGATGACTGTAAAGTCGGGGTCAGCTTTGTGGTCAACAAGGACGAAGGCACGGCCACCTTTGAGCTGATGGTCAAGGAAGCACAGTATGTGGCTGTGGGCTTCTCTAAGGACATGGAGATGGTAAGCATGATTTAATGGTGGTGATGATGGTTGTTTGTTGTTAATGGTGAAAATGGTGGTCGTAATGATAGTGGTGCTGCTGATGATAGAAGTGATTATGGTGGTAAAAGGCTGAGGACAAAGATGGTGATGGTAGTGACAGTGGTGGGGGTGTTGATGTTGGTGTTGATTGTGATAATGGTGATGGTAGTGCTGTTGTTGTCAGATTGAGTATTCGCTAAACAATGAATGCAATATCAGACTCTGATTATTGCATATTGTGAATTATTGCATCAATTATATTACAGTATATATTATGTAGTATAAAAGAGCTCTTCGATTACGATTCCTCAAATTTGTTTTTTTTTCCATTGTATGGAATGACCCCCTGCCACTTCAAACAGCTATCTCGGGCCAGAATAATGCTAGACCAAAAATGTCTTCATGAAAGTACACACATAAGTTTTTATATCATAAACATTTCTTGATTTAGCCGAATTGCAGCTTAAGTTTCAAGTTTGACTGTCTGCAAGACATACCGTATGTTTTAAATAAGGATGGACGACAGTAAGATGATTCCTTCACCCATGAAGATTATGATCATGATAACATTTGTCGAGTTGTTTTTATTTAATGACGGTGTCAGTTAATGTAAAAGTAGCGATAACAATAGCACTTTGACTTTAACAGAACTAGGGTGGGGGTGGGGGGAGGGTAGTGGGAGGTCGATACAAGCACAGATCACCATGTCACTATACTGGTTACCAGATTTTGATGACTGTCATGTTCCAGGGTGAGGACCAGACTGTCGCCTGTATCTCCGTGTACGACAGGGTTGACATCCAGCTGGGCTGGAACCATCCAATGAGATTCAACGTGCCAGAAGGACGCGTGGTAGGAGCTCAAGACTGGCTGACTGGCTGCTTACTCTCTTTGTTGTCCCCCCCCCTGCCCCCCTCTCTCTCCCCCTCTCCCTCTCTCATATTTCCTTGATTACCTTTCTCAGCTATCTGGCCATACCGTATTTTTTGTCTTTAAATCTGAGAAAACAAAGGCTCGATAGNTCTCTCCTCTCTCTCTATATCTCAGTGACTTGACTCACTCCTTGACATTCTATTGCCATATTTTTCATCTTTTGGAGTGTCTCTGTTTCACTCTGTAACTCTCCTCATGTCTGAGAGATGAACTGAGGAATATATGTGGGTGAGTAAGCCGATGGACAGAAGGACAGAGCAATGGATATGATATTATTTGATGAAAGTAAGGAAGGAGGAAAGAATTCAAAAGTGAACCTAAGAACGAACCCATCTTTCAAATGTCTTTTACCATTCCTCAGCCGAGTCTGACCAAGCTAGAAGCGGCCAACATGGATGGTGCCATCATGTGCCGGTTCACTCGCCCTATCAAACTCGAATTTGACGTCATCTACAATGAAATGGCGCCCAATGCCACCACCCTGTCTGTTGACCTCAACGATGAGCACCATCTGTTCCTGGCCTGGGGCAAGACTTACTTTCGTGAGTAGCTGGTGTAAAGTAGCCTGGGGCAAGACTTACTTGCTGGAGTAGTTGGTGTAAAGTAGCCTGCAACAAGACTTCCTTTTGTAAGTAGTTAGTGTAAAGTAGCCTGGGGGAAGCCTTACTTTCGTGAGTAGTTAGTGTAAGGTAGAGGGCGTGGCTGAAGGCAGCTAGATGAAAGCGAAGTCATAGTGCAAAGAAAGGGAATAAACAAATCATCACCACCAACTCAGTTTACTAGTTAGTAGTGTTGAGCATCCATGTGATATAATCATAACGATCTCCCAGTGCAGTGCTAAAGGCAGAATCAGGGATGGGAAGGCAGCCTTGAGAAATACATTAAGCAATATGAAGAGACCGACTTTCTTACCTGTCCTCGCTTCCACCCTATCTCCTCTGTTTATTCTAATTTAAGTACACCTTGACAGAGTCCCAGCATTTAACAAATGGACACAGCACACATGTGAGCTTATCTGCCGACATATTATTAATGTTCTCATTTCTCTTGCAACGGCAAGATGTGCAGCTTACCTCATAACGTAATGTAGTACTGTACATGTAATGTGAAGTAACTGGACCCATCATAAGGCCCGATAGTTTATCAGTGAGACTGTGAGTAGGGAAAACCGTTTGGACGCCACTTGGAACTCTACCAAGCTCACCGTAATCACTAAGATAAAAGATCAAGAAAAAGATACAATCAGCTTTTATTTACCCTGAAGGGAATAAGCTTAACAACATCATACAGTGTTATACTTTGCATTCATGATTACACATAGACACTGCACGTAATACATAAAACTACAACATTATCACAAACTAAGCCAAGACGCACAATTTTATGACACCTTGGCTCTCTTGACCCCCCTAACAGCCACTGACGTCATCGACTTCCACTATGAGATGCCAGTCATTTCTGAGACTACAATTGATTTCTATGACCACAGCACCTACAGGGGCAGCGTCTTGGAGAGGATCATGAGGGCGCACGGTAAGAATTTACAGGATGTTCTTCATACATACAATACAGTCTGATTTCCCATCAACCACTCCAGTGACCTATTAATACGTTGTTTTCAAATTCATTGTAGTTCCAAGACTATTTGAGCCCACGGCCACATACCTTGATTAGCTGTGATATGGCATATGAATGAATGAAATAACACATTATAGATATAATTCAGTTATCATCTGCAGCAACAAAATCGACAACAAAAGACTAGGTGAATGCACTTTAGCATGGAAGTTCCCCGATAAATATGGCATTGTTCATAAATTCCTTTTTCGGGTACATTTCGATTTTCATGAAAGCTAATGCACTGGCTCTCGAAGCTTAACCATAGTTTCTTTGTGTAGCCTGTACACCGTGTGTTATTGTACTATAAACTTTACTGCATGATGATTAAATGAAAACAAAACAGAGGACGGATGCAGCACTTTCTTTTATAAATTAGTTGAGGTTCATAAACCGTCATGTTACGGGTTAAGAGGAATAAACACTTAAACGAGAGTTAAGTAAAGAGAATATCATAGCTCCAAGACTCAATTAATATATTGTGTTTTCTATTATCTTTTCTTCACTTCACATTCTACAGTAGTACAATACAAAACTAATCTCACTTTTCTTTCCAGCCTCTATCATGGCTGTAGCCTGGATGGGCTTTGCCAGCTTGGCTCTCATCATGGCCAGATATTACAAAGAAGGTTTCAGTGGCAAGGAAATCTGTGGCATCAAAATCTGGTTCCATGTAAGTTTGCTGAAACTATCAAACTAACTTTTATAAAAATTATCCTCTCTCCTCTTCACCAGAGACCAAAAATCTAATTTAAAATCATTAACTTATGATTTTATAAGATTTTGAAATGTAGTAAATATGCCATAATTTTAGTTAGCAACATACCGTTATATGATGTGGTTTTTATCTTTGCTCACACACAGTTACATTGACTGTGGAGACAAATTTACATTATAAGTAATATAAGTATATAATTCCATTGACATAATAGATCTATACACCTATTAAAAATATTCTGAAAGAAAAAAAGTTTCAAGACAACATACCTTACCCTTCGAATACATACATACTGTGCTTTTCATACACTTCATTACACACGGTGAAGCACGAATTAACATTGGTAAGACACAGCACGTGTTTACAGTCATAAACCTCCGTTTCTAAATAGAAAGTGGCTTTCATTTTTCTACATTGATCCTCCCTCTCAATGGCGCTGCGATACGGTTCAGTCGACTATTCCTTTATTATTCCCATTTCAGTTCTTGTCCACCACTATGTGTACTCACATTGCACCATCTTATTCTTACAGATCCACAGAATCGCTGCCGTGATGACATTCGTACTCACCATCATCGGCATGATCTTGGTTTTGGTCCACTTAGACGGGAACCTTACAGATGTGAGTAATTATTTTTGGTGGTAGCAGTATTATGTAGGCTGATTAGGTTTGATACTGGCATTGATGGAAAAATGCTATGGAACAATGCGGCGGTAAAGATACGGCACTGAAGTTATTTCATGTAGTTTAAAAGTGTTCTTCACTTGCGATTTTCTAAGAATGTTTTAGTCCACTGCATTTGGTAATCCCCTACTACCCCAGAGAGCTACTATGTTCTAAGGCAAGGATAATGCTAAGTACGTTTTTGTTCATCTATTGAAAGTACACACATTAAGACACATTATGTTATGCCAATAACTGGACTTCGCTAAAAAGTGACCTTGAAGTACAGTTTGACTGCGAAACGTATTCATATACTTAGAGTTTTACTTCAGTATAATTTAAAGTTATATACTAAAGGAAAGCATTAACTTAATCATTTGACCAATGAGCTCATCCATATATTCGACTCTCCTCATCTGTAATTTCCACTTTATTTCTCAGAAAGCAGGTTATAAACCTGTCAATAAATAGCATCCTTTAAACACACCCTCCGCTTAATCCCAGGTTTGAATCATAGTCCATTTCCACACCCTTGTAATTACCCGAAGTTAACGTTATTATTAAATCCCATTTTTCTCCACAGCACGACTCAGCCTATGTGCACATGTGTCTGGGTTTCACCGTGGTATCTCTGGTGTGTGCCCAGGTCATACTCGGTATCATCAGGCCTAAACCTGAGCACAATCTCAGACCAATCTTCAACGTCGTGCATCGCTTGTTCGGAACAGCAGCACTTGTCATTGCAAGTAATGAGACTAAGTTTTTGATTTGTGGCTAAGAGACAGTAGTAGGGTAGACATGATGTTTCAATTTCAGGTTTCAGTTTTTGTTTACTGTAGGCATATGTCAATACTGAACATCAATATACATGTACATTGAAAAATATTTACATATTTTCCATGATGGGGATTGGTGTGGAAGATCCGGCACATGTTAGTGGATATGGTGAATTAAATGTGCTAGATTTGACAAGGGTGGGACCTGAATTTTGTGTTTTAGACATAGATTACTCTTTCTTTATTACCGTACCAGTCTTACATTCCCTTCATATGTTTCCAGTAACTTCCTTCCATACATGCACTTTCCTTGGCATTGATGTGCCTTCATAGCAAATGTTTATATATTATATGACACATATCTAATTGTTCATGTACATTACTAGTCAAGATACGATTTGCTTACTTCATTGCTCTGTACATCTCATCCTAGCTTGAAAAAAAAAATGAATGCTACCATTCCACCTACATTCTCAAGGATATTACAGTATTTGCTTTTTTGAAATTATCCACACACTCAAAATTTGCAAAAGTTGTCTTAAACGATGTCGAAAATAAAAATCAGAAATGTCACAGTGTATAGTATAGTTACATGCTTTAATAATGACAAAGCCTTTTGTTTTACTCTGGTGTATTGGTAGCAAATATCATTGCTGTATGTTGGAAAAAAATGGATATATAGATATTTCCCTTTTCAGATTATCTAAAAACGTCTAATATTTTAAATACATAAGTCATGTATGTGTGTCTTCCATCTCAGCTGCTGCTCTGTTCCAAGCCTACAAGATAGACATTATGTCCTATTATGCCCAGCGTCTCGGTCAGAGGACCATGGCTGTATGGGCAGGCATTTATGTGTTCTTCCTGATACTCCACTCTGCGTATCGATACCTTGCCTCCAGATACAGTGGTGAGTATCTAGTCGAAGGGCTATTCTCTAAACACTTTGGAACCATTAGACAAATATGTCCTGAACACGCCAAATTACAATGAAACATACTAGTATTAAGCGTCAGTAAGCCCAAATGAAGGGACAATACCTAGGAATCCTTTTATAGTGGATGGTAGTTTCATGGTTACCTCCCTTCAACCAACAGATCGCAGTTAGTGAATTTTTCTCAGGGCATTTTCAAGACCGTCATCGTGAAAATAGGATAGGTGCTCTGAAAGTAAAATCTTTAATATGTCATCTCCTTTGCTGCTCCTCTTTCATTCCTGCTACTTCTTTTCTGCCCCATGCACATTCATCGACGGGTTTGTCTTCCAACCTCTTTTAGCCCTGCTAGTCCTCTCGTCTTCCTCTTTATTTTTCTCTTGCCTTATTTTCCATCATCCCTGGCTCCTGTCAAAACTTTTCAGTCTTATTTCATTTTCATACCTTTTTCTTGTGGAACGGCTTCTCTTGTCTTCTATTCTTGTTCTTCTCTCTTCCTACATTGTATCCTTTCTCTTCTTCTCATTTATCTCTGAAATGGGTATCTAGTCATAGCAACAAAAATTTTGCTCGAATGCTAGTAAATAGCACAGGTAAAAGGCAGCTAGTAATACTAATAGTATGTTCGCTATGCAGCTGAGAAAGTTATTGAGAAGTAATGTAATCTGGTATAGCCAGGATAATGATATTTGTAAACACGTTGTTTGGTGCAATTTCCACTTAATCACAAACTATTATTCAAAACAATAGAGCACGACGTCTTGTACTGGCGTTTTATGAAAGACAGATTTGAAAAAAACTGCAGTTTTGCATGAGACCCTAGAAACTGCTGTATTACGCCTAAGTTGATCAATAAATCTGTTGGTACATACTGTTGGCTATCTGTAGAAGCTGTGACTACTGTGAGAAAATAATCTACATGGAAAGAGAGAGAATATTAAGATCTATACATAGGTACATAAAAATGATTTTGACCTAATTTGGCGTGGTCTGTTTCTATAAAATGGCAGTGCAATTTGAGTTACTTTTAATTGCAGCTGTTTCCCTGCTTCTGTGATGCTGCAAATATGTAGAGTTGAAACTGTTTCATTTTGTAGTCCAAATTAAAATTTTATTTCTATTGTAGAGGTTTTTAATGTCTTTCAGCTAATATAATTATTTCTTTATTCTGATCATTTTGATACTTTATTTATTGAAATAACTCAATAAATAAAAAAGTTATTGAATTTCAAAGTTTGCCGAAAATCTACCAGATTCAGGAATTTCTTCAGTTTGATATTTTATGAGATAAAGGTTTAAATTTTATTCTGATATAAATTTTATTTTTGGAGAACCACTACAAATACATCAAATCTCTGGTACCAAGTTGTGATATTTCACACAAAAAGGTTGTTTTCACTTAGTTTGGACTACCTAGTTTCACATACAGAATTATTGTTAATTGTGTTCCCATTTTCCTCTTCCAGCTCTCAGAGCACGCAGTGATGACTACAACTTGGACAAAGACAACACTGAACCTGCACCAGTGGAACCAGCGGCCCCCAGCTACATCATCATGGCTTTCTACCTCCTCTTCTTTGTCCTTTCCATCATTGCTGCTCTCATCATGACCATATTTGTCTAAGGCATTTTAAAATGTGGGAGTCACATTTTCCACAGGTCAAATATTTCCTGGCAGTCTGTCACAGCTGCATGAGTTGTAGGGATTTCTATGAATTTCTTCTTTAGCCAGACTTCGAGATGCATAGAATTAATATTCAAATTTAAAGTTCTAAAATTTGATCTGCCGTGGCTAAAAGTTACCAGTGCAGTAATGAGCAAATGTCCAAAGTGCAGGAACTACTATTATGAGAAAATTCAAGTTAAAAGGTTTTGGCACTTGACTGAAAGTCCTTCCAGTTTACATTGAACATGACAAACATTTATGTGTATTACCTAAATATGGAGGCAATACATTCCTGAACAGTTGCACTGCAAGATAAAATAGCTTCAGGCAGACTGTCATCAAACTGCAAAAAGCTAAGACATGACTCTGCAGTTCCATGCAAAAGATGATTTTTAAACAAATAATATATATGAAGAAGAGAAGTAGCTGAAACTTCTGCAGAATATGATTGGACGAGCTGTGGCCAACATCTCTTGGTGAACTTGGTGAAATGAATATGAACCCGAAACACAATGAACTTTTGTGACAAGAAGAAATTGCCTGGAAAGTTTATCTCCCTTCACACTAAAATTATGTAGCCTGTGGCCGTTTCTTCAGTAGATATTGTACAAGTAAGTTTGTTTGTATTTTTAATGCATAATACTATAACACAAAAAATAGCAGTTGCCGATGCAAATAGAGACACAGACAAACTGATCATTTTCTTGACTGATCCTCTACTGTGCTGCAGAATCTGCAAATTCATAACCCTTTTAAATTTTACCAGCATTCTTCATGTCTGTGCCATAGGGTGACTGGCTTTGAAGAAAATAAAGTAAATGATAGAGGACAGAGAGGTGAAAAGAGATAAAGCACAATATGATTTGATATTTTTGACTGATCCCTTACAAATAATATTCAGTGTGTGAACTCATCTCTATTTGAAATAGTTTTATAAAATGACTCTCCTTTGTACACTTTTTTGGTTATCCCTCTACCCGTCGACATATATACATTATTTTTTTTTTATACTGCATCATACTGTATAATCCATAATCTATTAAGGCTGCATCATTCCACTGCTATGGCTATTGCCATTTTGTATGTTGTGTGAGTGGAAATAAATGTCTATATTTTATAGGTTAGGCTACCTAGCACAGAAGTTTTGGAAATGGATAGTTTTACTGCTCCGTGGAACAGCAACTTGTGTTTCAAGATGGGATTTCATTTTGGAGTTTCAATTCCATGTTTGAAGATGATAAAAGAACAGAAAAACCTGTTGACATTAATTTACTAAAATCCTGTTGACATAATTTAGAAGGCCTATCTACAAATTAATGTGGGAAAAGCAATTAATGTTCAAAAAAAGCAATGATTCTTACAATTAGGCGATACAAATAAAAATGCATACCAAAACTTGATTATCTTGACATGAAAAGATTTAACTGACATGTTGGAAAATATTTTATTCACGTTTTCATATTAAAAGAAGCAAAATTATAGTACCTCAAATTTTTATCAGAAACATTGGTTTAAATTTAAATGTCTACTGTGGCTGAGCGGTCTTCCCTTATGTCCTCATTATTTGTCTTTGTGTAGTAAAAATATTATCACTTTTAATAATAGCTGCAATGTTGTTTGGATGTTACGTTGTTGTTGTACGAGATAAATACCAGTTCAGTTTCTAAACAAACCTTTATACTGTTTCTCATTAGAATCGCTTGTGGATGATTTAGTGCAGTCCGACCTCCTTATAACCATTCCTCACAATCACCCCATCCCCCAATCCCCTCTGGATTGACCAAAATGATCATTACAATCTGGGCATGGTGCTCTTGGCTTCTCCAGCAATACAATATGCATCTGCAATCAAAACACAAAACTACAAAATGCAGGCATGAGTGTCAACATTAATGCTGTTAAAAGTTTAATCGGAAGCAGCACTCTCTAATTTCATTAAATGCCATATTGGGCGGTTGCTAAGGTCAGTTTGCCAATAGACTATGTGAAGGTTCACGGTGCCGAATGCATTGCCCATTAACCGGTTTTGTTTACACTTGACAAGAAAGTGTCTCACCCAAACATAACTAGGCTCACTGCACATGACTGACTGCTCCAGATCAATTTTTTGTAGACATGATTGTTAATAATTTTTGTTTACCACAGGGACTATGAGACAACTTGTTGTAACTGTTCAATGTTCCGGATGATTGCTGTAAACCATGTTGTGTGTGTAAAAATTACATCTTTGGGGATTTTATCAAACAAAAGGCAGTGATTATATGTAAGGGGATCGGATTGTCATATACATTACTGTCACAACTTTCTCATACTCATGGGTCTGGACTAGCTGACACTAAAAGATTTGAGGTGTGTCTACACACTGATGGACAAGCTGCATTTCACGTATAACAGTGTGAGTGTTTAAATAAGTAGATGATATCCATGCTTTCACATATCAGATGCCATATCAAATGCTAAGGATTGCAGCAGTGTATTGACGAGCTGCTTTACCGAAAGACCATTGATAACACTTACAATGGACCCATTTGAAACAGAACTGATGGAAAAAACACTTTTCTTCACATTTTTTAAAAAAAAAATGTAATGAAAGCATGGATGAAAGCTCTACTGCTAACAACAGTGTTTGATTTCTGTGTTATTGTTAGACTGGGACAGACTATGAAATGAAAGAAGAAAATCCAAATACATGCTACTGTGACAGTTTTTGTCCAAATGGTAGAAAAATGTGGAATTTCAGTGACCCGAAATTCTCATAATTTTCTTGAAAAGTGGCATCTCTGGATATTTCTTCACAATTTGTGACGATTCAAAAGTTACAGATTACAGACTTGTAATTAAATATTTTTCAATTCTTAATTTGGGGTGAATTAAATATTTCTCAATTCTTACTCTGGGGTATATATAACATATACATGTATATTTGATAACTCAGCAGCCTTCTGATTCAAGCTAGTGGGAGTCATTCTGCTGCAACTTGTGCCATCTTTTACACTATATTGTTCCTTTTTTTTAATGAACTTCTGCCTTCAGTGTGTTCCATGTTGTTGTTTTTTTTAATCATATACAGTAATTAATCTCCACTCAAGCTAAATTTATACATCGCTTTCCACTTAGAAATTATCTGATACCCTATACGATATTCTATGGCGACATCTTACTATATTTTTGTTTAATATATGAATGTGCAAAATTTCCAGGAGTGCCACTCACTTAGATATCTATGAACACCATTTGGTGTCCACTAGATTATATAAGTTGCAACTTACATGATGCAAAGTAAATACAATTTCACAAACTGTAATTCAGACAGAATTAAAAAAAAAAAAAGAAAGACATGACTTTAAAAACATTTCAGTTTCCTATCTAGGCTGTCACTTGGTTTTCTCTTAAAAAAAAAAAAAAATCTCCAATTTCAGAGCATAATCTGAAGAGTGGCATCCCTGAATTCTGTAGTTATATTGGACATGTACTTTTCCAGATTGGGTGAATAAATGGCAATTTGAATTCATGGAGGAACTCAAATCTAAGCTCATAACAATTTTGAGGAATTATATCTCTTCATGTCAGTCAAAAGGCTTACTTTTCTCCAAATATGAGGTTATATATATCAAAACATAAACACTTGTCGTTTTCTAAGCAAATTTAATAAAAATAATCTTACTCTTCCTAAAACTTCCAACTGCCTACTGTACCATCATGAAAAATAAACCAGTCCTTTTGCTTTACGTGTTTCTTGCTCATATACATGACTTAATCACTTGATGTGAATAACTGTTATGTGGATGACATGTATGTGTTATGAATGTGACTTCAAGGTACCACAGTATCGAACACATGATTTTTTGTCATTTACATGGCCTTTTATCTCAAATTTGTCACAAATATTTTGCCCTGCTGAATAGAAACACATTACAACTTAAATGTAAGGAAACATGGGCCAGTCTTCATATAAACATTTATTTCCTTCTTCATAACCAGTGTGGCCAACAATGCAAGCTGCACATACAGATGAGCACAACATCCAAGACATTATTTAATGGACAATGAATGAGCCGACTATTTTATGATCTCTGATGGAAATGATCAATGACAAATACGACAATATGGTCATACAGATGTAGGCCATTTACCACTCGTACAAGAACATCTCCTGACTTGTAAAGATATTGCAACTGACAGACATGTGAAAATGGAAATGAGCATCAACTTAATTACCAGTAATGTAACGTACATTGTTGTTTTTTTTTTTGGACAAGGTTCCAACATCCAACTGAATTCTCAGGAATCTCATGGTATGATGGACAATATCATAAATAATAACCATTTACTAGTCCACCGAAGAGTCCATAATGATACAAATAAACGATGATCAATGTGATGAGTAAAGAAGGAGATAACACAATTACATTAAAGTTCTAATGAAAGCCTAATTGAGATGATGATGATCATTGTTGAAAATCCTGCATCTATTAAAAATTTCAAACAGAATATGAATAAATACTGATGTGAAATGGCTGATGAATTAACTACCTGCTCATGTCTGCAAGCAGAACTACTGCCAAAGAATTATCAAATTACAACCATAACCAACCTGATGATGAAATCTAATAAATTGTCTATCATTCACTTCCAAAGACCAAACAATCTCAAGCATTCATGCACCTCAGATTGCACTTGCACTGAAGCACTTTACCAGTACCTCCAACCAAAAACATTTTCAAGCCCCCAATTCTGGATGGGTATGTTTGCCCAAAATATTCAAAGTATTCTCATCAGCATCTGCAAACTTTCTTTCAACTCAAATGTTATGATTATTGAAGAGACAGGCAAAGGCCGATCTCAACTGCAATTCCTCGGGAACATGAAAAAATTGCGATTAAAGAAGTTGAACTTATCCAATGACTTTCTTATCAAAAAGCTGGTTGTGAGAAAATAATCAGGAAATTGAAGTTGTGATTATCCAGACTGCAATCAAGCAGAGTTGTTAAAAAAAATACAGACATGGTTGTGACAGACAAAAAAATCATAAAGTATATATTACACCCTTCAGTGACGTAAAGTTTAGTCAGACCCTGATCCTGAGTCTTCTTTTGCCGACGACGCATTAGAACCAGATTCTTTCTTGACCTGGAGAGAAAAGTTGCAGAAAAAAATAAACAATCAAGCTCAGAAAGATGGTAGTAACTTCATGCTGAAATTTCTGAAATTTTAACTGAAGTATGACCTGTAGTTAAACACAGACATTTTAATAACAATTTACCTGCCATAAATTAATGTTAAATGACAGATTGAAATTAAAAACTCCAAGGATAGTTGCCCCACTGATGACAGCATCAATGCACTACTGGTTTTGCATTAACTATAGGGGCATCTGTTGTCTCATCTTGAAAACTACTTTGGTATGCAAGATATACAGAATTAGAAGACTGTAGTATGCACCATGGTAATGCATTATAATCTACATGGGAAGGATCATGCCTGCCTTTAAGCATGTCATCTCACCTCAGCGTCACTGCCGCCCTCATTGTCAGAAGCCTTTTCTGATTTCATGGATTCATTATCAGAGGCTTTGCCCGATTCTGCCTCCGACTTGACAGGACTGCTTTCCTTTTCTTTGGTTTTCTTGGCAATCTTCTTCAGGGGCTTGTCACTATCAGAACCAGAACCACTACTGGAGGCAGAGCCTGAGCTGGAAATGTATTCTTTACTCTTGAAACCCGCACCACCACCTGCAGTTGATTCAGTCTGGAATGTGGAGGAATACAGTGAAATAAATATCAATATTAGATCAGTGATACGCATATCACTGAATATATTTATCAAAAAGACCCTACAACCATAGGTGCCACTGAACCATTTTAGAAATGAAGAGAAATGCTATGTCACATCTTACATGCCTATTCGCTGTCACTGTTGTTAATTTTCTACACTGTGGTGAAATAATTGAATGTAAACCTGAGAGAAACAACCAAATAATGGAAGGTGAAGACAAGACAAAACAAGAGTTCTGAGACATGGCTAATGAACGCAGACAAAATTGTAAGAAGTGCACTCAACATAAATTACAAAAAAATCTTGTTACACAATGGAATCTGCACAAGTTATTAGTTGGCAGGCAACCTCAGTGATCCATCTACAAATTTAACCAGAAAAACCGTAGCATCCATCTAAAACGTAATGACAGTGTTCATGCCACTGTTAATGACAAAACCTAAGGACCTTTTACGGACCCTTTTCAACAAATCTTGATGACACCATCTTCACCTCTCCACACTTAAGCTTTAATATGGTATACTTATGTTTGGATCTGCATGACCCTTATCCAATGCCTGGCCGTACCTTCTTTTTGGGTGAACTCTTGGGTTTAGATTTTGAAGTTTTTGAAGCTTTTGATGCTTTTGAGCCAGAGGACATCCTTGAATCCTCTTCATCATTCTCAGTGTCGGAGACTTTGTTTTTGTTGTACTCCTCCATGGCTTTCTGGTACTCAGCTTTGGCTTCTTTAGCTTTTTCCTCCCACTCCTGGTACAAATAAGATACAGAGGATATAAATCATGTATGACAGCAACCGACAGAAAGATTTTCAGATATTAAGATCCAACTTGAGAGTCTCTGTTTCCCCATGTCATTTTCTCCATAAGCAAGGATGTAATGCATAATTTATTAATTCACCAATCTATTTATCTCAATGTAGTCATTCATACAGGCACAGGCCAACATAATAAACAAGCAAGAATGGTTTTTTTCTCTTTAACCATTTTGCCATGCATCCCTAACAAATCTATCTTAGAGACAGGCAATTCACAAACCTGGTCAAATTCCATGCTTGCTACAACCAAATACATTCATCTAATGTCACACAGGAAGTCACAAATTATTTCCTTGTGTTACCTAATCCAGTTTTTCTCCTCTCCTGAAATCCCACTCAAATGAGACAGGCGAACTGTCTATGACTGGTAAGATGTAATATCTGTTTATTGCCTTGATTTTCTTTCTACTCTATTTCACAGCTTTACTTATGCTTTAAAATAAAGAAAACTTAATCTGGCACAGTGATTGAATTGCATACAACTCATAGATAGTCTGAGCGCTCGCCCCCTCCTCCGCTTTCAATCATCCTCCCAAAAAAGGGAAAAAAATAACTGAAGTATGAGCTACCTGATAAAGTATGATCTATTTGAGTGGTGTATTATCACTACTTCAAGCGATCTGAGGCGGTAAACCTATCAATGCATCAACCATTTTTTTCTTACCGTCTTATCACCAATCTCCTTCCACATCTCCCCAGCCCTCTTGGAGAGATCTGTGATGGATATGCCAGGATTCTCCTCCTTGATCTGTTCTCTGTGTTCATTGAGCCATATGAAATAGGCAGACTGTGGCCGCTTGGGCTTGTTAGGATCTTTGTCCTTTTTCCCACTCTTCCTCTTACGGGGGGCACCTTCCTTCTGCAGTGCACAATGAAAACTTATGTATATACATGCACATCCTGGTAAAATCATATCGTGAAAATAAGTATACCCTTCATGCACGAAATAAGTCTGCTTAGTATTGAGGTGTACTTAATATCAAGGTGCACCTCAATAATGAAATGCCAGAATAATAATTAATTGGTGAGTATGAAATTCAGATTTAATAGTATACTTACTGAATGACAACTTGACATTAAGGTTCCAATGCTTACAGTGTGAAGAAGCTCTTGAAATTTGTCAAAATTATTAATTGGATGGCAAAGCTTCTGAAGAAAATAATTATGTTTAACAACTAACACTGCCTGAGTTTTCACTGAACCTTAAATAAAACACAAGGCATGTCTGATGTGATTCTGCATACATGAACAGCTCATCTACTTTTGCTTGTCTCCTTACATGGTAAGATCCATGAAATTCTCATTCTTTATTTTTTTTTTTCCATGAAATGTTTTTCCATCACAAAAGTCAAAACAATACAATATTATGACCAAGGTCCGTGTTTTTCATATGTCATCGTTTTTATACAGCAAAATACAGAAACCCATTTGTGAGCCTAGTATACAAACATTTGTCTTTTATTTCATATATCATAATCTGTATTTTCCTAAATTCTGCTGATACAATCACAAAACTTGGGAATTACCAGCACTTCACAGATTTCTCGTTTATATGATTGTATATCCCAGAGATTCACAAGAATAAAATGTTACTTATGGGATTGCACATGGTACAAAAATACTGGCAAACTGTTGAGACTAGGCAGTTGTCTTGGAATGATGACCATAAACTTAAGTCCCGTGGCCAGCAAAATAGGCAAGAAAAAGTGGAAAGAACCTGGAAGATTTTACAACCCTGTACTTACAATTGTTTTGGCTGTTTTTGTCTTCTTCTCCTTTTTCTTCTCCTCTTTCTCTTTCTTCTTCTGTTCCTTCTCTTTCCTCTTTTCCTCTCTCTGTCTCCTCCTCTCCTCTGCACCTGAGCCCTCTTCATCACCACCACTTCCCCCACTGTAATCAGAGTCTGAATCTGAGTCAGATGTGGTGGGTGGATTACTGTCGTATCTGTTGAGGATAACAAACAGAATGCACCATTGAACTATCTGTCACTGCATAAAAGTACAATCTACTCTGCTTCAATGCATTTCAGATAACTGGAAATTCCAATTTTGTTGCAACATTTTTCACTTAATAAAATTTTATAATTATATTTAAGTCACTGGATAATCACAATTTCTTTTAGCCACAACTTTTTCTGTGCTCCTAGGAGTTGTTAGGAATTGTGATTAAGCGAAATTGACTGTATTGTGCTGTGACAATTTTTATGGCAAAAAAACCCCCAGAAATAAAGTATACAACAATATATGCTGCTACTGCTTCAGTTGGTTTCAGTAAATAGTAAGAGCTTTCCCAGAGATGCAAGCAGTTATCTTGGAAGCCTTAGGGTCCATGAAGGCCGATACTTCCTAAAATCTAGGACTGCGTGAAATAATAGCATCGGCATCAAGCTGTCATATAGCAAATAAAAATGATCTCATCTTACAGGGTACAAGGATAAAGAAGACCGTGGCAGAAAGTGTGGAGGAAAGAAAGAATGGGAAAATGAAAAAAATAAATAAAGGAGGCTTACTCTTCAGCCACTTCACTCCCACTCTCTCCAGGATTGAAAGACTCATCTGAAAAAAAAAAAAAAACACCAATAAAATACAATGCACAAGTGAAATCAGAATGTTATAAACCATGCTCATAAAACCATGTATAAGGGCCTTATATCATTCTGAAAATTTAAAATTCACAACCCCTCAGACAAATCTACCGAGCTTTTCAACGACATCAGAAGGTAACAAAATAGTGGGTTTCTTTCTGCGTTCCTCGTGGATCTGCCCATGTTTGATGACAACAGTAATAAAATGGTGTAACAGTATCTCTTATGCTGACTCCATCATAACAGTGCTACAGCTGCTTAATCATGCCTAAATCTCTTCTCTCCTTCACTGCAAATTTTTATCTCTTATGTCTACAGTATCCAAGGTAGATGAACGTTTTTTTTTTTCTAATTGGTCTTCTTTTTTTAAACATTCAAATATGTTTAACAATTGCATGAGTGCAGATTCACAATGTGTTGCACAAACCTGCAGCCATCGTACATATATAGATTATCTAACGTGCACACATCATAAGGTATATTAACTAACCTGAACTGTCATCACTGTCATCGTCATCTCTGTCCTTGCCCTCAGCCTTCATTCTCTCCAGGTAAGCATCATGGTCTCCTCCCTCAGCATCACTGTCTGACATCTCATTGTAATTGATCGTTTTGCTCTGAAGAATGAAAACATATCATTAACTGATAATGTATAAATACTTATGGAGGATTCCACTTAAAATATAACTTGCATTTATAAGACATGTGATTAAATAATATGCTTGTTTCAGTAAGGCAGTTTTACTAGATGCAAATGCTGTGACATCCGAGGATTGGCTAAGGCTTAGTCTTTGTGACTGAATATTCATTTATTGCAATCAGAAATGAACCATGCAATTTTATGCAATGTGCATATTTCTGTCATTACCGGATGAATTAATAGTAACAACATATCGCAGGAAATGTATGAGGCATTAGAGTTCATGGTTACCACACAAAATTAAAATGTTTGATTGAAGATACTCACCCCTTTGTCTCCGATGTTCTTCACCCTCAAGTTTTTGTCTTTTACAAAATCATATAGCTTGCCATATTCATCTCTGAAAAAAAAAAAAAATCAAGACTGCTGTGATGATAAACTATAACACTGATAAAGATTTAGTACAAGCAGACCACTCAGTGTATCAATTGGCAAAGGTGAAAGAAAGCATGAGTTGTAAGAATGCAGACTATCACAAACACCATGATTTACAAAACTACAAAGAGGCTTGATAAACTTTTTAAAGATCTGTAATACCCAGCTTAACATGTGTGGACATTTTAACCATAAACTTCAGTCTTGACAATTTTGCAACTGAAATAATTTTTTTGTGCGAAACACATCTAGAACTGGATGAGATCTATTTCAAGGATGTAAAGAATGAACGAAAAAAAGAAAGATTCAGGCAGAGACTTACTTTTCCACACCAACAAATGTGAATGTAGCTCCAGCATTGGTGTCCACTTCAAAATCAAAGGACCTTGTACTTCCTGCACTTCTGGCAAAGTTGACACTAGAAATCTCATCAAACCGAATGTGGAGGGGTGGCTTGTGGACAAAGATGAAACCACGCTCAAGAGGATACAACAAACCAGTGGCGGCCTTGTAGGAGCAGCTGACTGCTTGAGCACCAGAGTGGCTGAAAATTGATAACAAATTGGTTCAACACAATGGTAATCATTCTGTTTACTGAAGATACTATTATGACGAATTTATAAATGATTGCAGAGCTTCTGCAGTTTCTGCCAGTTCAATCACTTGTATGAGGTTCTCCCACCAAATTATGCATCTATTCTAATCTATAGGATGGATTTTTGCAAGAGTACTACCAGATAAATCAGGATAGATTCTATTGCTACTATTGGTCGCTTAAACTTCTGAATCTTTTAATGGGAGACATTCTCTGGAACGAATCATAAACGTCTTGAAATTTTCTCTCAGAACAAATTTAAGGAGATTCTGGAATTCCAGGAAGACATATGAACCCAATGTCCCCAAAACTTACGCTTGGAAACTGCCAGGCACGGTAATCTTGCGGCCAGTGATTGCCTTGAACACCTTGCTGACCACCTCAAACTCCAGCCCTGACATCTCCTTTTGCAATTTGTCCTCATACTTTGTTTTAATGTCTTCTCTGTACCAAAGATAGAGGAAAAAAAGGAAAAACAGGTCAATACAGAATCTTATTCATTCATAAATTTATCTATACAAAGATGTAACTTCATATGACATGAAGTTTCTTGACAACCGGCCACAGTGGAAGAAAATTTACCGAGAGCAAGATATTTCAACAAATTAACTTGCAACAAACTTCCAGACATTACATTTTGCTTGTCTGAATCAGTAAAGTGAAACTAATTCAAATTTTCATACTGTCTATATACACATCATATTGATTAATGCCTGTAACTGTAAATTCCTGCAAACTTTCCATTTCATAAATCCTTTATTTTCATCTCATATTGAACGATTTTACATTGATCTGGCAAAAATGTAAAATAAAGACGTGACATGCTGATGATGGAATTGTTGGGAAAATGACGCCCACGGCATACCTACCAGTTTACAAATGACCATCATTTTTTAGGAAAATTGTAGCCATGGGACATGATATGGAACATATGGAACATGAATATGGTTACAGAAAAAAATTACTTTTTTACCTTTACTTTACAAACTTCAAATTTTTCTTCCAAAAGGAAAAGGAGAAGTGAATACAGGCAAGTGTATTTATAAGGAACCCTTATTTCTGAATTCAGCCCACAAAATAGCCTACTAGGCCTAAGAGGACATCTGTACTGATGGTTACAAGTTCTGAGTGGGACCATCATAAGCAATATATTCTGCAATGTCAGTATGTAATTCACATTCATAACTCACTCTGAGAGATTCAGCTCCAGGGTCATTTCATCCTCCTTTTGAAACAACAAAATCAGGAAATGGTATCTGGTCTGACCTTGTTTGATGGGTGGGTCAAGGCTCACCTGAGAGGTAACAAAACTTGTTTAGTATCAAATACGCTCGTAGAAGTATGCAGGGGTCTTTTTCATTAAAGCACTTGATTAAAATTACAATGAATTTGTAAATTTATAAATTTAGGGATCAAAAGAAATGGCTATTACATTCTGTTTTTCATATACTAATTCAGAAAGTTCTGGGGGTAACTTTACACTTTTCTTCTTTCATTAATATTTTTATAATTAACTGATCATTCATCATAATTCCTTGCTTAAAACTGAAACTAGTCCAATAATGTTCAAACCTCTAATCCTGAGATTGGCGGTCACTACTTACATCATAGCATCAGTCATTGCAAATGACAAATCATCTAAACAATATAAGAGAATGTTCATAGGCAGAGAAATAAAAGCCCGTTTGCTTACCACAAAATACATCTGTCTGCCATCTTTGTGTGGGAGGAGGAACAGCCTGAGGATGGTCTGATATGGAATCTTGTAGTCAAATGTTTTACCATGGAGCTGTAAGAAGCCTGGATACAGTTTGAGATCATACCGACCTCTGAGGAAAGAAAATGAGGATAAAATTAGTGCCCCATGATCGCAGTATTACTGTCACCAATTTTCTCTTTTTAACATAAGACAGGCTGTCCTAGCCATTGAAGTCACAATAACATAATGTAAAGATGCATGTATAAACATCATTGCACGGGAGTTAAATTTATAAATAAAGGGTCATGTAGAATTAACTCAAACATTTACAGTAATGGTGGAATTATTTAAAAAGGTGAATTTCAAGGCCTGGATTGTAAGAAACTGCTTGGGTTTTGAGATTATTACCAGCTTACTGGCTTTTCCGAAATACGGCAATGTTCATAATTTAGTGTCTGCGAACAGTTTCTCTAATAATTATGACCCAATGCTGGGTAAGAGCTCCTCGCTTTTAAGTCTTGATGCAAGAATAATCACAATTTATCATTTGCTATCTTTCTCCTATATTTAATTGAACTGAGAAACATTCTACTTTAAACACATAGGCAAGTCACTTTACTTGAGAAGATCTGTAATTTTCAAACTCTCCCGGAGTCATAAAAATGCATCTTAGGATTACCTTGGTGTAAGACACTGGACTTCCGACAAAGTACAAATGCTCTCCCCACTGATCTGTATGATATCTGCATTTTCCATCACATGTTTGTGGAATTCCTGTGGAGAAAAGATAAACCTGAAATTTCCAAATAATATCATCCTTCTGGCCTGAATCCTTTGCGACTCATTTCTCCTCTCAATAAGAAGCGGAAATCTCATCATCCCAAATATACATGTCTATTTAGAAATGCTCCAACACTGCATTTCATGAATTAGTAGATAATTAAAGTATATCTGAGTGGAGGTCAATGAAACTACAGCAGCAGAATGAAAGAAAGAAAGAAAGAAAGAAAGAAAGAAAGAAAGAAAGAAAGAAAGAAAGAAAGAAAGAAAGAAAGAAAGAAAGAAAGAAAGAAAGAAAGAAAGAATGTTTATTCTCACAGAGACAGGATCCTCATCATTGTCCTGTGAAGGTGGTATGTGAAATCTGATCTCCATTAATGACACAGCTGCATCGTCATTCTGATGAAATTCAATTGTGACTTCATTCTTGGCCGTTGTTGAATTCATCACATTGGTCAGTGGAATTTCAAAGGCCAGATTGTTTTCCACCTTGAAATTGAGGGAATTTCCTGAAAATAACAACACAAAAAGTACTAGTGAGAAGCTTATAACTTATATAAATTTTGATGCTGCAAAATGCAACACAGTTTAATAATGTGTATTTTGCTGGGTCAATCAAACCTCTCAGGTCCAGCTATTTCTTTCAATAAATCATCATTGACAGCATAACAGAGAGCTGATTACCGTCACATATTTCGGTTGGATGCATATAATGTATCAAGGCCACAAATATGAAGAACAAATAAACAAGTCCGACTATGGAGCTTGTGAAATGTGAAATGGCTAGAAAGCAGGAAAACCGTTACTCTGTCAATCTGACATATATGCATGCTGTTTATCGAATCAGCTCTCATTTCTTTACCTGTTCAACAGTTCAATAAATGCACCACTTCACATGAATGCAGGCAAATGATTCTTTCAATGGTATGACAGATACTTTCAGAAGACAAGCTTTGGGATAAAGACAAATTTCTTTTCAAAACTAACATTTAATTGCTAAAATATATGTACTGATACTAAGAATATTGCAAATTCATACAATTTTTAGCATCATTATACATTACCTTGAAAGTCTGCTGTACCCCAGTTCCAACCTTTAAGAGACATGTCAACCTTTTCAAGGCTTGTTGCATAAAAGTTTGAGATGAACTTGGCCAACTTTTCAAAATCCTGGATAGAAACATAACACAGAATGTAAACTTCAGAGGTATCCTACTACAAAAGTATAATCTCACTCTACCATTAAGAATGAAGGCGGAGTCATTATAAATTGTCTTGTTTGAATGGGAGAAACTTACAAAAATGTGACTTATTTCTAATCTTATTGCACGAGTCATGATTTAGCAATAACAGAGATTGATCAAATGGCAAGTGGGACCTGCAAAAAAAAAACTTTCCAAAAAATCTGAAAATTTCAATTCTGTTATTAATAGCACTTTTTCCAATCCAATTTCTGTGCATCCACAGGCTCTATATTCTAATTACAGTGAAACCTCGTTATACCGCCAATTAAGGGGCAAACAGAAAAATGGCGGTATAACGAGAATGGCGGTACAACGAAAATACCATGTAGAACAAGGGAAATAAGTAATTATTAATTACCACCATTGGACTGGCTAACATGTCTAAAATAATGCAGTTATCTCCCTTTAAAACAATAGCGAA
>JAWQUT010000545.1:190444-226304 GCA_033807755.1 Ellobium chinense | reverse complement strand
CCCCCCACCCCTCTACTGTCCGTTAGTAACACAAGCCAATCTAAATATAGACTCAGACTGGGCTTGATATTTTTTGTTCCTCGCTGGTGTAAAATGGGATTGCAAGTTTGGAAGAGAAATTGAATTGTTCAAAATACGAGCAGCTCTTGTACATCAAGAATATAACAAAACATGCCCTTAACTTGTTTCGACTGCAAAACAATGCACGAATATCTGACAGAAAAAATCGCTGAATCATCATTGATGCGTTAGACGATAAAACAAGTCATAAACCTTAGGGCACGTTATACTCAATTGATAATGTCTTCATGTATTTACCTTCAGCTCATTCTGGCTGATTAAATGCATTCTAACAATAGAATTAATAAGTTTAACGAAAACACATAAAACCTTATTAAAAACCTCCACCATACATATTTCATGGCCCTGGTTCATATAACATAGGCTACAACAGTTGTTCTTATTTGTGGCTAATCCATTAATAACATATTTTGCAACTCTTCTGTATGCTATTAGCGGCGAATGTAATCGAGAAAAATAATGGGATGGTTTCGAATGGACAAATCTTTTGCTGATCCAGACCTTCAAATTTTCAACCAGAGGACCTATACCGTCTCAATCGATTGATCTATTGCTATCTCCTGAGCTTAGTGACAATTAATTGTAACTCAGTTTTGACCAAAGGTGGATTTAAACCATAATTTATTTTCATGGATAGGGTGAATATATCGTCCGTGTTGACATAAAATGATATTAACCATATTAACGTGGTTTGGGAAAACAAAATGCGAACTCATCCAACTGTGAGCAGTCGGGAAGTGTGTTAGGGTCACGGGTGTACACTATGCTCCCACGTGAAAGTAGGGACCGATTCAGGCCGTAGGTATTTAAGGATTAAATTGATGTGGAGTTAACGTCCCTGTAGTGTAGCGGTAACACGTTCAGACTTGCAAGCTGAGAGACCCTGGTTCGATCCCCGGCAGGGACAGAAATTTTCTATCGTAGGTTTTTTCGGCACTTCTTCTCAAAATTGATCATTCACAGTAATTTGGTAAAATCCCTGGTGACATACTTCCTTAAAATAATATGTAACATCTGAAAAATTATCTGAATAAGCTCACCTTCCTCCCCCTTAATATAAAGAAAGAATACTAGTAGATTAAAATTATGCCTTTCCACCCGATTACACAACCATTTTGTTGTCTTGAATAGTACACATGCATTGTAAAATGTTCAAAACGTTAAGATATTGAAATCTCACATGTATTTCCAGACTATCTCTCAGACAGCCTAAAACAAAATGGGAATAAAGTGATACCAGCGTTATTTCATTTTGAAAAGCCTGATTTATGAAATACAAGCTTATACATCGGATGATATTATGCACTGCTGTATCAGCGTAAACTTCAACAAGTGCACTTAATTGGATCTTAATGAAAGCTGGCCTGAGGTTTGATTGATGAGTAGGACGCGGTTTACACCGACCGATGATCGGCAAGCGAGTCTTTCGTCAAGGCTTGGAGATTATCCACAGGCGGAGGAAGTGTGAGGGATCGAAGCAATCACCTTCCGCCTGTGGCATCCCTCTCTTCACGCTTACTTTCAGTGCAGTGCAATCGTGGGTGGCTGTTGGTTGGTTGGTTGGTTGGTTGGTTGGTTGGTTGGTTGATTGGTTGGTTGGTATATTTACGCTTTTGAAAGGCCGTGCTATTCGGAAGCTTACAACCAGCTCAAAATAACTGTAGTATCTTCACATACTGAACGCTGTTATTAAGTATCTTGGACGACCAGACAGGCCCACACTGACAACGGAAGTGATGATAGTGGGGTGACGATGATAATGATGATGATGAGGAGGAGGAGGATGATTAGGGCACGATACATGTGCTTTCTCTTTCTTTACTTTTTTATATACAGTGCGGATAAATGTTTTACAAATAATGATGATGATAATGATGATAATGATACGGGAAGGGATGGGACATTGACAGTGTGCCTTTTGTTTGCGGATGATCATTATTGGAATACTGGATACATGTAGTTTCTAATGGCCTCGCTGTTTAATCCTACATGAAGAACATCAGATCACTTACTAGCACACCATCTTGAGGTCAATATGTCACCACGATCTCATGCGACCGCCGTCCTCAACGGATGATCCGTCACTGCCAGCCTATTCTCCACCTGCCCCTTCCTCCCAGATTCCGATGGGGCCGCCCATGTGACCATTTCCCTGAGAGACGCTGCCCTTTAAGCCACTAGAGTCCTAGGTGGCAACAAGAATTACCTAGACTACTTCTAACGTTAGGCAGTTTGTTTGGTAGTCTCGTGTTGTTTGCCAGAATCATATCCTTTATCATGTGCAAGGATCACGGAACATAAACTGATTGGGTAAGTTGTTTGTCCAAAGTTCTTGACAACCACCAAGAACTTGACCTGGCTCTTCAGATTCGCAAATTACCTTTATTTCACAATGGCTATTTTTGTTTTCTCAGAAATTAATGCCGTTTTTTTGTTTTTTTGTTTGTTTTTTTTTTAATTATAGATTCTCAACAGATGATCAATGTAAGCAGAGGCTTCATGTTCACTATTCTGATTTCTTGCTCTATCAGTTGAGTTAGTTGACACTGACCCCGAAAGACTCATTGTGCTGTTTATTGCAGATGGGCTTAGTTTTCTGTGACAAGTAAATATATCGACGAGACTCCTCAAAGACACAGCGCACCATAATTCTATGGCACAAATTAGTACAATACATAACAACAGGCAGCATAAAAGTTAAATTATCAAGATCTTAATTTACTTAAAACATCTACAATAAATTGTTTGACGCTGTATTAAAATTTCTTCTCTTGGGACTCAGAGAGTCAATTTATAATTAACAGGTGTGAGTAATGGGATAACTAGATAATTGGGAGGCTGAGCGTGTATGGGTTTATCTCGCCTGCAAGGAAACCCGAAGCGAGTGCAATGTAATGGATTGAAACAGCACGATTTAACATTATTATTATGGACTTATAATGTCGATTATACTATACAGTTGCCATAGAAAATATGGCACTAAAGGCATCCAACAGCCGTAATGATGTCAGTGAGAGTTGGCAGTAGTAAAATAATGGTGATTGTGGTATCTATCAGAGGCACGATAGGAACAGCAGCAGCAGTAGTAGTAGTTCGTGGTAGTGGTGTTAGTACTAGTAGTAGTAGTAGTAGTAGCAGTAATAGTAGTAGTAGTAGTAGTAGTAGTAGTAGTAGTAGTAGTAGTAGTAGTAGCATCTGCAGCAGCAGCAATAGTAGCAATAATATTAATAATAATAGTAGTAGTGGTGGTACACTGTAATAGTAATAGTAATAGTAGTAGTAGCAGTAGTAATAGTATGAGTAGTAGAAATTGTAGTAGTAGCAATAGTAGTGGTATAGTGGTGGTAGTAGTAGTAGTAGTAGTAGCAGAAGTAGTAGTAGTAGTAGTAGTAGCAGTAATGGTAGAAGTAGTAGTAGTAGTAGTAGTAGTAGTAGTAGTTGTAGTAGTTTTTGCTGTTGTTTTTGTTATTGTTGTCGTTGTCTTTCTAAAAATGGTAGTAGTAGTAGCAATAATAGTAATTATAGCAGTAGCAGTAGTGGTAACAGTAAATGCAGTTATGCCTTACCTTCTGTAGAAGTAGTAGTAGGAGTAATAATAGTCGTCTAAGCAGCACCAGCAGCATTAGAAGAAGTAGTAGTAGAAAGAGTAGTATCGTAGCCGAACTTGTACTAGTTCTAACAGTGGTGGTATAGAGGCAATGGTAGTAGCCTAAGTGGTTGTATTTGGCAAGCCGTTAGTATCCCATTTTCAGATACTTGAATGGTTGTGGTTTCCAACTTCCTGTAGTCTAGTACTTAATTTGTAAAATGATGGGCGGGGTACTGCCATCTAATGGATCAATTAAAAATTCATCTGCCTGACGATGATAATAATTATGTTATGCAAACGTGACCACGGCAACCTATTATAAATTATTATCGATTCAGTAAATTCAGAGACGGGCCAAATGGGTGAGTTTTAGCCGATTTTTTTTTTTCGAAAGGAGAAGAGAAATTAGAAACCAAACCGACAATTTATTTTGTGTCCATAGAGTGCTCTGGAAGGAAAAAAAAGAACAACACAATTTGAAATGGGTAGAGTATAAGTGAAAGTGCTGAAAATCTTTATACTCGTATTCCCATAAAATGCACTTTGTTTTGTTACATGTTACAGATATGTAGACTACATCCGATACACCCATGCTTGAACATACTTTAGGCATGTCCAGAGAACCACCACAAACACACAGGCATACGCTCAATCACACCGCCCGGGCGCCTCCTCATCTCTGACACACCCTCACGCCTTGTCCCCAAAATTTGTTGACAGAAGGACACGTTTAAATTTGAGTTAACAAGCATCAAGAAGGGATTTTATTCCCAGCATTCCTGTAGATTCCGCTCCATATGTTTTCATTTGTTACGACATACCTCTGGCAGTACACACAGTAAACAGGATAAAGTACATGTCTTTCTAATTTGCAATGGACATCTCTTAATGGCAATAAGTTGGATCGAGCTTTTCGTTTAATCGCAGTCTTCAAACAAACAAACAAAAAAAAAATACGAATTGCAAGCAAAGAGTGTTGTTTAATCGCAACCCCCGTTTGATGACATTTTTTATCTAGTAATCCCACGAAATTGCTATTAATCAGGGCGATTGTTTCTCATTACTGCATTTACCTCACATGACTGTGTCTTGTATCCACGTGAATGGCTGCTTGTGGCTGGTTAGCATCTGAACTGTACAGTATTATAGACAGGACACCTTCAGGCATTTCGTGTGAAGGCTTATCCCATCCCATCACTATTTTATCCAGAACAGATTGGTTTTAATTCGAAATTTAAGTCACGAAATTCTCTTTCATACATCAACGTTTACTGTCATGTCACTCTCATCTCATTTCATGTCAGCTTCTTTGAATCTGTTTTCGGTAGTACTCCTTGCTTTCCTTTTTTCACTGATGTTGGTGACACTGATTTGTAGAGGACGGTTTTGGATTATGTCAGTTCAGTGAAGAAGGATACTTTGATATCTTTTTGTGTTCTAAGTTTTCTGTTCCTCTGTCTAGTTTTAGGATTTCTGGGTTGCATTCTTGTTATTCGGCGGCACGTGCACGTATTCTTCAAGACAATTTGGTTTTTGTCTGCTTAAATAACAATTCACTTGTCTTGAATCATTGGTTTCTTTATACCGGTGAGACTCATAGCGTATAGGCCAAAAAAACCCGTACTAAATTGAAATTATAATAGACTAAAGAATAATGCTTTATTCTACTTAACATTGAACTCGGTCGTCATAATCTTGTGGTGGTGAAGACTATAGATGATAATGAAATGATCTCAATTTTGATGAATTTGATTCCATCTTGTGTTTTGTTTTTTTCAGGGCAAACATCTTGCACTCATCCAGTCCGAATGCAATAAATCGCCCACGAGCAAGTTAGTAAACTTTTCAAGAGATCACAGAGACGGGTTGAGAAGGGATAATACGTACATCACGATCAGTGTGCAGATGTGGTTGGCATTTTTCATAAAGTATGCAACACAGAACTGGTCTTGTAAGCTGAATGAAGAATGATCAAGAGGAAGTACTACTGAAGTGAAATAACTTTCATGGTGATGATGTTGTTCTACTGACAAACTACATACGTTGTTTGGCCAGCGCTTTCATAAGTCATGGATTGACTGAGACTTCCAAGTGCTTTAAAATTCCCTATGTTCTAAAGTAAGCACACATATCTGGACTGTTTCAAAGAATTTGAGAACTTAAACAAGATTGTTTATTCTCTTGATGTTCTCTAGCTTAGATTGCTCGGAAGTCGTCGAAGAAGAGGATCTGCTCTAACAACGGATTCGAAATACTGCTGAACAACCAGTCAGCCAGTCGTGTTGGTGGCCTACCTCAGGGGATTCTATATACGGTCACACGTCAAAGAGATAACTAGCTTGACTAAGCCTTCTACTTTAAATAGTGCCATGGCTAAACAAAGTTGCTAAATGATAATTACTTCTACAGAAACTACTTCTAGAGGTCAAGGAATACGAATTCATCATGCATTCCCTTCTCTCTGCATTGCCAGACGTGTTTGTACCTCTCACCATTATCATCGCCATTACCAGCGTCTTCGGTGTCCTTGGCAACCTCTTAGCATTCTACGTATTCAGCTTCCGGTTTTCTTCAAGCGGCTTCAACATCTTAATGGCGGCGCTAGCGGTTTACGACATCATTGCCTGCCTCATCCACATGCCTCTGGACATAGCATCGTTCTTGGAAGTTGGACACATCAGGCCTTATCTGTGTAAAATCACGTGTTTTCAGTTAGCTTTCACTGCTTCTGGATCGGCCATCATTCTACTAGCTGTCGCTATCGTTCGGTTTTATGGAATTAACAAGCCTATGCTAGGGCTCTTACCTCCTAAATCTGCTTACTATATCATTTTGGTCAGCGTGCTGATGGCTATAGGGATAGGCCTTCCCATCACGTTCCTCTTCGGTGCCGGTGATCTTCTGACAGATGCCAATATAACTGCTGAAATTTGTGCTGTTGAGCACAAATTCATGGACACCAAAGGGCCGCTGGCCTATTATTTCGTCCTAGCCGCCATGTATATTATGACCTTTATCGCCCATAGCTGTTTATACGCTAAATCCATGCACAAATTGTGGACCACCAAACGAGTGTTTGTATCCATGCGCGGTAAGAGCAATGTGGTCATGATGAGTCCTGCGCCTGCACGAAGCAACAGAAAAATCGCCCCTCAAACGAGAACAGAACAAATTAAAACGATGGAAATGAATAGGTCGAGGGCAGATTCCGGTTCAAGCCAGTCTAGTCAGACACGGCTGTGTCCAAAGAGCGATTCCAACCGAAGCGAGAATGTTGCAGACAGCATCGATAATCTAGATGCTGAAGAAGGTCAAGGAAATTCATTACGAGCTGGTACGTCCTCTGCCAACATGGACGACGAGATCGTCGTTACGAGACACGACAGTAGGAAAGGGAGGTCACCACGCACCGCCAGGAAAAACGGGAGCACGTTCTCATCCAATCAAAAGAGCAAAACTTCGTCTATGGCATCTTCGAATTCTAAAACCAACTCCACGGCTTCGTCGAGAAAAAGCAGTAGTGCTGCCAATCAAAGTAGCTACAGGGTATTGGGTCTTATCATCGCCATCTCCATGACCTACTTTCTGAGCTACGCGCCTCATTTTGGAGTGATGTTCTATTTGTTCACCCATGATATGACGGTGTTTAGAGCCTCTGCACAGAACCTGGCCTTCGAACTTCTCATGAGGTCCTTCTTCCTCAACAATATTCTGGATCCAGTCATCTATGGTCTAATGAGCAGGGATTTTAGGAGGGAGGTTGTCCGTATTTTCAGAAGGACTGGCAATGGTTGCTGCTCACGGTAGTATCAGATCATAATAAAACAAATTCAGATTTTATCAGACCAATTTGCACTTGTTGGACAACAGCCCAAGCGGAATCAGTTTCTCGTTGCTCAAAGATTTATAAGAAAGACACTGGTTTTTATTAATATAGATGATAATAGACACATCCTCAAGTGGTTAGACCTAATGGACAAACAAGAAAGTATAATATGTAATATCATATTATTTTGTGGGCTTGGGACTGGTGTCTTATGGTATGCATGCTTAACCCCCCTATAAATCCGCATCCGCTCTCTTTGAAGCCCGATACATGGCCATTTCACCACTCATATTACAGACTTTGTGGTACAGAGGGAAAGAGAGAGAGAGAGAGAGAGAGAGAGAGAGAGAGAAGAGAGAGAGAGAGAGAGAGAGAGAGAGAGAGAGAGAGAGAGAGAAATGTGATATCGTGGCCTGAAAGTTTATGAGTTCGGATGTATTCTAGTCTAGACAGCATACGTTTACGGGTGAAAAGACATTTGTAATGCTAGCGTTTGTGATGAGTTATGTAGGCTACTTATATTCTGCAATGAAAGGGAGAATGCATGAACGAAAGACCAGCAATGTACTCTTGCCAATATATTCAGCAATACAGTATATTCTTGACAAATTTTGATCTGATGTAGGCGCCTGACCTTACCTACGAAGTCACCGAATTAATTACCGATGTACTTCCTGATAGCTCAATCTGAGACCATGTTCAGTAACTGACTAATGACCAACAGACCAATAGTTATGAATCATAGAGCAAAGCCGATTCATAACTCTTGACCCATGGCGTCATGCAATGTGCCACGATACTTAAAGTAATCGATACTCAGGCTTAGATAACGAGCCAACAATGACTACACGACTAGGCGTTTCTAAACCTATTGCCTTTATACAGCAAATGTAATCCTTCGTAGTAGTCGGTATTTCAAATAAATCCTTCTGCGTGAAATTTATTATCAAGACTTCATTATGATTTATTCACCCCCTCTTTTTCTCATGCCCTGCCTCTTCATATAGAGTCGCAAAGCGCGTTTTCGGACACGTATCCAGGAACATATAAAATTTCAGCGTTCTATGAGAGCAAGAGGCAATGAAAGCCAATCATACCTTGTTCTGTCTCCATCTCAACGACGTGGAACATCGGTGGTTATCAAAACTCTTGCCCCCTGCCCTCCAATCCTATCAACTGTTAACAAATGAAGTGTAATTATTACAATTAAACGAAGTCGCGAGTACTCAGAAATTGATTACTGCTGACACGAAAAGCACTGTTAAATAGTCATTAGTAGAGTATCCAACCAAAATGACCAATATACTCTAAGTCAGAGATCAACAAATTATGACGCGTATGGGTGCTTTGATTGATGAGTTCAGCCCTTTTCCTTGACGTCCCAAATCTGTCCTCGCCTCATCAAAGGTGAAAAATGCATACACTTGCTGACTAAAGCTACTATTAGATTTAGGCGTACTATAAACTGACGTTTACCTCTGAAGTGTTGGTACATGCTTCGCTAATCCCTTCTGACCGCCGATGGTTGAATTGATTTGAATGACTCGAGGATAAGTTGTTCATCACAGATGACGCACAGCGACAGTAGTAGCATGAACAACAACAATAAAGCAACAACAGTGACAGCAGCAGCAGTAACGACTACAACAACAACAACAATAAAGCAACAACATCATTGACAACCACAAAAACCAAAACAGCAGGAAAAATAAAGCCAACAGCAACAAAAGTGGCAACAGAAACAAAGCAGGAACAATGACAACAACAACATGAAAGCTAACAACAATGGTTACAGCAGCAACAAAAACAACAAAGCAACAACCACAGCAGTGACAACAATAAGAACAGCAGAATCAACAATAACAATACAAAATACACTCGACTCCTCTTACTTGCATTCTGCTTAATCACAAGTTCTGCTGTAAATCACAGTCAACAACATCCACAACCACAACAACATAAATAATAACATAGCTCATGGTGTTCTGATTTCCATGTGAATTTACTTGGCATAATGAAGGCATGATTACATCATATTACATTAATGAACTTGTGGACAATAGGACATCTTCAATCAAGTCAGTTATACACATCTGATCATACTCAAAGCAGAATCAATATCTGATGGTAGGACAAATAAACAAATGATTCTATCAATGATGACTGGTCACTGTGAAAAGAATGTATTATCATAATTATTTGTTACTATTTACAAGCAATAAAATTCTCAAACTGTAGAGACTTAATATACCACTTGAAATCTCTGAACAAAGACAGGGCTAATACAGCAAGGCAAAAACTCAATAACACCGCACATTAACGAAGTTCCTTATGAAGTGAAGTTCCAGTTGGTAGCAAAATGTTGCCTCCATGACGGTTATTTCCCTTGGGAAATAAAATTATGTCCCCTTGACTGTCAAGTGGGTCCAGCACAATGGATGCTTTGGAAACCTGGAAAATGGCCACAATCTCTTTGGGTAGAAAGAGAATCTCTTTCCAGAATGACAAAGAGGCTTCTTAATACTTCTTTAAAATTTAGAAATGCCATTGTGCACACAAATCATGTCCACAATGTATATGTAAAAGACATCCTAATAGGCGGTACTAACAAAAACAACTGTTACAATGTGAATTTATCCTCAAACTTGGCACCTTCCAATATCACAGTCCCTGGTCTTATTCCCCAGCCACATTTGCAGAATTCTTAAAAGGCACGTGCTGTATTTTTACTCACTTCTGTGCTGAAATAAATCTCTCATTGTAAGGAACTCTGATATCTAGAAATACTGCTCAAACCCTATCAGTGGAAGTACAGAAGAACATTAATAAAATGCAAAGCATATTATTTTGAACAATTTAAAAAACAATCGGCAAGGCGATTGGTGCCGATGCAGAGGTTGCGGGTTCGATTCCCACCACATCACTTTCTTTCCTTCTTCCATTTTCTCTCTGCATTTGTCTTCTTGAGCACTTCCCCCCTTTATCCTACCTTGTGTGAGCATCTATTTGCGTCTGCTCACTCCTTACTTCTATTTAAAAAAAGTAACACTGCAATCTATGAATGGTGCTGGCATCCCAAAAGACAGAGACACAAGAATATCTTGAAGGAGAGTGTGAAAGTACAAAACTTTAGTTACTATTCATTAACGACCGCAATAAAAACCCAACTGTATGACACTTTTTAAAAAAAGAAATTTGGCACTTACCAACAGCTGAAACCCTCAGTGGATCTTACAATCTGGGTCTGGTATTGATACACCGACAAATAAGGACTATACCTAAAGTCTTTATAAAGCATTTAACCAGTTTGGTGGCTGCAAACTATTGTTTCCATATAAAAAGATCACATATATTTTTGGGCTCTCTTGAAGATTCTGAAAAGTGGATGTATCTTGTCTTTCAAAGTATAACTCCAGACCTGAACAGAGTTACTCTGAAAATTAAGAGAAAAAATAAAAAAAGTTGGCTTCCTTCAAACTTTGTTATATCACAAACATGGCTGTCAGTACATCACATGAGTTCACTGCAATAAGGGAGAGAAATCTACATTATACGAGATTAATGGACTTGAATCCTCTCCAACTCGGACAATACAAGCCCATCACACTATCTTATGAACAATTGAACGAAAAAAAAAAACCAACAACCCAAAAAGCAGGTTTGTGCTGAAAATAAGGACTAGTCTAAGCTAAAGTGGCCAATGTAAAGTGGATAGGTGTACAATTTGTATATCATCCAAGATGTGTCAACTTGCAATGTTGTGATGGATGGGAGTGTAAAAGGGGACAAAATGGAGAGTAAAGTGAGTAAGCGAGAGAGAGAGAGAGAGAGAGAGAGAGAGAGAGAGAGAGAGAGAGAGCGAGAGAGAGAGAGAGAGAGAGAGAGAGATACACACAGAGTGAGAGAGACAGAGAGAGAAAACAAGGAAAAGAAGAAAATCAATATTATGCATATACTAGAAATGTTCATGAAAAGCATAAGTCCATTTTGGATTAGGTAGGAAATAGGTGGCTGAAGACATGAGCAGCGATACAGCAGCTTAATGAGAAGACATGGAACTGGTCAGGCTCCTTCATGAGAGATATACAGAAATAACTAAGTCCTTTATTTAAGAACTGCTTGCTATGCAAGAACAGTGTAAACAATGAGAAGGTAAATGGATATAGTGGCCAGCTTAGACCAGCAACACAGTATGCAACAGAACAGAATTTCATGATAACTCATTATACAAGGATGGAAATAGGTTATCAATTAAAAAAAAAAAAAGACAGGAAACAATTGCGCAGATCAAAACGCTATCAGAATCACTATCTAAGTCATCCTCTGGTCATGCCCAAATATGTCAGAATTCTAACAATTCCATTCCTGATAACAGAATGACTTGAATACACACACAAGAAAAAAAAAGGGCAGAAAATGAGAGGACTTCAGAGATACAAGATCACAAGATAATGCCTTAAGGTAATGCCCTCAGAGATATTAAGATCAAAAGGTAATGCTATTAAGAATTCAATCATAAATTTTATCTTCATATTTCCGGTGCACCTTCAGCTCTAATCACTGCAAGCAAGAGTTGCTCAGTTTCCTTGTAGTTTTATCAAAATAATGAAGACACATTTTCTACAGTTTGTAATATTTCTAATCCACTACCTGTTAAGTAATCTTCGAAAAAAAAAAAAAAATGATTTTACAGAGTTCAAAATGTCATTCATGCATCATATTCTTATTTGGCTCTAGGCCTCAACTTTTGATCTGGATGCCCACCGGGAACGAATCTCAACATCCTGGCAAAGTCATGTTAGTGTGCACGCATGACAGTAAACTTAAAGTACATTCCCTACGGGATAATCACATTCCTTTGAATAAAAAACCAAACTATCCCTGCCCCGAAAAAAAAAAGCAATGAATGATTAAAAAATATAAGAATCTCCTTTGACCATAAAATGGGACAGTCTCTAACCAGGACAATTTAATGAGTTGTGTAATGTACTTTTAAAATGTATGGAACCTGTTTTAGTTAACCCATGAAGTACACAGTTCCCCCAACCCCACCTTCCTTTCGAAAGCAACATGACACTGTCATACGTGGGTGACACTTTCAATCCTTGCCCTTTATCAATGATTTGTTTGCAGTGAATGAGAGAAACCATAACGATGAAGCTGATTTCTGTACTAAAGTCATAAATAGGAATACTTAAATCACAACCACTGTTTAAATGGAACTTTTTCACGCTTCTGTGGACTGTTAATTAAATAGACTGAACTGTTCCAAAATGATCACATGACTGTTAGCAAATGATTCAAACATGAGGGGCTTTCTTTTGTTTGCTTTTAACGGTACTAAATCAACTTTCTTGGGGTAACATTAAGCACAAACTTAAGGTCATGGGTTAAGTTAGGGTTGAAAAAAAAGCAGACTTCGGAAAGTCCCTAGAAAACTATCCAGGGTTTCTTCAAAGGGTGCTTTTTCTTCCGTCACCATGTCCCAAAACTACTTCCAACATATACTGCAAGAGTCCCGGGAGTTCACAAAAGTTACTCACACAACTTTAAAAACAATTTTACTTGAACCTCAACATGCCCAACATGTACATAAATTATTTTTTGTACAAATCAGATATCAATCTTGAATTCAGATGGGGTTTCTAAAAAAAAAAAAACAACAACCCAAAAAAACCCTTCTCTTGAATTCTCATTTTTCAATCTGTTTACAATGGACATCTAAAAAACATGAAATGAAAAGCCACAGAAAACGAAATAAAATCTGATGTCTGAGTAAGATGATGGACAGGTTTCTTTGCAACTTCAAACAAAAACAAAACAAATCCAGTTTATCAAGAATGATTAACCAATATCTTAGCAACTGACCTCACCCAATTCTCTACCTTGTCACATAACTGACATAAAAAAAAAAAAAAATTCTACAATTAAAAAGGAAAAAAAAAATTATGAGCTTTCAAATTCACCACAATAAAATGAGACTGCAGTATTTTGCTGTCTTGTCATCAAGGTTCATGCCATTATTCCATGACAAAAATTAAGCATCTTTTCAAGGCCCTTAGTTTAAGCAAAGCTACTTGCCACTTGGTCACAATATGAAGGAGTAATATAAAACTGCCAATGACTACAAACAGAAAATAATGGAAATGGCTGCTTTTCATGTCTCTACATTTAAAAAAAAAACAATTTCCCACATTTCAGCAAAATTATAAACATTGCAAACTTTTGCCTACCCATTACTGACTGCAGCACAGTTTAAGGATTATGTCTTCAACAAAATTTAAGACTATTTTGCACTTATTAAGGGCGGTAATGTTTTAAAAGACTAGTAAGGACCTTAATGGACCTGCATGAACCCCATCATCGTCACCGTGAATGAACCTTGAAAGCAACGAATGCTTCGTCACAGATAACCCATTTATACATTTGTGTTTTGATCATACCACTGACTGTACAGCTATGCCCAAGGTCTGAAATAGGACAATCTCTTCACTTCTCTGATGTGATTTGGCAGTGACTGACAAGACATAGCAAACTTGATTGAATGCCATAAATATGAGATTTGCAGGGTTACTGGGAATGGCTGACCATCATTACAAGCAACTGTGGAATTCTCCTTTTATTTACAGCAAGCATATTGAATACAGTAAATTTAAGGCTTCTATATATCAATACTTTTATAATCACTTACAAGTACCATACATGTATGGCATGACCATGGCAAATCATATATGTCTATGCACAAGATCCTAAACATCTCTTCAACCTATGAGGAATACAATCTTATACATCAACACACAAGAAGATGATAAATGTAGTACCACACTATGCATCTGAGAGATATTTTGAACTATCATACATTACTCTGGGAGGAAAATATCATACAGATTCTCTGAGATAAATTCATGATACGATTTGCAAGACCACTACGTGTTTACTGCAGTCAGCTAAAAAATCACAGCTGGTCAATACACCTGATGTTATTCTACACAATTACCTCATATTCTCAACTGATAATCATAACATTAAGACATGCTCATATTATATTGGCACACAGATTATTTTAAGCCTTGCCTTTACATAGTACACCATCACATCAACAGATCGTCAAACTTCAAAGGACTATTTTAATAGATCAAATACAAGCCAAATGCATTATTTCACATCAAGACCACTGCACATTGTAATATGCAAGAATATACTGGTTACATACACTAGACAACCAGCGCTGACAGTGACACTTCAGATACGGTACATTTATTTGGATTGATAAATCACTAAAGTAGTTGGTCTTCCCAAGTCCAGTCCTTTTGCTGCAACCTAAAGTGTGACTAGAAATGCAGCAACAGCAAACCCAATTCCACAAAACGATAGTAATTCTAGCTGTTTCCATCTGTCTCTATAACTTAAAACTCCTTGAGAGTAAGCAAACAGTAAAGATTAAAGAAATTGCAACCATTCAGAGATTTGTGCAAATACTGTATTAAATTATCTGTAATATGTTGCAGTGGCTGTTATGATTAAGTGGACTGCACTGTATTGAAGTTAGCTATAGAGAGGCATTTTAGAGTACACACAAAGGGCTGTAGTGAATGTTTATCATTAAAAGATTGATAAAAGATGCACCGAGCAATATGTAACTTAGGGCTGGATGGGGAAGGTCAGTTCTATCATTATCAATACAGACCAATCAATGAACTGCATTGAATATTGCTTAACATGGCAAAAAAGCAGGCATGAACAAAGACATTTACAAACAATGAATACATCTCCCAGACTGGAAATCCTACCATCTTATGTCTAGCTAAAAATGGACATAATGATACTATTTCAAGCCTGAAAGTTGCTTTCATGGTACACTGAAATTCTGAGAAGAGTTTTATGTCATAAAATAATAGAAGTACATTTTAGCAAATTTACTCATGCCTTTGAGGTGAAAGACAGGAGATTTTTGCCTTGAGACGATGATGATGATGATCATAAAATAATCATGTTTTCTCATGCAGACACCACACTATACCCCTTCTGAATCTTATACAATGTATCATAATTTCTTAAGTCACTGGATATCAAACCTGACATTCTACAAATCTGATAATCTAAATCAAGTCATCCTCCAAATCTTTGGAGGCCTAATTTTACAGAAATCTTGATTAAAAACAATAACAAAATAAAAAAAAAACAACAAAAAAACAACAGGAAACCCACAACACAAGGCACTCAAATATTAGAAATTCCTGTAGTTAACTGAGATACAAGAAGAACTGTCAAGAATATCACCCTGACTTCACAGGTCATGTTGCGCATAAAGAAATAATTGTCAACAAGGCTAAGAGGTAATTAAACTTACACATAACAGCATTGTTTGGAGGGAGGTGGGGCAGGCATCACACTGGAAACCTACCCTTTTCTGTGACTTTAATAATGGCTAGAAAAGAAACTCAAACTTCAACTTAGAAAATTTTTATGTCATCTTTCCTCAACCCTTTTTGTTTTTTAAAACTGAAAATTACGTCCCCAAATGCCTAATCACAATGCCATCAAATGTCATCTCAAATCCTGCAGGTATCCTCTGATATCTGACAACTTCAAGACTGAAGCTCCATCACCCAACGGCTAACATGCTTTGCACAACTATACACTATGACTGTATTTTTGTGTGATAAGGTTGCACACATACAGTAAGTTGCTCAGTGATGTAATTATATATTACACTGATGAAAAAAAGACCAAACCATCAACTACAAATACATGAAACCCTCCAACACTCACAAGCAACTGACATAGAAAGAAACCCAGAGAAATATACCAGTAAATATCACTGATACTGTGCACATATTTTGATATAAATCTCAAATATGGAATACTTATAGCTACTAACACACTGGTAACGATGGCACAATGCAAAACACCTTTCATGACTGTGAATGAGCAAGCTTGTTGGGTGCCTATTCCCTATATTAAATATCAGCTAGGTGAAGCCCAACATTTCTGAGCTCAAATATGAAGGAGAAGCAATGACTATGTGTTCAGATTCCCAAAGAAGATGCCGTAAACACAAAAATTATGATCGCTAAAAATACACGACTGAAAGTCAGCTAAATTCCATGCAGCAAGATTTTCTCACTGTCCCACAAAAAGCTATTGCTTTTCCTCTACAATTTTTCATACTTAAGGAGACAAACCACAACTCCCTGTATCCACAAGAAACTTGATACACAATTTTAAACACTCTTGACGAATAGTTATATTATCTGGTGCAAAAGTGAGAGAATATTATAATGAGGTGTACAGAGTTTGTAGTTCATTTCTACATGGTGTTGGTATTAAGCTGGTGGTTGTAAACAGATATCAGCGTATGGGTTATGTCAAGTGACAATCACACAAGGTAATGTTAGGAATAATATCTTAATGAATTAGGTATTCTGACTAGCATTAGAAAATATCAACGGATGTACATTTGTCGTATTTATGACTCAATGTTCTCTTTTTTTAACTATCTACAAATATTTGTATATGAAAGCCTATTCTTTAGGTATGCACATCATGCATTTGTCTGAGGCAGATCATGAAGCTTACAGCACATAGGTGAGCATTCAGCCTAATTCTTCCTTTCTCAGCTTGAAGGACCTATCTATAGCAGAGGTATGTGAACTTTGGTTTCTGCAAAAACCAAGAGATCTTCACAGCACATAAACCTGAGGAGATACACCACACCAATTCTAACTTCCAACTACATAATGAGGGTCAGCAACCAGATTGTTCTATGTCCACATTTTAACACTGGTTGTAAATGATTGGAACTAAATAACGTTACAATATTATGTGTGCTTATTTTTGACCCAATACAAGTATTTATAAAGTCAGAGTCAAGATATTGCATGTAATTTAATTTTATGTACAAAATTTCAACTTTAATTTTCTCCTTTTATGCATTTTGGACTTATCACATTTGGTTGCTAACCCTCAATATGAGTCAAGCATATACATATAAATACTAGTCTTTCTTATGGGATAAACAGCTTTTCATTTTGACATAAACTGTGAATGTCACAAATTTGCTGTCAAACAATGAAATCTGGCACATAAATTTCACTGGTGAAGTGCTTTGGCACTATGCTCTGTTAAGATCATATCTTGACTGAAAGTGAAACTTGTCTTCAAACCATGGATACATTTTGCCGTCCGGAAATAACACAGTCGTAAGCCTTCCAAGTCACTATTGGACTTAAGACAGCATTAATCCTTAGCGGCAATTTCATCCACTGATATTCATAGGCAGTGTGATCATACAGTTTGTGAGTTGTACTCAGAAACTGAAGACTTTCAAGTCTAAGTTTATGTGTTTGACTCTTGAGCTGGGTGGTTTACACTGTAGTATCCATGGAAAAGACACTTCACTTTAATTTCCTCACTTGACTCAGGTGTAAATGAGTACCAGGCTTTAGAGCTGGGAGACCAAGGCGCTGCAACGCTGGCAACCAGCAATGACTTTGTTATGTATTTCATTTGTAATATTAAGTATATACATGTATGATGTGTAGTTATATGTGTTTATATTATGAATGAGATGTATAGCATTGTATGACATTGTAAACCAATTTCCCTATGGGGTGTAAAAATTTTCATTTTCATAATTTTGGTGAAGACTGGGCTGTACTTGATTCCTAATGAAAAGTTTTATCATGAATTAAACATGGTATTCTTTGCAAGACACTGACAACAAGAAAGTCTTTCTGGATCCTACCATAATAAAGCTAAGGGAACAGGTTCATGCATTTCAGTACTAAACTACCCATACCCATGAAATCTGACGTACCACCATTGTGGTAAATGCTTAGTTGCATGGCAACTTTTATTTTTTTATCCAGAGAGGCTTCAACATTTTTATATTTTACTAAACAGAGGTCAACCAGAATCTAGGACATTCAAGAACATATATTATCTTCTTTGTGGTGTCCATTGAAATTAACATATAAGTGTGGAATGAACTGAACTGCAACACATAAACTACATTCAAGGATATATGTGATTTCAAGGCAATGTCTCACCATGACTAGCTTCTCATTACTGACATCAAATTGTTCAGACTAGTATCTACATGTCTACATGCTTGCATTGTCTTACTCATGAATTTGTCTTTGGTCTCTTTTCCTCCCTCAAATCTCCTTGCCGTTAAGCCAATATACATCTCAAACACTGCAGCTTAACAAGAGGAGCCTTAGCTTTGTTAACCATTTTTTATCACAATGGTTTTCTGAGCAGTGAAGCCGCATTTCACAGTTTTGCTCATCACAGAGCATGAGGTTGAATTTTCAGGAGGTCAGGACATGCTGGACAATGGTATACAAGGCAATGGCAATAGAAATAGAAACCTGAAAATAACAATAGTTTTGAGGTTTAAAGAAACTCTATGAAATCTCTGCATATATCACACCACAGTAATATCATATTCTTCCGGTCACTGTTGACTTCGGGTGATCTCCATGGAAGGCTGTTCCATCAGTTCCTCTTATGGGAAGACCATACCCTTTTCCATAGGTTGAAATGGGAAAATACGTTCACAATTTATCACCATAAGTGCTTGGAAATTTTTATGTAAAATTGTACTCCAAAGTGCTAAGTGTTGTACTTTTCTCTCTTGAGAGTAATAATCCAACTGTCATTTGCGATGGCACCAGTTGTCTGACATCAGACTTCATACATGTCTCTCAGATAGCTTGGGCTAGTTCCTAGGTAATTTTTATGGATTTGGTCTCTACACATAAAGTTACTTCCTTTCACCAATGTGTGTTTGTAATTCCTGTTACTTCTGTGTCCAGATAGAAAACTATAGAAAAGCTTATGCATAGAAGTATCCTGGAGACATGGGTAAACCCTGGTGTCAAACAAGTCATCATATCACAAATGATGTCCTTAGATTATTACCCTCACAGGAGGAGTATGCACCATTCAGCACTTTGGCACATTGGCACAGAGTTTTGCACAGTGGACTTATGGTGGTAAGTTGTGCTCATGTTACTTTGTTGCAGTCTTTGAGAATGGGTAATTCCTCCACTGTACAACCTTTTATTCACGTGTTTCCACTTGGATTTGTTCATTTGTTGCTTTTGCACAAACAAGTAGACAAGTGGGATGAATGATCTCCTACATTCTTTATCAGAGGTGCCTCAACTATTGGCCAACAAATGGTGCAAAACTAGGCCCACTGAATAATTATGAGGTATGCATTAGAATGGCTTTTATGGTTCCTTGCCAGGCATTATCATGAAAAAGGCATCCAAATATTAGTTAAAATGGCCCTTCAAGAGGACTAAAACGTAAAACCTATTTGTGCCTCTGCTCTACACGTCAACTATGTGAACAATTCCATGGAAAGCCTGTTCAACACACATGTTCATTAATGCAAATATCACCAGATTCATACTACTATCAATGGGTATGAGGAACTCCAGTGTTGGATAGCACATATCGTCGCTGCAGGATTCTAAACAGCTACCTCTGAATAACTGAAGAACGAGTTAGGTGTTTAGAATCCTGCAGTGACGATATGCTACTTCTATTTGCGAATCAGGTATGGATATTATGGCCAGCTAGACTTGTTTTTCAAACACTGATGCTGACTGCCGTGATGATTAAATACATCACACAGACAGCGTTTTGGATGTAGTGACCAAGGACTCTTCTTGTATCATATGCTAGAGTGCTCAATGCTTTCTTAAAATCACAGCAAAAACATTCCACCCGTCTTTCCAGTGATCTCATGACTTCTTGTACTTCACCCAATCCTCTCAACGAAAGTGACCTCATGACAAATTCTGGAAACTTTTCGATCACAGTTAACATGTTTACCATGATAATCTACAACTAGGCTCAACTGTCAGCAATCAAGACTCTGCTGTGCGACAGACGGTCTGTGTTCTTCAGAATGCTAAAGTGTTGATCATGTTATTTTCTTTGTTAAATTCCTCATTCCTAATCACAGTGCCATTCCTCTCCGCATTCTGACACTCACTATTAAATATTGGAAAACAACAAAACCTGGATGGAAATACCTTACATCAAATCAAAATCCTTGCACACAAAAACAAACAAACAGTTCGAGACTAGAGCAGCATCCCAATAACAGAAGTACATGCAATTTATTTGTCATTTATCCTCCTGCACTGGCCTTTTATATCAAAGACTGTATATCCAATATCTTGACAGGGATATACTGTCTCCTAATAAAAAACTCCAGTGTACTGGAAAAGGATTTATCCAGTGCTTTGGATGAAAAGACAACCTCTCTGGTCATCCCCTTTATCACAAGATCTACAACTTTGACACTGTGCTTGTCATGATGTTGTATAAATGCCTGACAGCCTTCACAGACTCAGTTTGTGTTTGATCAACTGTCTATTCTGATGTGTGTCACTCCCCAGAGCTCCGCTCTGCATTCTCTTTCCCGTTGGAATCCCCTTTGTGATCAGCTCCTTTTGAATTGCTAGTGATGGAATGATTTCTCAAGACTAACTCCACAAGCTCTGGTATTGTCATGTTCACTTCGTATTCCAGTGGATTTATCTGGAAAGAAAAAAAACAACAAAAGAAACCAATCATAATGTCAAATGCACTGGGACTGGCCTCTGGCCTAGATCCAATAAACTGGAGCGTATTTTGGCTGGACAGCAAGATGGTATGATTTACCTATATGATAAAGCCAGCAATATGCTTTTCACCTATCTAAAGAAAAAAAAATAAAAGAAATTATTTATAACTTCATTCATGTGAAAGTTGGGTCTTTCCTTTGATTTTGAGTCAACATGGTTATCCTTTGAGCTAGAGAGCAGATGGCCACTTATTGCCAGTATAAATGAATTTCGGCACATAAACACAGGATGAAAAACCTGGCAGTTCTAAAGGGGCAATAACTAACATAAATGTTTGTCTTAGTTACACATACAATCCAGCCAGAATATTCTGTTTGGTGTATTCTAGCTGGCCAGACAGTATACTCATTTGGCACTTTTTCACCACTGTATGTCTGTACTTACCTCTCTAGCATTGTGTGTGTCTCTTATCACAGACCACTGATTGATGATGTCATTATAGTAAGCAGCCTGATTGAAGTCTCCCCTCTGTGTGTACAGCCTGACCAGGCCTCTGTAGTCATACTCCAACCCACTGTAGCCCTCACCAAACAACTGTCTCCCTGAAATATACCAGTAAGCAGAAATTTCTAAAATAATCTGCCTGGAATACATCTCTGATGAATACCTGGATATATCAAATTGAAATATACCATAAATTGTTCTGACGTGCCTGAGAGGCATCAGGATGAGCATCCTGAGAACCAAAGAATAGGCAAGTGTATAAAATCTTGATTATTTTGCCGAAAACAACCCCCCTCCCCCGTCCTAATTCTTAAAAAAAAAAAATGTATTCACAACTTTAAAATAATCTGTATGAATCTGAAGAGCGAGCAACACAGTCACTTATCAAAAGTACAGAGGGTAGGCACAGAATGTGAAGTAAAGACAAGACACTTAAAACAAACATAAAACTGGGATGATACTTTTTACCTGTAGCTGAGAAACAGCCTCTAAAATATAATATCTATGCTCGTAAACATTACATTCTGAACATCTCTTTAAGAGTGGTGGCCCAATCACTATTATTACAATAGCAATAATTATTTTGACACAATATGCCTTAAAAGTAATCACTGGCTTGGTAGTAACCTGCTCTATCTTCTTATCTTTAACCCATTCAGCATGAAAAGGCCAATCATCAGTCCCGTGGGACAGGTCTGAAAAACATGAGACAAGTCTGAAAGACGTCGAAAGCTGATCGTTGGCCCTACTGCTATTCTATGTTTGGATTACAAATGATATAATTTGCAAAGAAATTTGCAGAAATGGCATAAATTTCCGTCACAATAAATTCAGCTTATCCTCTTGACAAAAATGTTTGTTTTTTAAACACCACTAAAATAACTGTTTATCAAGCAGAGCTGAACAGTAATCCTATAAAATTATCTTTTAATATATCCTAAAATTTGAAGAAATAGCTGATTTAAAAAAAAATGGCTCAAGCTAAAAATATTAATAATACAAAGATCTCTTCTATGAATGTGATGTCATTCTCAGATACAAACCTATTTTCACAGATCTCAAATAAAGCTTCTCAGCCTCATCATACTTGAACACATCATAGTTAAAAAGTGAAGCCAGATGGCCAACTGACAATGCCACCTCGTAGTCATCTGGTCCAAGCAACCTCTCCTTGATCTCAATAGCTTGTTTGTGCATTCTTTCAGCATCCTGGCATGTGAGAGGAAGTCAACAGTAAAACAGATTTGTATGGATTCTGTTTCCCTACCACACAGCATTACTTTCTCAAAGATTTCAGAAGCCATAACATTATCTTCCCCTTACACCTTACATGACACACTACACCAAGATATTCATGCTCTTTAACTATCCCAAATATTAACTCAGTGTCAGTGTTACTGACAACGGCAGCAAAAATGAGACTTGAAGATGGCCCCATTTACATTTTGTCATGGTGCTTAGAAAATTGCCACAGTCATTTTTCAACTTAAGAGAGAATGTGGAGGAAAAAATTTTTTATGACAAAGCAAAAAAGATCAGCATGTTATATCTGCAACTGCAAGATTGGCTGGATAAATATTAGTGCATTTGAATTCTATCAGCATGTCAACACAGCCTTGGTCTCAGAAACAACATGGTTTCCTTATTCAAAAATGATCTCAGTCTTCACTTAGATAAATTTTAACACACAGCAACAATTTGCAGTAAGTACACAAGAAAAGCATCAGAGTCTACCTCATAGCGTTTCATGGACTGGAATAATCTGCCAAGGTTGCCGTAATGTTTGGCTGTCTGGACGTTCTCCTCTCCAAATGCCGCCCTGGCTTGTTCCAGCGAGGAAAGGTGGAGACTCAAAGCCTCTTGAAGGTACCTCTTCTCTTCATCTTTGTCATTACAGTCTATGCCAATCTCTTCTAAGATTAAGGCTTAACAGAGAAAATATGATAATAAAAATAAGAAAAAGAAGATTTACAAGTCTTGTCAACTTCACATTATTACCCTGCAGGTCGAATCTTTAAAGACATTCTCAACTCCCTGAGGAGCATAAATGCTACTGTCATTTACAGCAATTGAGCATCTAATGCCAGGTATCCATATTACAGATAATATAGAGATAATAAAGGAATTTAGATCACAGCATTATAATTAGTAAATGGGTTTCTGGATTACATTAGGTTCTTGGTGTATGATTCTATCATAGTTACTTACATCTCTGTCCCTCACAAAGTACACAAGAATGTAAACCATGTGATATGAATCAAACTCTCAACCAACAGTCTACTGATGTGTACTTAACCCCTTTACTGCGCTTTAGCCGTATGCTGTATGTCATGAAATCTGTGGCGGTCCATTGCACTGTTGACGTACGCCATACGTCATGCTAAATCACTGCTTTGTTTCGCCTATATCTGGACACAATCACACTTTTGAACAATAAGATTTAGTTCCTCTGAAAGCCAGTTGCTTCTGTTTTAAGGGAATGATGACATGAGGGGGAAATGCTTGTAGCAGCGATGGGCTTAATTGCAGTGACTAATGAACTGCTGAGCAAAATGTCATCCCACTCAATCAGAATTTTCTCAGACACAAAACAATCCAACCAAAAAATACTATTATCTTGATCCAGTCCCTATTTGCATGGTTGTCCGCAAGATGCTATGGCACAGTAAGTGCACGTTTTTTGTAACTGTTCTCTGTTAGTGTACAATTTATTCCAAATGGGCTGAGGTAACAGGTGTAACCTAAACATAAATCTGCCAATAGCAGTGGACTATAGAGTACAGGCGCTATCATATCTGAAGCTAAGTATTCTTCTTGTTTTGTTCATCAGTGTCTCAAATTCAGTGATATCTTACCTTTGACTCTCTTTGAAGAAGACAACAGTAGATGGTCCTCTGGAAGAATCTTACACAAGATGCTCATGGACTTCTCTGCATGGTCCCTGGATATGGCAAAAACAGAATATTGTTACAGGCAACAGGATATTTCACTTCCACTTCCGATTGAGAATTCACGTTTAAATCAAGTGTTTTGCTGTGATCTACATTTGAATAATTTGCTATGAGGTGACAAAAATCTTTTGCACACCAAGCAATAATGCTGGGTAGTCAAGCTAAAAATCTTGTGTTATGATTAGAGAGAAGTAATACTTTAAGGCACCCATATGATACAGCTCATATTCCAACCTATTGATTATTTTGTTTGAAAGAGCTAATGGAAGGGAAGTTAATCAGAGCAACTTCATGTGCCAAATTTTGGCTCTGAACCGACTGACACAGCTCTTTCACACAATCTCCTGTTATTTAGCCCAAAGAAGGCAAAATGACAAAGGGATTAACTTCAACAACCATCCATATGGAAAGCAATCAGTTCACTAATAAACAATCTGAAAACAGTTATGTTTATAGTGTAGCCTATTTGCAGTGAGCCCTCATAAAAAAAAAATAAAAGTTGGATGCACATACAGCTGAACAAGGTATGCTGTGCTGCACATGTCATTAAGTCAACCTTTCCCACATAATTATAACTAAATATGATTCTGCCAAATGACACAAACCTTTCTGAAAAATGTATAATGAATTTATTAACAAAATGGTCAAAGTTTCGTGTTAAACACTTTTTCAAGACTGACAATGCAAGTTTAAGACATACAAAGAAAGGCAAGTGATTACATATCCGAGAGCCAGAAATAGAAATAGGAATAGAGCAAGTGAAAGGGATTGAGATATGTTCCCACATAATTATACCTTAGGGCATGATCATGAATAATTATCTGATAACAGGAAGGATTGTACATCCATTTATGGGGGCTTTTGAGAGAGAGAGAGAGAGAGAGAGAGAGAGAGAGAGAGAGAGAGAGAGANGGGGGGGGGGATCACATCCCTGTTGATAGAAATACATTTAATGATCGGCCCCAACAGCTAATGGGTGATAATGTTGACAACCTGATTTGCAATGTATGGTTCACATAGTAATGGTGTAGCTTACTTTGCATGCTGGAACTTTCCTGAACTGTATTCATTGACGTAAGAGGCATATGCCAAGTCTTCACAAGCAATGGCCACATACAGATTGTTACCACCAAACACTGTCTGCCGAATGTCTAGAGCAAGCTGAAATAAAGAGTGATGATGATGATAGTAGAGAGGTGATGGATGAAGCTAGCAGGAGGTGTGTAAGGTGGAGAATGGATAGATGGAGGGTAATAAAGAAAGAAGGAAACGATAAGTATGCGGGGCTGTTTGGGAATTCGGGGGGGGAGGAGAAGGAGGGAGTGGAGAGGGCTGAAAGCTGGTAAATTCAGCTAACATCTTCATTTAAAAAAGAATCATTATTATCAGGAACAGAGTATCATAAAATAATAAATAACTATTAAAATTTAATCTAATGCACCACCATAACCTTGGGCAAATTGTAATCACAAACAGAAAACAGCCATGCTAAATCAATGAAATTCCCAAAATATCCACGTGGTTAATGCCTTATCAGAAACTCTTCAAGACTTCAAGACTGTCCTATGAAATCTTCACCAACTGAAGTGATAGGTAGAGTGTTTGGACTGACACAGAAATTCATGAAGTGCAACTTAAGGATGTTCTATTCAAGATCTTATCTCTGAGGGTTGAGCCTCAAGCACACAGATTTGCGTCAACCGCCTTTGAAAAGACTACTCAAAAATGACAAGACAGGGCTTGACATTTCAACATATAATTACATCTGTGTATTTTGAATAGCCACAACTTTCTTTTCCTCAATGTGCCTTTGGTTAGGGAAAGCAATCCCACAAGCTTATATGCCATGACAAAAGGAAGTATGTGGGAGATTCAAAACTTTCATTTTTTAGCCTACCAAAATACGCATCACATTGGTAACAACTGACTGCTGAATGAAAGATCAACAATGGAAATATTCCACTCCTCATAATAGAGCAGGCAAAGTTTACTGACTGCCAGCTTAAATCTGCACATATAACAACATGTTGTGGCCAGGTTAAGCACAAGATGAAAACATTATGTTATGTTCTTTTATCACAAACTTTATAGATATAATTCTGTTACTGGCTAAAAAAAAATATGAGACGAAACAAAATTTTCAGAGCTGATGTGCTGATCTGATTTAAATAAAGACACTCTCTCTGCTCCTCTATTAAAAAGAAGTAAGATGACAGATTCAGCTGAGTGATCAGCAAGTCATTCAATTTCTTGAATATTTCATGACTGAACAGCCATTTTTGCTGATTCCATACATTTCCCAGATCTGAATATACTCATGGCAATTATCCGTGAGTTTTCCAGGTCTGAGGTATCCATTTATACATCATTTTTACAAGGACAACATCTTCTCTCGCCTCCCCCAACCCCTCCCTCCACTGGTCACATGGCCAATGTCTTGTGAGTGGCCCTTACCAATTACACTTAGGCAGGAGCAGTGCTTTCAGTAAATAGCATATACGAATCTACGAGGAAACAAACCTGATATACTTGCACCGCAGGTATCACACGATCAGAGTTGAGCAAGAAAAAGCCATAATCTAACAGGGTGTCAGCATGCTTTGGGTGATGCTTGCCAAATTTCTCCCTAAAGAACAGAACATGATTGTGAATTAGACGGTGGGTTAGACGTTGAAAAGATAGCATAACTATTCTGGATAATGAACATGACTTTGACTTTGCTTAGCCTGTCACATAACTTGCCCCCTTCCTACAAGAAAATATAAGAATATTTTAAGACATTCAATAAATAATGCCAATTTGTTCATTTTACTTCTTGACCAAGAATAACCGATTGAAAAAGATAATTGAAGGCAAACTTTGAAAACAATTCTGGTGAGGCTACAGACACAAATGTACCTGGCATATGCGACAGCATATTTGATCAGCAGTTCCGCAGTTTTGAATTCTCTCTTGACAACACAAGCCTGGCAAGAAAAAAGATGATTATCAGGATGAAAGTTGATGCACGAAAAAAATTTGTCTTCATACCAAACATTCCTAATAATTAAATGTTGTGACAATACTTAACATTTACGGACCATGTACTGTACACAGTCACTATTCTAAACTCTGTGGCTTCATTTATATGAATATCTCTTACTTTTATCATTTCTTCAAGTCTTTTAAATACAAGAATGTCAGTACATTTTTTATAAATGTATCAACATTCACCTGGCATTTAACAAGGCTACTTGTACACTAGTACCATTGCTTAACACCTTGACTGCCAAGCCATTTTCATGCTATCTGCCAGGAGAAAATGGCACCCGACACAGTTTTATGGGTGCCACCATCTATTTCCATATAACTCACTTAATTATGTGTTTATTGTCATGAAATTTCACAGGAGTACTCTACAAACAATGCTCTACTGATAATTAGCAGCAATTTTCATTGAAAAGTAACCTAAATACAAAATATCATGCAGAACATGCACACAACTGTTGAAAATTATTAGTAGGTATAATAATGATATCGAAAATTTTGCAATGAACTGCAATTCAAATGCTATTTCAACAAAGCAAGCAGGTAAAAACTTTCAAAATACACATTTTTCATGTTGATCATTCATGCCATGTACCTTACTGCCAGTAAACAAATTCTGTGTGGTACAGCTGATAACACTCCGGAAGGCACAGAGCAGATTTTGATGGACAGTCTGGACAATGTGTTCTGGTTTCTTTCCTTTTCACCCCCTTCTTTGAACACACAACACAAACTCTACTGGGAAACACTTTTTCTTCTCAGTAGGAGGAATTGCTGCAGGAATATGCCATTCAGACAGCCTGACTTCATTGTCTGGTGGTGCAGGAGCTGCTTGGGTTGGGGTTTCCTGCCACTGCCACACAATGGTCAGGCACTCCATGAAGTTCAGAAAAAAATTCTTGTTGTAGCCATCCTTCTTGGCCAGGATAAAAGCATTATAGACACTCATCTGCACGAAATGGCACAACAACGTTTTTGTCCACTTGATGGACTTCCGACTACAGTCATACGGTTGGAAAAACTGGTCTTGTTTGTCAAAACCACCCATATTTTTGTGATATTCCAGAGCTACAACAGGTTTGCGAATGGTGCCATTTATCAATCTGTTTCATACATTTTGTTCAGTGTGACCTTGAGCAGTAGACAAAAAGTGAAGAGTTTTGGTGCTGTTGAATTTGGTAACTACCACTTTTCCATCCCCACACATTGCCACGCATGAGCTCTCGGGACCAGGTGGTGCGAGTCTGACCTCTCCAGGCACACCTCTGTCCACACGAATCGTTCCACATGCCAAGGTATTTTTCTCAGGCAAGTAAAGGTAGAGTTGCAGACTGCTTTACCAGTTATCCATATAAACATGATATCCCTTGTTCAATAATGGGACTGTAAGATACAGTACCATTTGCTCACTTGTAAGAGAAGTGATCAGCGTCATCTGATTGTCGAATTTTATAAACTGGGTCCTCTTTGCATGAGTACACTTTGAAGCAAAAGCAATATCCCCTACTGCCACTGACCTCACCATCAGATTCACAACACATGTAAATCTTTATTCCAAACCTTGTTGGGAATATACTGCCTTTCCAAAGAAGAAGGCTTTCATCCACACAAATATCCCATCTGGGTTTGCATACCTCCTGAAATTTTTCATGAAGGTGATCAAAGATAGGCCTTATCTTATAAAGTCTGTCATAGTCGGGATCACCAAGGCGAGGCAGCTGTGAACTGTCATGAAAATGCAGGAACTTGAGTAGAAGCTGGAAGCGATTTCTTGACCTCACTAATCTACACAATGGGAGGCTATACAAACACTGGTGTTCCAGTGTTCTATTGTTGGCATTTTTACTATCCCAGTAAGCATTACAAGAGCTAAAAATGTTTTCATTTCTGATACATTTGTCTCCTCCCAGTTTTGCACTCAAGAAAATTCAGGAAGCTGCGCTTGGTTCACAATGACCTGGACTGCATAAAGATTTGTTTGCATAACCAAATGATTCAGCAAATCTTCATTGAAAAAGAACTGAAAATAATCCTCAGGCATAAATTCTGCAATGTTGATTTGGATTCCAGGAGTGCCAGTGAAATGAAAATCATATGGGGTGTCTGGACCAGCATTTTGCCATTCAGCCACTAGATCTTCATGTCTCACTCATGGTGTGCCACGCCCACCGCTGGCAGTTGTAGACTGTGCACCCCGGACAACTCTGGCTCTGTTGAGGGTCCAGAATCATCCACAGATCCATTAGATTCACTGTCAGAGCTAGATCTAGGAACAGTCGGACTATAGTCCTCATCATCATCACTTTCAAAATCCCTAGCTTCCTTACGCTCAGGCTTCCTAGCATCACCAACTTGATCCGTATCAAACCCCTCTCTAAAAATACGTTGGAACCCATTCCCAGGTTTGTTTGCTGCATCACTGTCACTTCCATTGTCGTACAAGTCTTCATCATCACTACTGTCACCATCATTTATTAGTTATCTCCTGTCTACTGCACTGTATCTCTGCAAATGCCTTTGCCTATCAGCCATGTGGATCATCTTCAAAAGCACAAATTGATGCAGTAAACAAACCTCTTAAAAAAAAAACATGCTTGAAACCCACAATGCAAACAAATGGAAAAACGGAAGAAGAAAGCCAAGGGAACTCACTGAGTCATGAGCCCGGAACAGTTCCGGGCGTCAGGCGTATAAGGTGAAATATCGGCCCAGAACTGTTCCGGGCAAAGCAGTCAAAGGGTTAATACTCACCTTAGAACACAGCCTCATGACATTTACAATAGCCTGAAAGAAAGTGGAAAATAAAATAATAAAAGAGTGAAATGGGCACAATTAAATACTACAGAAATGAACAGTTCAGCTTGACTGATAATTGAATAATGTTAATACTAAACACTTAAGACAATGATAATGATTACAAATACACACAGATCTGTGATCAGGAGATGTTCTTGGTCTGAATACAATTTCACCATACATAACTATGTGTGCAATTAGGTTCACATAATTTTTAATTGCTCCAATCTGAGATGGACATTGCGCTGCTTAGAAATCACTGCTTATCACAAAATAGTGTACGTTCCACACTCTTTAATCACTCGCTTTATCTATCACTCCTTAACACAAAGACATGGGCTAAAGCAAATGATGCTGCCTTTGTGGTTATCATGGACTTTGCAATGTTTAAAAGTCACTGCAGATCATAAAAAAAAGCCACACATTTCAAGCTCTGTCAACTACTAACTCTATCTTTCATTTCTCAATGTAGTGACAATGGCTAAAACAAAAGATTTTGGCTCTTTGGTTATCACTGAAAATCCATTACAAATAGTAAGTTTGAATTACTCCAGTTTGAAATTATCATGTGGACACTGCAACGCTTAGAAGCGACTGTGTTTCACAGAATCGTCACACATTCTAAGCTCTATCAAGCATTAGGTTTAGCTTTCATTCCTTAAGAAAATGAGTAACTGAAGCAAAAGTTATCAACTCTTTGGTTGACTTACCACTGGTGGCATACTTGAGTTGAGCTCTAAGATCGCAAGGTGACATGTGAAAAACGCCTGTGAAACAAAAAAAAAATGAGAAAAACTGGAATTGATAGCTTGGCATTCAAATCATTCTCAATTCTACGCTTCTTCCTCTAGCAAATCTGTCACAATTACTAGACCCAAGGGCATTAAATGTGACATAATTTGACAGCCTTGACCTAAAGTCTAGGCTATGCCTTTTGTTTCAGTAAACTGTCATATTTATTATTTATTTCTTAAACTCACATGGCTACTTTAGTAAGAACTTTACTGCTTGGTGTGATCTCATTGACAAGATTGACTCTAAAAGTTGCACAAGGAAAGCCAAACAATAAACTGGGAAAGGGAACATGAAAACTGCACAATGCTTTTACAGAGGCTTTTCATTATCTAGTAGGGAGTTCCTGATAACTTTAAAGAATGGCATATATTTACTGAGGTCGGGCAATTTCTTGACAATGCCTGATTGAGATCTACATATGTGTGGTGTGTAACAATTTTTTTGCAAAACCGGGTACAACAAATTACATTAGTTAAATGATGTTACCCATCTCATCACTTTGAACTGGATTTAATGGGAATGACTTTTCACCATGAAATCCTCTCATTGTCTTGGTATTTTTACTTCCACTGAAATCAAACACTTTCCACAAAATTAGTAGAATAGAGATCCCACCTTGTGTGGGTGCGGGAAGAAGCAGACTCCCAACCATATTTTACAAAAATGTTCATTATTTGGAGAGCCTATATTTGGACAGTTATAGAAAAAGGATATGACTAAAAGAGACTGTCTTTGAGATGAGCCTATAGTGCTCAGTGGCAGACTTACAAAAAGCAGCCAACTTTCTGAAGTAAATCAGCACCATCACAGCAATATTAGACATGTCTGGATATCCAAAAAGGAAGATGACGAAGAAGAAGAAAGAGAAGGGAAAGATACTTTGTTCATTGAAAATTTGCACGCTTCTCTTACCTGTGTGTATCTACTCTGAGCAAATAAAAGGGCACAATGTTCAGCATACAAGACAGCCTTGTTAACTTTGTGCCCCCGTCCCTCCAGTTCAGTGCAGATCTGCAAGGCCTTGTTGTATGTCTCTTCGGCATCTCTGTACTGGCAGTTAACATTCTGGCTGTGCAGCAGTCTGAAATGATTCAAGAAAGAGGACACCTCTCGAGGCAAATTCTTTGCACTTTTCTATGTTTCAAACTTCTAAATGAACCTTTGGTGTTCAGCTATATGATCAACGACAAGAGTTCACTTGCAGATGTCTGAGGAAAATGGATTGCCTTTCTTTTATGAGTTCTGTCTCCTGCCCAGGAGGAAGGATAAATGCTCACAGACAACAACTTTTCATACTAAAGTTTCTGACAAACTAACCTGGACCTTATACAACCTTCCAGTTATGTTTATATTTTCATTTCTGTGGAAATCAGTCTGTTTGATTATGGCAGTATTAAAGAACTTTCCCTCTTGATTTCTCCAAGTTCTTTTCTCTAAAGAGAAAATTTTTAACATAAAGTTTGTGGAATTGTTCCCCACCTGACAGCGAACTCCATAGCTCTGAATTTGTTAGGCGTGCTGTCATCATTAATACAAGCATCTAGGCAAGCAGTGTAGATAGCAGTGCTGTCAGCAAACCAGCCAGCTTCACACAGGAAGGAACCTGACAATGACAAACAGTAAGATTAGACATTAATGATTAAAGACTGCTCAGGACTTGTAATGAAAAGCTACAAAAACATTATGAAACAAGCCCACTTAAAGCACGGCAACTGTGATGTTTTAGATAGCCGCCATAGTAAGTTTCAAGCCTAACGACGACAAATGGGATTTTGTTGTGACTATGTAGAGCAGACAATTAAGTGAATTATAAATTGATATAATCAATTAAATTGTAATCAACCATCTGTGGAAGCAATATTGTCTACAGATGTTACCAAGGTGGCACAAATCTTATATTCAAATGACCAAATGAAAACCTGTGTTATGCACTAGAGCTCTGTATTTTATCCTTTACCTACACTGAAGAAACAAATCAAATTTAGTCAAGACAGAACACATAAAAGACATAAAATCACACATGACAATGAATCCTAAAGTGTCTTCTTCAAACTGAATGTGCATTTATACTTCTTAAAACACAATGACATATATAAATCCACATAAATCTGAACCAGGCCATGAAATAAAACCCTGTAAATTTTTGTCAGCATCCGAATTACAGCCCTTTTGTTAAATCACGGATTTTCAATGACCATTTTAACTAGCTTTAGTTTCCATCCCTGCATGTTTGCCAGCTCACCAAGTGCAAATCCCAGCTGTAAAACTCTTCCCTTGGCAGCTTCATCTGCAATAACTTCTGGTGTTAGCCTCCTGCAGAATTTGTCTGCTAGTATGTGGGCTAAGTTGAGCTCATTATCCATTATAGCTTGGAAAGAGCGATGCAACAGAACCCTAGTGACATAAAACAAAGACGTGATGTGAAATTTGAAAAAAAACAACCAACATGGCTTATCTGGTAAAACTACTAAAACTAAGGAAGGTTTGTGTCCAGATAATGAGTGGCAAAGTTGGAGTGTAATACCAAAGCAGTTTACATATAATGGGCTGCTAGCAAAGGATTAAGCATTTGATAATAAAAACTTCATTTCATAGCAACATTCTTAATTCTCTTAATACTGACTGCGGAGCTCAGCTCATTTTTTTCATCTTTTTTGTTTAAATTATGAAGTGACTGTATCACTAGCATCAGTAGTACACAAGACACAAATTGTTATTGTAATGTCAAATACAGTGAAATAATTCCACATTGCTTTCCATATTAAAGATACTGAAAAAAAACCAACCCTCTAGTATGCATGAGTTCATAAGGTACTTATAACTTTTTTCTACATTACTAGTAAATAATAGCCAAACCTTGAAAATTAAGACAGAAAAAAAATGGCACACCTGTCTGCAGTCTCATGTTACAGCTCTAATCTGATGATTAATTGAGAAATAAATGAACTGCATTGATTAATTGACAGGAGAGGGGTGAAGACATTGTAAACTTTTCTAAAGTAAAAGCCATGATGGCATTGACTCTTTACATACCTTTTGTTCATCACTCTCAGGACCCTGGAAAATATGTCCAAGTCTTTGAATTCATTTCCAAGATCGGTCAGTCCATTCTTGTCATAAAGCTGGAATTGAAATTAAAAATAATCTTCATTGTTAGAAGAGGCCAAGGCAACCTTTTCTATTAAAGACAAAAGTAGTTTTAAAACTATGTTTGCATTTGAATGAATCCCAAAACATAAATACCTGAATGGTGTGAATATAATCTGTGTTGCTGATAGAAATATTAACAATAAACAGTTCTTGCACTCTGAGCTTAAGGCACAGGGAAGTCAAATTGAAACTGAAGAAAAATAAAACTAGTTTAGATTCAGAGATAATTCTGATTCAGACAAGTAGAGTGTTTATGGCACTATGTGACGATAGGCACTGTCAGACATAAAATTTGAAGTTTAAAAATTAAATATAATTTGCCCATTGTCATTGTTTTGATACGCATTCATAAAGAGCAAGTGTGATTGTTTCATCCACTGTGGTTTATACAAGTCATTCCTGGACACTGGCACTGCTATGGGTTAGCTGGTACCTGTAATGGGTCATCTTTTGGGCTAGAAGCCAATCACATGTGTTGTTTTCAAGAGAAAGTTCTATTGTTACTTGAAATTGAAATGACACCATTTAAATGTATTTATCAATTTATCACTAGGTTGCTTGTCTTTTCTCATTTAAGCCATTAATGTTCCAGAAGGAAATGTTTGGGCTGACTTTGTCTGAGGCCAAGGTGCCTGTGACACCATAATTCTAATCTTATTCTAATAAATATGCATAGGAGTCAATTTTTAAAAACATCTTTAAAAATCAGGCTAATAAAAAAAGGTTAACAAGGTTAACCAAACAAAAAAATATCAAGCTAGCAGGCCCTATATCCATTTAGCTGACTCTGATATGCTCCTGGCACTCTAACTGAAAAACTTGAAAATATACCAAATGTCAATAACAATTCCTCTCTAAATCTAAACTACACCAAGTTTGCCAAATTTGGCTAATCTGTCTGATAACTCTCCACACCCGCTCAGGTGGTGGAAAAACGTTCACTTTAGTTAGGCAAGGGAACATAATCAAAATTGCTGTTTTTACTGACGGGGATTGCTCCCCTTGTCCGAGCGTTTGAAAATTGCTGCGTCACTCAGTTTAGGGAGAAATCATTGTCTCTTCACATATAACACATTTTTGTAATTTTGAGGCTGAATTCCTATTACAAAGCCTGTGTTTAACAGTCAAAAGCTAGAGAAACAATCTGCGAACACCCCACCGCCATTTCTGCGGTGCCAACGCTAATCATCAACGAGTTTACGTCCCTGCAAATATCGGTGAGAGATGAATCGACCACGATTCCCGCCATTAGTTTCAATTGACACAGCGACATTTTTGAAGTTTTCCTGAATATTTGGAGACGATCGAAGATTATTTCCATACTTCAACTCTGATGTGACAGTTCTCTGATTCCGTTTACATCCCCATAGGCCGTGATGTTGCCCTGACGAGAAGGTGAGTATTTTGGTGTTTGGCTCCCTTTGCCTCATTGTTGAATGTTTCATAAAGCATACCGTCGTCCGCATGATAAAACTTGCCTAAGCCGATTTTTTTTAGAAAAAATCGTTTCTTATGCGAAAATTATTGTTCATGTCTTTCCCCACACCCC